>LPNX010363900.1:86288-145519 GCA_001517045.1 Pseudotsuga menziesii | reverse complement strand
TTGGGCCTCCACCACCTCAATCCTCCATATCTCGATAGCAAGCTCACAAGCAAAAGGCAAGCTTGGGAAGAACACAAAAGTGCTCCAAGGGACAAAGGGCTGCAGACTCAAGCATAAGTTTCAACAACAATGGACTATAATTTCGTTGCTCTCAATCTCTCTATATGCCTTCAATGTACCAAGGGGTTCCTTATATAGCTTCACAAGGGATAATGAAGGGTCAAATCCGAGTGATCTCAAGGCATATGGAAGGCCAGGAGTCAAATGAGTTGGATCCATGTCAAGGAAAACTCCAAAAGGATTTGGATTATGCACACATCCCGATGTACGCGGTTATATGGGTCAAACCCACGTATGTACGCGGTTATCAGGTAAAAATCCACGTATATCACTTTTCATATAGTTTTAGGGATGATCAAGGAAACATCAAAGGATAAAACATAGTCCATGGGGTCTAAAGAGTCTGCAGCGGGATAGGGGAAGGCCATACAAAGTGTGATTCACCTAGAGTGGTGAAATCTGCTATAACAAGAAGCCAATGCAGTAGAATGTTATAACCTCGCAATTGACGAGGATGACGATCCGTGCAACATTAACATTCCTGATTCAGAAGGACACTGCGAAGTAGATGGACAAGCAGTTGAGGCACTTGAAGTGACTCAACCCTTGAAGACGTGGACCGTAAACATTGGGTCAGAAGAAAACCCTAAGTATGCTACCATTGGAGATTATTGGGATGACGAAATGGTGAGCAAAGTGACCCAACTTCTCCATGAATATCAAGATCTATTTTCGATGAAGTTCTCAGAGATGAAAGGTATCCTTGGTGATATAGGAGTGATAAATATCCCTTTGAAACCTGATGCGAAGCCTGTGAAACATCGCCCTTATAGGCTGAACCCTAAGTATAAGGAAGAAGTCCGAATGGAGTTGGATAAGATGCTTACTGCAGGAATCATTGAGCCTGTTGAAGAGTCCGAGTGGGTCAGTCTTATGGTGGTGCAAGAAAAGAAGAATAAGGGAGAAATTAGAATCTGTGTCGATCTGAGGAAGCTGAATGATGCCTGTTTGCATGATCCTTTCCCCACTCCCTTTACAGATGAAGTTTTAGACAATGTTGGAGGTCAAGAAGTGTACTCTTTTATTGATGGATTTTTAGGTTACCATCAGATTCGAATTGCTCCAGAAGATCAACATAAGACAACCTTCGCTACATAAATGGGATCCTTCCAGTATACAGTTATGCCCTTTGGATTGAAGAATGCACCTGCCATGTTTTCTAGAGTAGTCATCTCTACTTTTAAGGAATTCATACATAAATTCTTAGAAGTTTATTTTGATGATTGGACTATCTTCGAGTTATTAAAAGACCACATAGCTAATTTAAGACTTATGTTGGACAAATGTAGACAGCATCATATTTCCTTGAACTTGAAAAAGTGTATCTTCTGTGCCCCTTTTGGAATTCTTCTAGGTCACATTGTATGTAAGCAAGGATTGATGGTGGATCCTGCGAAGATAGCCATTATTGTGAACCTGCCACCTCTGAAGTCTATTAAACAACTGCGCACTATGCTTGGTCATACTGGTTATTACAGGAAATTCATTAAAGGATATGCTCAGATAACAACCCCTATGGAAAAACGGTTGAAGAAAGATATTAGGTTTGAATGGACACCTGAGTGTCAAGCAAGCTTGGATATTTTGAAGGAAAAGATGGTAACTGCCCCTATCTTAGTATTCCCTGATTGGAATAAGGAGTTTCATGTGCATGTCGATGCATCCTCCATTGCTCTGGGAATAGTATTGGCTCAGTCAGGTGAAGGTAATATCGATCACCCTATTTCTTTTGCAAGTAGAAAATTGTCCACAACAGAAAAAAATTATACTACTAAAGAACGAGAAGGTTTAGCTATGGTTTATGCATTACAGAAGTTTCGGCATTATCTGTTAGGATCTCATTTTAAGATGTTCAATGATCACTTTGCTTTGAAGTATTTGGTTAACAAGCCTGTGCTAGGTGGAAGGATATGCATATGGTTGATTCTGTTTCAGGAATATGACTTTGAGATCATAGTCAAAACGGGAAGACTGAACCTAGGTCCTAACCACTTGTCGAGGCTCGAGTCAGGAGAAGAGCCCATTAGTTTGGACGAAGGTCTTCCTGAGCTCAGTTGTTTTCCATCCAGATGGTTGATGATTATTTCCAGGATATTGTTTAGTATTTGTCTACAGGTTTTGCACCCGCCGAAATGACAACGCAACAGAAGAAACAACTGGTGGTTAGAGCAGCCGACTTTACCTTAATATCAGGACAGCTATATAAGATGGGACTAGATGAAATACTGCCCAGATGCGTCCTGGAGCATGAAAAGCCATTAATTTTGGTTGAGGCACACTCTGGCGCAACAGGAGGTCATTACGCAGGAAAAGCTACAGCACAGAAGATTCTGACAGCCGGATTATGGTGGCCCACAATTCATAAGGATGCAAGAGAATATTGCCACAGCTGCGGCATTTGTCAGAGAACAGGAAAACCATCCAGGAGGTATGAGATGCCTCTAGTTCCACAGGTAACTTTATAACCCTTTGATAAATGGTCTATTGATTTTGTTGGACCTATCAATCCCCCTGCAAAGAAATCTGGAGCAAGATACATTATTATAGCAACTGACTACCTTACTCGTTGGGCCGAAGCTCAACCAGTCAAGACCTGTAGTGCTGCTATAGCTGCAAAGTTTATCTTCGATAACATCTTGTCAAGATTTGGGTGTCCTAGAATTCTTATGAGCGATCAAGGATCACATTTCTTAATTAAGACTATTGAAGTATTGACTGAAGAATTTCAAGTATATCATCAGAAGAGTACTGCCTATCATCCTCAAGCAAATAGAACTGTTGAAAGCTTTAACAAGATCCTTGAACATGCTCTGACAAAGGTTTGCAATGCTAACACAAATGATTGGGACCTTAGAATTCCAGCAGTACTATGGGCATATAGAACCACCTGCAAGAAGTTGACAGGCCATACACCTTTTAGGTTGGTTTATGGACAAGAAGCAGTCATGCCCATGGAGTAAATTGTCCCTAGCCTCAGAATATCTACTTTTACAGAGATGGATGACCCAGATATGATGAAATAAAGGCTGGCAAAGATACTAGAACTTGAAGAGGACAGATTCATTGCAGGGTTGTAGCAGCATGTACAGAAAGCTAGAGAAAAAGCATGGCATGATAGACACCGTTGTAAGGGATTATGCACCTAATAATCATAGGTCGGGGGTTACCAACATACCCAAACACTTGCAGACAATTGACTTCTAAAGTGCAGAATAGGAAATAGGAGGGTTAGAAGAACTTACTTGTTAAATGAAGTTTCATCCTTTCTATCCCTCTTCCAATCTGCTCCACTTCCAAAGTCTTCAAGGCTTACTCCTCTTTCACTTGTTCAGAGACAATCTTCCAGATATAGAGTGATTCATATATATATATACTAGCAGGTTAGATAAATCAAATATGAAATACTGAAGCATACACAATTATCAAACCAAGATATATGAGACACATGTGGAAGAAGTAATCTCTTTATTTTCAATAATGAGAAAGTTCAGAGTACAACCAAACGTCTGAGACAAGGACTCCTCTGTCACCAAAGGATTCTGAGTTTCACTACTCCAAAGACTTCTGTGAACAATCCACCAGCATAACTTTGCTCTCCAAGTGTAAGTCCCCCCAACCCTCCCCAAGGCCTATATTTATATGGGTGAAATAAGGCAGTTCTCGAAGGTTGGGGAAGTTGTAGTAGTTAGGAAGATTAAGTAAAATGACTTAACTAAACTCCCATTAGCGCATGTTTTTATTTTTTCATGTTAAGAAGCACATTTGCGGGTATGTAGTAGAGCAACCCACGAATGACTCGCGACTCTGTATAAGCGCAACCCACGAATACATTGATTCGCGACTTGCTGTAAGAGAGACTCGCAAATGATGAGCGAGTTGTCTATAAAGAGAGTCACGAATACATCCTAACATGGAAAAAATGGCAAAGTAACTAGCTGGATGAAGGTAGAATGTATTTCATAACAAGCCGAGCTATAGTGTTATGGGAAAACCTCTATCCATAAGTGTCCTTTTGTGTGCCGACATGAGGGATATCAGCACTTGGACGGAGAGGTGCCACTCAGGTGTATAATAGATGCCCCCTAATGTGTGAGGTCAGAGGGGAACGATGGCTGAAAGACATTATAATCTTTAACTCTGGAGAAACTCAAAAATCCAATGGAGCAGAGAGAGTACCTGAAACAAATACATAATAATGTCATATACAAAGTTACATCTGAGGATGCTATGTTCAATTTACTGGAACACTAGCTCCTTTACAATATTTGATTACATCATATGATACGGGTAGAAACCACGTATGTTACAAAGGTGGATCGAAGCCACAATACAATAATGATGAGTCTTCAAAGATCTGGGAGCTGGATATCAGAATAGAACATAGTCTTGCGCAACTTAGTCCAAAATGAGGGACTAAGGTCTTCATAAATGATCCCAAAGAACCAATACAATCCAAGCCATGTGAATAAGGGTAAGCTGAAGTCAAACATGGAGAGGATTCAACAGTTTGTCAACCAATAAGTGATAATTGACAACTGAAGCAAAGGAGTTCACCAATGATGAAAGTGAATCCAGAGGTACTATCGTCAAAACTCTAGGTCTTCATCATCAGGAGGTGCTGAAATAGAACCATACTGTGATAAGGAAGGCAATGGATCCTCCAATAGATCACAAGAGTGACTAGGAACTAGGAAAAAGAAGGGAGACACAAGTAAATAGAGAACAGATATAACAGTGATAGGATCAGGTGATAGGTCAGACATTGAGTATAATCCTTGAACAATGAGCACAACACAGAGATGACCTAAGGCAGCATACAACAGATAGATAGAACAACTAGACCTATCTGTCATGTAGGAGACATGATCAAATTCCCCAGGTATAATGAACAAGAGGAGGAGTCAGAAACTCAAGGTGATAGCTGGACAAAGGTGTATACTGAAACATGGATATCAGAAAGCCAAGAGTGCTATGTTCAAGGATGACATGCTGCCATTACTAAAAATAAGAGAAAACTTCTTCCTTACCTTCCCTGTTAAATTTTAACGAGTCCAGGAAAGTAAACTCGGTTCCCTCTTCATTTTTTAACAAGCTTGAAGAGATGGGAAAATAATGCTTGATACACTAATCCGTGGATTTAATGAGCCTGAACTAGTACATGCTCATGTGGTATTTTCACATTTAGAGAGTCTGAAAATGCCAAAGAAGACTCCAGGGAGGTCCTTTTTCATCCAATTTAGTCTCCTGAGGCCGAAAAAGTATAAAACAAACCACAGAAGAACTCTCTTAACTTCCGAAGAAGAAAAGGTGAACCTTTTTCGTACTTAGTCAGGAAGGTCCAAAAAAGGTTAAATTACCACCTACCCAATGCTCCTTCCAAAACAACATAAAATAGCTTGAGTTTTATGAGTGTGAAGGAAAACAAGATCACTCAGAAATATCCATTTGGTTATGAGAAATGGGGCTTACAACAATAAACTCATTGCTTTGTTTTTGAGTGTTTATCGAGCATGACAAAGACATAAAGTACACTCGGAATCTTTTTCATGTTTGGGTCCAGAGCACGAAAAAGAGAAAACTAAGCTCAAACCCGGTGTTCCTTTTCCGTAAATTTAGTCCCTCAGGTCCGGAAAAGTGATAAACCTATACCTGAGAATACTCTTCTCAATTCTGAAGAAAAGAGAGTGATCCTTTCTCGTATTATTCTGCATGGTCCAAGAAAGAGATAACCTACCACCAATGCGGATTCCCATTCACATATTCTTAACGAGCTTGAACGGACAAGATAACTCGGTAGTCAATTCTGTTTTGAAGGAGTCAGACCTAGGCCTAAAGAAACTCCATAAGGTTGGGGAGTCCTATAAAATGATAGCTTGTAAAAAGAGGCTCATAAGAAGCTCTATTTGGCGTGAAAAATAGCTATGAGGAAACCCTTGGGCCTGAAACAGTGACGGAATGAGTACCAAAGAATGGCAATGGCAGATAAGGATGATACTCATGAAAAGGGATCCTAGCCACGGAAGAACAATGGTAGAGACAAGGGACTAATGGCTTAAAATACCATAGTCCGTGCCAAAATGTTGCATACTAAGGTTAAAGTGGAGTGATAAGATGCCAACATGTGTTGGAAAGAGCAAAAACCACCCTATAGAAACATCAACACTTTGTAAAAGTTGGTAAACCTGTTTCAAGGCACAAGGAGGGTGAAATTAGTCAATTGACATTTCAAACTATATAAAAAGACCCAATTTACGGAATATTATTTCTATAAATAGTTTGAAAATTAAAACATTTCATACCATTTGCACTTTTTGAACCAAAAAGGAAAGTTTACCCTCTATCTTTGATCGATCGCCATAGACATTTGGACCGTCAGAATCGGAATCCATCAGCGTCAGGTAAATCTACACCCTAAGCTTTTCAATTTGATCCGAACAAATTTTCAAATTAATGGTTAATTCAGTATTTTTCACCAACCTAAATTATGGAAAAATTCATTCGCGGGTTGCAAGGCATGAAAGTCACGAATGCGTGTTTCATTTGTGGTTTGCTGAACAGGAAATTCATGAATGACTCGCAACTTGTCAAACTGGACAATCACGAATGCTGCGTGATAGGGAAAATGTTTAAAAATAGTCAAAATTTTTAAATTTTTATGATGGAATACTGAATCAAATTATGTGTTTTTGTCAGGAAAAATATGGTGCTGGAGTGGAGAGAGAGGGAACATGAAATGATGGATCAAGTGGCTCTCCAAATCCTGCCTACCATCCAAGCATTGAGGACTAGTGGGATTCTCAAGTTCTTTTGTACATCGCCCATGCAGGCCAATGTCCGCATATTAGAGTTCTTTGTCCAGTACTGGGACCATGACCTGGGGATGTTCAATATTCAAGGTGAGACTTTGGAGCTTACCGTACAAGATATCTACTTCATAACCGGGTTGTCACAACGGGGAGCACCGGTGAACCTGGAAGGCACTGGCAGGGGTGGAGACCCCTTGAGTGTCCAGAACTATGTCGATGTATTTTGCAGACCGGGTACTCAAAAGAAAGGCAGCAGCGTTCTCATTGTAGATATTCAGGATCTTACACTTCAGGTATTGGCCAGTACTATTGTGATATTTTCAGGGTCAATAGGGTTACACATGGCCCCCAGGACTCAGATGAGAGTGGCGGTGGACTGCTTTAGAGGTGCTCTCTTTGATTGGTGCACGGGAATTGCCCCCATTATGAAGAGGAAATTATCCGACTGTAAGAGGGGAAGACGCAAGAACTTCGGCTATGCGAGTATACTGGTAGCATTCTTCTTTGAGAGAGTGCCAGCTATGAGCCCTGCTATACCATTACATGTCCGTCATCCACGTCAGCCGAGGCTAAGTCGGTGGGGAGATATCTTCCTCCATCAAGGAGGAGGAGATGTAGTACATAGCATGTATGATGATGAATTTTATACATGGTGGGAACGGTAGGTGCCGGCATTGGAGCGGTTTCCATACGCCGGGTTAGATTTCCGAGGTGATCCCTACCTTGTCCTCCCTCCAGGAGGAGCATGGGGAGAGATGGGTGAGTAATTTTTTATTTTTTATCATTATCAAATTTTTATGAATTTTCAAACGATAGGATATATACATATGCACAAGTATAAACCCTATTTATGTGTCAAAATGCAGATATTGGACCATTCCGCCCGGAAGGGCACCCACGTACCTTTGTATGTCCTATTGTAGGGGGAGACCCAGGATTGATCAGAGTACTCGAGATGAAGCTAGGCAGGCTGACCGAGCGAGTACCTATGATACAGATAGAGCATCTCCCTGTAGCTATGCAAGAGTTCGTGGTTGGGGTTCCACCGGCCTGGCTACGTATTTTTAGATGGGTAGCTAGAGAAGTACTTGTATACAGAGATGCGGTGGAGGCTGCCGAAGCCGAGGAGGCTGAGGAATCCAGGGGGCACAGAGATCACGGGGACCAAGGAGGTCCCAGTGGCCATGGTGGGAAGGCTTAGTTCTAGGGCATTTTGATGGATGATGATCCACATTTTTGTATATTTGTACATGACGGGATCTACGGATCAGACTCGACCTATCTATGACAGATATTTACATATATATATTTGTGTTTGGTTGTCAGCTTATTTACAAATGTTTCTTATATGTTTGCTGTATATTTTATAAAATGTGTGTGAGATGCCAGTCCAAAATATAATTAGCATATGCATCAGTTAATGAATTTTGGTTTCATGGAATGTGATTGAAAGTAATAACTTCAAAATGTCTTTCCAATAAACGAATTTGCATAAACTGACATAACAATGTAGGATTACGCACCTGATAAGCTCGATTGAGCTGGGAAACAACCAACTGAGAATCCAAACGGAATTCAAGATGGGTAATGCCTCATTACAAAGCATCCCATAGGAGCTCAATTACAGCCCTATACTCAGCAACATTATTAGAAGCAGGACCTAGACAAGCGCCGCCTGCGGCAACAAGCTATCCTGAGGGGGAATAGATGACCCATGCTGCCGAAGCCAGGTTACAAGTGTGACGGCTGGCGCCATCAGCGAAACCTACATACATCTCGGAATACATCTGCAACAACCAGCAGATAGTATAAAAAATGAAACTGACAACCTAATGTACATAAAAATACATACACTAATATACAAGAAAAAGTGCTAAGCCTAAGCGTAGTACTTCTTCAAGTAGAGCCCATTTCTAGGCTCAGGCAGCTTATTCCCATCATAATCCACTAATTCATATGCGCATTTACTCAAAAATTTAGACACAACATAGGGTCCTAACCACATGGCCTTGAATTTTCCTGCCCCCAGAGGCTCTTTATCTTGGTCCCAGAGCAAGACAAGTTCCCCTTCAGAGAAAACCCTAGGTTTGACCATTTTATCGTATTGAGATTTAACCCTATTTTTATGATCCTGATTTGCAGTCAACGCATCTCTACGTTGTTCATCAAGGTGTTCTAAATGGAGCAACCATTCCTCAAGCTCAGTCATATCCGGTAGCACATGAATAGCTATCTACAAGGATGGGATTTCACATTCAATCGGAGTAATAGCTTCCACCCCGTGAACGAGTTGAAAGGAGGGAAAAACCGTAGCAGTCTTTACATTGGTTCGATAAGCCCAAAGAGCAGGATATAACATGATGTGCTAATTCGAGCGGGCTACATCAATAGTACGTTTAAGGATAGTTTTTAAAGTCTTTTTTACAGCCTCAACCTGACCATTTGCTTGCGGACAATATGGAGAAGAATGTTCTTGTCGAAATCCGAGCATGGTGGTCAGTTCTATCATCATGTTATTTTGAAAATGACTGCCGTGGTCAGTGACAATCACTTTGGGAATACCAAACCTAGCAATAATCTATTTAAATAAGAAGAAAGCTGCTGTTTCATCATTGTCTTTGAAAGTAGGCATTGCCTCTGCCCATTTTGTGAAATAGTCAACAGCGACAATGATGTATTGATGCCCCCCAGCCGAGGCTGGGTTGCATGTCATATAATCGATCCCCCATTTCATGAAGGGGCCTATCGAGACAACGGGAAACAAGGGAGCAGGATGTGACCGCATTTTTCTGGTGTAAAGCTGACGTGGATGACAACGTTTCACTGCTTCCACACAATCTTTAAAGATGGTGGGCTAGAAATACCCGGCACGTAATATCTTCTGGGCCGTTGCTAACCCAGATAAATGACCCCCACATGCTCCACTATGGGAATCATTTAGGACAATCTCCGCTTCCTCATGAGTAAGGCAGCGACGCAAGACAAAATCTACCCCTCGTCGATATAATGTATCTCCTATAATGAGGTAATTTTTAGCATGGAGGCGTAACTTGCGTCGGTCTTCCCTAGAGTAAGCGGTAGGATACTTCAAAGTCTCGAGATATATAAGAATATCTCTGTACCAAGGATCAGAGGTGGATATGAGGAAGATGTGCTCATCTAGGAATGAGTCATCCTCCATCACTACATCTTCTTCCGTAGGGAATTCTGCTATAAGCTCGGCAAAAACTAAGGACTTTTTGGATTTAGCGAATTGGAAAACCAAGTCAAACTCTTGGAGAATGACTATCCACTTATTGAATTTTCCCCCAACAATCCATCGAGATAAAACATATTGGAAAGGGTTTACATTCGCCACTACAGTAGTGGTCCTCAGTAAGCTGTAGTGCCGTAACCTCTGTACAGCATAAACAGCTGCTAAGGCTAACTTCTCGACGTGGGAGTACTTAAGCTCAGGTCCAACCAGAGCATGGCTAAGGTAATAAACAACATGCTCAACGAGCTTGTTGTCCTCATAAACTAGCACTACCCCAATGGTAGACTCCGATGCGGCCAGATATAATATAAAATCCCTAGAATAATATGGTGGGCGTAATAAAGGAGCCGACAACAAGGTTTTTTCAATGCCTCGAACGCAAGTTGTGCAGTTTCATCCCATACAAATGGGGTGTCCTGTTTAAGTAGGCGCATGAAACCTTTAGTGATATTCGCATAATTAATGATAAAACGTCGAAGGAAGTTAGACTTTCCTTGTAGACTCTGAAGTTGCCTAAGAGAACGAGGAGGAGGCAGATTTACAATTGCCTCAACTTTTAAAGGATCCACCTGAATGCCCCTACTAGAGACAATGAATCCAAGCAATCTTCCTGAATCGACGCAGAAAACACACTTGTGGGGATTCAAGCGAATTTTATAGTATCTGCATCTCTCAAAAATCAACCATAAATGATCTAGATGCTGGATCCTCTTGCGAGAATGAGCAGGAAGATCATCAAGGTAAGGCTCGACAATGGCTTTTATGTCGTGAAAAGCAAAGTTCATGGCTCGTTGAAAGGTTGCCCCTGGATTTTTCAATCCAAAGGGCATTTTTCTATACGCAAATGTACCCCAAGGGAAAATAAAAGCAGTTTTATGCTGGTCTTTCGGTTGATTTGGATTTGATTGTAGCCGGAGAAACCATCCATAAACGAGAATACCTCACTACCCGCACATGCATCTATGATCTGATCAATAAATGGTGTGGGGTAGTTGTCCTTAGGATAGGCTTTGTTAATGTCTCGAAAGTTCGTACAAATGCGAATAGTCCCTTTCTTTTTATCAATAGGAACTGGGTTGGACACCCATTCAGTCAAAGCTATGGGATATATAAAACCTACTTTCAACAGCTTTTCAACCTCTGCCTTCATAACCGCCGCTTTACGCGGGTTCACAGGGCGTAATTTTTTCCGAACTGGCTTGGCATCAGGATAGGTTGGGATCTCATGTTGAACAATAGATGGATCAATGCCTGGAATCTCCTCATATGACCAGGCAAAGATATCGCAGAATTCCTTGAAAAGGGCAGTATAAATGGCAATCTCCTCTGGAGAGCAGTTTGCACATATATAGATATTTTCCATGACATCTTGTTTTACAGAGATGTTGATCGGTATAGTGGCAAAAATGTTTTCCATATTCCCCTCGGAAAACACTCCTTCCCTAGGTAAAGGGTTGACATCTGTATCAACATCATCCGACAGTCTCACATGAAACTCTTGGTTTTCTATCTTGCTTAGCTCTGGAAGGAAATAAGATCAGTGATGAAGATCCTCACATATCTTATCACATGCACACATAGCTTCCAAAATAGCTTCATCGAAAGGTAAAACGGTGTCTAAGCAATCTATGGAATGTAAAGAGTTTTTCGCCCATGCGGGCATGTAGACTTCTTCCAGATCATCCGAGACTGTAAGAGGATCTGGAATGGGATCAACAGTGGTTTGGGTAATAGCTTGATATGCCACTTCCACTGTCGATAAGGGCACTTCCGGTTCCTGAGGGGTTGGGAGAACCCAAGGATCAGTCCTATCGACCACCGAATCAATGGATTTCCCTATAGTAGTAGAACTGATACAAAGTACTGGAGCTGGAATATTGAATGTGCCCATCAATGATGCATACATTCCAGCCCCTAAGCTCTGTGCAGCAGGTGTATAATAGACACATTAAGAAGAAGCAGTTCCAGAATGGTGATCTTGTGCTTTTATATGACAATAAATTCATGAAATTCCTGGGGAAGTTCAAGACACATTGGAAAGGACCATACATAATACATAGAGTTACTGATGGTGGCGTAGTCCAATTAGCTAAATTGAATGGAGAAATTTTACCTTCCATGGTGAATGGAAGTAGGTTAAAGAAGTACAGGGACAAACCAGGATCCCTTGATCAGGAGTAACAGCATGAAGGACAGTCTAAGTACCAAGAACAGTTGCAATTGGGTACTAGACTATAATGAAGCTATTCGCAAAGCTACGAAGTGTTGAAGACTGTCAAAGTCTGAAGGTTGAAGTTTGGTTGCCGTATAGGTTAGGATGGGTCGAAGGTGAATATTGTGTCGAAAGTACTTATCAAGGAGAAGATGAAGTTAGTGGTTATGTCGAAGATCAGAGGTGTGTCGCAGCCTAAAATGTGACGGATGGGACAAACTAGACTTGGCAGCGTTGGCATGAGAACTGCCCTAACTACCTGCAATGATGAGATTTTGGGAAAATATGGCGCCGTGTGGATAGGATTTTCGCCACTCCATCAGATTCGGTGTCATTAATGCACCATGATGAAAGATTCTATTGTGGGATTCTATAAGAAGCTACACCGTCCTGCGACTCCTGCATTGTACATTTCTTTGAGTTTCTTCAGTTAGAACTATGTCGAATGATCATGAAGTCTAGAAGTTATTATGAGTGGTCAGGGAGAGAGGTCTACTGAACCTTCTGAGCAATCCACCTGTGCAACCATGTTCGACCAAGGCACAAAGAAAGGCAGAAGTTCACTCTAAGAGGAAGGAAGAAAGGCAGAAGTGTGCTCTAAGCCGCATGAAGAAAAGCACCGGTCTTCACAGGAAAACTCTGAAACATCCCAAGAGGTATCCTCCTGGTTTGGCAGAACTGAGGTGGCTGTTTCTCTTATGCACCTTGAAACACAATTATGGGGACCCTAAGTTGTGGATGGTCAAATGTTCGACAAGAAGATCGAAGGATGGGATCACTGATAGATCCAAAAGGCCTTAACCAGCATAAATATTACAAAGGAAAGGAACAAGCAGCCGACAACCGCATGTATGGCTTCAGCAAGCAGCGCACTATGTTTCACCAACAAGATTCTACCACCAAAAAAGTAGATGAGTGTCCTGGGACGGGACACTGGTGAGTCTTAAGGGCCTATTGGGACGTGCACCTTAACGGTCCCTAATTTTGGTAACTCCGCGGTTTTTGTGGAAGTTGTAAGCGGAGTTACGACTCAAAATAATATTAGGGGTGTTGGGGTTGAGTAAAAACCTTCTTTTTGTAATAAACCCATGGTTTAAGTCTAGGGTTTAGGGTTCTGGGTGCCCATGGTTTAAGCCCATGGTTTTGTAATAAGTGCAATATAAATAAGCACTCTTGTAAAGAAGTTAGTTTAGGCTTTTGATGTAAGATGAATTGATGCGAAGCTAAGGCTTGTTTGTAAGAAGGTTAAGTCCCAGATGTGTGCGTGGACGACCTCTGCAGCTGTGTGCGTAGAGGGTTTTGGGTGATTAAGGAAATCTGTAGCTGTGTGCACAGAGGCCTGCAGTTGTGTGCATGGCTTTGAGGACTTGAAGGGATCTGCAGCTGAGTGCCCAGATTAGAACTGTGGTTTTTGTAAAGAGTTGAATAAAACACAGTTCTGTGGATGTAACCCCTAAACTAGGGGTGAACCACATTATATCATGTGTTGTGGTTTTTGTTGTGTTGTTGTTATGTTCTTTTATGCATTGATAACTATATAACTGATAAGTAAGATCACTGCTAAATAATAACTTCGCTGGAATTCCCAGTAAAGGGTTAAGCAAGGCACTGTTTGTTTATCTAACCGTGAAGCTAAATAAGTAACTGTTAAAGCTCTGCATTTTATGATTATAATTGTTAGAACCTAAAGGTACAGTAATATCCCTCTTCTGCTTGCAGAAACCTGATTCTACGGCACCCCATAGCTGTTTCAGGTGAGACTGCAACCTGTTCACAGGTTGTTGATGAAAGGGCCAACACTATGGGTCTTTTTTTGGTGTGAAGTTAATGGTATAAAGCCTGGGTCTGCCCTACAGCCCAACAAAAAATCTTGCAAAGTGTGTCGTAATTCAGGTAAACGTGAGCATAAAAATAAAATAAAATGCTTCTTTAAAGGAGAAATAGGTCTTAGGTTGAATTGTACCCAGTCATTATAATTGTATCTCCTATGGCACTCTACAAAATGTTTTAGATCCATAATAGAAAAAAATCACAAAATCTTGAAATGTGTGCCATAATCCATGTAAAACTAACAATCAAAGAAAAATTAAATGCATCTTTAAAGGAGAAAGAGGTCTCATGTTCAAGTTTTGATAGAATCAGTTCAAATTATAGCTCATAGAGGGCTCTGTTCTAGACCATTAAATAGAATAAGATTACACAAGCTTCCACTTTATAGAATGTTTCAGACATATAATAGAATAAAATAACAAAATCTTGTAATTTGTGCCATAATCAAGGTAAAACTAATTATTAAAGCAAAATTAAATGCTTAGAATAAACACGTCTTGGGTTCAAAGTTTCAATAGAATCGGTTGAACCAGTTCGGATTATAGGTCCTACAGGACTCTACACACCGTTCCGAACCATTAAATAGAATAAAATTACAAAAGCTTGCAAATTGTGCCATAATTCAGAAAATTATACCAGACCACGATTGGCTTACAGTGCTTAACCCATATGTCTTTTTCCCGAATTTAACGAGGAGCTTCAGATGCTCCAATAATACAAAACCCTTACTAGATCCACCGATAATAGAAGAGATAGTAGCACAACAAAAAAATTACAATTTCAGTATGACTATACCAAATCCATATTGGTTCAGAAATTTGATTGTATTTTTCCCAAATTTCTACGTTGCTAGGGTTAATGGGCTTACAAAATTCATTGGGCCCTTTGTTATCCTCTGGACTGTGGCCGCATTTCCTCCCATGGGATCGTCAGTATCCTATGGACTATGGTCGGATTGTTTTGTTATCCTCTGGACTGCGGTTGGATTGTCTCCATTGGGAATGGAGGTATCCTCTAGACTGGTATCCCCTGCTCCTTGATTTACCACTACTCTACTTATCAAATGACCAGTGCTCTGGATGCTACTAATAAACTAGTGCATGGGTGTGAA
The DNA here is from genome assembly GCA_001517045.1 of Pseudotsuga menziesii. Taxonomy (NCBI): domain Eukaryota; kingdom Viridiplantae; phylum Streptophyta; class Pinopsida; order Pinales; family Pinaceae; genus Pseudotsuga; species Pseudotsuga menziesii. The sequence continues at coordinate 130,184 of LPNX010363900.1, read as the reverse complement.
CTTGTTCGTTGTTGTTTTGCTAATGAGCTAGTGCATGAATGTTTTTTAATTATATGTTTTTTGTTTGTTTATTTGCATATTTTATATTGTTTGTTTTGTTTTGTTTTTTTATTTTGCATTTTTACCTTTTGTTTAGTTTATTTTGGGTTTTTTTTATTTGCATGTTTTATATTTTGTTGCATTTTAAATTAATTATAGTTAAACAACTCTATGTATTTAATTTAGTGTAGTTTAATTTAATTTAATTTAATTTAACTAGGACTTTGTCATAATTTGTATTGGTTTCATTTCTTATAGTGAGATCCTATACATAAGTCCGTTCAAGGATGAATACGATCATGATTACGATGATCATGATGATCATGATGACAATGAAGATGGAGAAGATGATGGTGACGATGACAAAAATGACAATGATCATCATCATCCTTGTCATCGTCATCACCATCATCATCATCATCTTCATAATCATCATCATCATCATCGTCGTCGCCATCATCGTCATCATGATCTTCTTCATCATCGTCATATTCCTTATTGTCATCATCATAATCATCATCTTCATCATCAACATATTTGTTATCACCATCATCATCTTGATCATCATAACCATATTCATCATCATCATCATCATCATCATCTTCATCTTCATCATGATATTCATCATCAACATCATCGTCATCCAATTCATCAGCATCTCCATTATCATCATCATCATCATCATCATCATCATCATCATTTTCATTATCATCATCATCATCATCATCTTCAGCATTGCAATTTTAGGGGGATCTCAGTGAATGAAGACGTCTACATGATAGGGGGAGCATCCAGTTGAGTGAAAAAATTAAGGATTTCTATTAACACCCATTCCAAGGACTAATCTAACAATTCAATATGATCTGAGGAATTAGTAAAAAAAATACAATTTATTGGGCCTTGTGAAGCCTCCTGTTCTTATATTTGTGCACATGAAGAATCAATACTTATGGACCTAGTCCATTTTCTTAAAAGAGGAAGATCCAAACTGAGCAGTTTGGTAGAATTCCATAAAGTGCATCCTTTATAGGAGTGAATAATCACTCATAACTATTCTATTATAATGTTGGCAAAGCTCAGGACAATTTAGTGAATACCAAGGTAAAGATCTTGTCATCACATATTCATCATCATCATAATCTTCATCAGCATATTCATAACCGTCACCATCACCATCATGATCATCTTCATCTTCATCATCATCATCATCCTCATCCTCATCCTAATCATCATCATGATAATCATCTTCATCATCCTCATCCTAGTCATCATCATCATCCTCATTCTAGTCATCATCATCATCCTCATCCTCGTCATCACCGTCCTCATCCTTGCCCTCATCATCGTCATCATTGTTGTTGTTGTCATCATCACCACCACCATCATCGATCATCATCATCATCATCTTCATCATCATCATCATCATCTCCCTCTTCCTAATCAAGATCTTCATCATCATCATCATCATCATCATCATCATCAACATCTTCATCATCATCATCATCATCATCATCATCCTCGTCATGCTCATCCTCATCCTCATCATCATCATGATCATCATGATCATCATCTTCATAATCATCATCATTTTTGTCATCATCATCCTCATCCTAGTCATCGTCATCGTCATCATCATCATAATCATCATCGTCATCGTCGTCATCATCATCATCATCATCATCATCATCATCATCACCATCACCNTCATCATCATCATCATCATCATCATCATCATCATCATCATCATCATCGTCATCGTCATCATCATCATCATCGTCATCTCGCTCTTCTTAATCAACATCATCATCATCATCATCATCATCATTTTCATCATCTTTGTCATCATCATTTTCATCATGCTCATCATCTTCATCACCATCACCATCACCATCATCATCTTCATCATCATCATTGAATGTTGATTTATGTTCATCTATGTCTCCTTCCCAAAGGTTTGAAAATGATCTTATATGAGGAATTTTGTGGCAGCGCCTTTCAGGTTAACTGGTTAGCAATTTTTTCCACCATGGAGCCATTGAATGGAGAGTGGGTTTTTTTCTACGGTGATAGGTCAATCTATATATTGAAACATGCAGCATCAGAATAAGGGTAAAGTGTGTTAAAATTCAATGGTTTAGATTCATGATGGCAAATATCGATGACGGAAAGTGATTTCATGGAGCGGAGATGCGAGGAAAGATTTAATTTTGATATTTGCAGAGTCTATTAAATGGGTGTAATATTAGAGGGATGAGATCGACACAAGGTGAGATCAAAGGCCCTAAATAATTTCGTGTGGTGAACCTGCTTGGAGGGAGAAAAATTTTCAAATCGTGAAAAGGGTTAATCAGCAAGAAAATCAGATGGTTGAGATGAAGAAGGAGATAGATCTGTGGTGTCAAATAATTCCGTGAATTGAACTAGCATGGATAAAGTTATGAATTTGATCCGTGCGAAGTGGTAGGGGCTGTGAATATCTACGGTTAGAACAAGATGTTGGGTAGATCAACAGGTGAGAAGCATTTCATGATCAGAAGTTGCTCACTCGTTCAGATGAAAAAGGGTTAGTAGAATGTTAAATTTCTTAAGGTTGAGCGGTCCCGATGAAGGTAGTTTAGAGATCAACGGTTGATATTGATCTCCCCAAATCAAGCTGTGCAGGTTGATAGTGTTGAGTTTTTGGTATGAATATTTTGTGTATCAAGGGATTAGATCACAAAGATGAACATATCTATAGTACTGAGTGCATGGAGAGACACGAGGGTTGTGCAACATGAAAAAACAATAAAAATTTCTAAGTGGAGAAGACGTCCTCACATATGATTTGCCTTCCCAATAGCTAATTGATTTCCCTGATGCCATTTGTGATACACCCATAGGATAAATCATCTCCACGACAATGCCATCTCGCCCAAAACCAAATCCCCATCATATGGTTGGCATGAGAAATCAGAAAGATATCATGAAAATCTAATAAGTGGAACAGGGAATCTAATCGCCACACATAGCAGGGGAAACACAATGAAATAATGGTTCTAGTATCATAGTCACAGGAGTGAAAGGGCCAGAACACGTCTAGTCCATATGCCCTAAAGCGTATGGTTGAACATGCTACTCGACGATGAAATGCACAAAAATGATGACGGGTCATCGCGTTGTCAAGTTTTCCAATCTTATATAAACACCATCTTTCAGAGCTATTAAGGTGCATAGGATGAGTTAGTGTAGAAGAAAAATCATGGTATCATTCTGCCAAGAGGTTCTAAGGATTCTAATATGTTTGCAATGGCAATATGGTTTGAGAAGCTTGTTATTTTGGGTGTGTTGTTGGTTGGTGATCTTGATTCCAAGCTCATCTATCACCCTGGTTTTTCACACCAGGGAAGCACCAACCATTGGGGAACAAACATTGTACACCATTTTGAGAGTTACGCCTATTTTTTCGTGTGAGCGAATGCTCGTATTGGAGCATCAAGGGCCCAAGGTCTTCATTGTAACTTTCATGCACCCCATTTGCCAACCTTTTCTGAGGTGGCGAGGAGTAGTTGAATGAAAAGACACTGCAGAGGCTTGTTTCTTCTAGAATTAAGGGGGAATCTATGAAGAAAGCTAAGCACGAAAAGGATATATGTAAAATCCTTTACTAGCTTTAATCCCATGCAGAAAGGTGCCGTTGAGCATGGAACTAACACAAAGCGAAAGGACACATTGCTGAAATGACAGACAAACAAGTGGTTGATCCTAGTCAGAAATGAGCCACTAGAAGCATCTTGAGACGTCATTTTCACTTCTCGCTAGTTCACAACTATAAATTTTGTGCTTCCATCCAGATCGAGCACACGCATTTGCTCCATGATGTTTTCTTAAAGATATGTAAACTGTGGCAGAAGAACCACGCTCTAGTTGTTAATGTTTGATTATGACTATAAACAGTTTCAGATCCTATTTCAAGGATTATCCTCGGGGTCTGAGACATTATAAAAAGGATCCCCTCCAAGGATCAAATTTGAAGGATAGGGTCCCATTTCCTTTTCAAGCCTAAGTTTAAGTGAATTAGCCACCAATTAGCTTACTACCTATTGAGTTACAAGTGGTTTCCATTTTCATACATTGAGTTTCCCTAATCTTTATCATGATAATGGGGCTTCTGGTTGTTATTTATATGTATATATTCAATTATCATTACTCATTGTATACCACATTGATGTAAGGATGAAAAATAGAACTCGGGGATGCATAACAGCAACCCTCATTTTCATAGATAAATTCATAAAAGCCAAAAGCCAAATAAAATATTTTAGGGTTACACATTACAATTTACAATTCTCATAAGGAAAATAAAATCACTTACTTGAGCCAACTGTATTTGTGGAATCAAGATAGCTAAGACACCACCTCGTGAACAAGAATGAAGTGTTGCTCAAGAAGCAACCATACCTGCAAATGCCCAAATTAGACCAAACCCTAAAATATCCAAGGTAAAAAACTCTTGAAGAAAAACTACAAAAATAGAGTTTACCTTAAGTTTCCATGTTGAAATTACCAAGGTTTCCATGCAAAAAAGAATGATACCACCCAACTATACAAAACCCACCCTTCCATGAGGAAAAATTTCAGAAAAGTGGTCAAAATTGGTCCCAATAGCCTTAAGAGAATTCCCGCCACAATTCATGGTTTGATAATAATTCTCACACCATGGTATCGTCCTATAGCTACTTGGTTTGGCTACCTGTTCATGATTTTATTTTTATTTAACGTTTCTTGAGGAGAAAGATACAGGCCTGCCAAAACAAGGTTTTTCACGAGTGGATGCAAAAAAGGCTAAGTAGTTTCAGAAATATGCCCACCCTAAATTATGGGTTGGAGTAAATTCCCACAACATAGGACGGTCTTGTAGATTGGTCTTCGGCCTACCTGAACATGTCTTCATATTGTCTTGGAAGTGGATGAAAAAAAGGTTATGGACCTGCCAAAAGGGTGTTTGAGGTATATTAGACCAAATTGAGAAATTTGTCTAAGTATGGACTTGGTGTTAAATATGCCCAAGTAGCCCCAAGGAAATGCCCTCCATGCCTCATAGGATGATGTGAAAAATGTATTGAGAATGTGAGCCTATAGAGAGTTGTATGGAGCATACAACCATGCCACTTTCCTCACCAAACTACATCATATATTTATGGAAGAATTGGTCCCAACAACCTTAGTCAAAATTGGTCCCAACAACCTTAAGAGAATGCTCGCCACAATTCATGATTTGAGAAGAATTCCTGCACCATGGTACCATCCTATAGCTAGTTGGTTTGGATACGTATTCATGATTTTAGTTTTCTTTAATATTTCTTGAGGAGAAAGATACATGCCTTCCAAAATAGGGTTTTTCACCAGTGGATGCAAAAATGGCTAAGTAGCCTCAGAAAGATTCCCGCCCTAAATTATGGGTTAGATTAAATGCTTGCATCACATGGGGGTATTGTAAATTGGTATTCGGCCTAACTGACCCTGTATTCATATTGTCTTGGAAGTGGATGAAGAAAATGTTATGGACCTACCAAAAGGGTGTTTTAGGTAGATTATACCAAATTGAGAAAATTGTCTAAGTATGGAATTGGTGTTAAATCTTCCCAAGTGGCCTTAAAGAAATTCCCTCCATGCCTCATAGGATGATGTAAAAAATGTATGGAGAATGTGAGTCTCTATATTGTTGGTTGGAGCATACAACCATGTCACTTGCCTCACCAAACTACAACATATATTTAAGGAAATGATTGGTCACAATAGCCTTAAGAGAATTCCCACAACAATTCATGGTTTAAGAAGAATTCCCACACCATGGTACTATCCTATAGCTAGTTGGTTTGGATACCTATTCATGATTTGACTTTTCTTTAATATTTCTTGAGGAGAAAGATACAAGCCTGCCAAAACAGGGTTTTTCACCAATGGATACAAAAATGGCTAAGTAGCCTCATAAAGATGCCTGCCCTAAATTATCGGTTAGAGTAAATTCCCGTGAAACATGGGGGTATTGTATATTGGTCTTTGGCCTACTTGACCATGTCTTTAGATTTTCTTGGAAGTGGATGAAGAAAACGTTATGGACCTGCCAAAAGGGTGTTTTAGGAAGATTAGACCAAATTGAGAAATTTGTCTAAGTATGGAATTGGTGTTAGATTTTCCAAAGTGGACTTAAGGAAATTCCCGCCATGCCTCATAGGATGATGTGGAAAATGTATTGAGAATGTACAAGGAAGAGTGGTGAAAAACAAGAAATTCAACGGGTAGTACTTGATATCCAAAAGATGGATGCTAGGAATCCTATAGAGCCTAATGTCATTATAAGAAGTGTGAGACAAGCCAAAAAGAAAAAAGTCCTAGATGATCGAAATGCAACATTGTATGGAAAATGGTGAAAGAAACTTATGTTGCAATAAGCATTTCTAGTGATCTTTCCGTACTGAAAATTTATTCTATTGTGCTAACATTTATGTTACCAAATTTTGGAAATGTAACAAATGATGGAAGGCATATTAAATATTTAACTTTTGTTTTCAGTAATAAAATTACAATTGTTTTCTGTGTTTTCTTATGTTTTGTAAATTTATGTCTTTTTTAGGCCAGTTATATAGGCATTACAGCTTTGGGTTATTCGCTAAATTTTCGTTGCATGAATAGAATTGTATGACATTGTTCCAGAATTGGAATTTCTGTTTCATTAGATAAATAAACCTACATAAAGACAACAATACATAGCATCAAAATTCTCATAAAGAACTTGAGAGTTCTCAATCCATCATCCCTATAATATCCCTATAATATCCCTATAATATCAACAGTTCCAAGCAAACAACTAGGATCTACCTATGTCACCAAATCTACTGACATCTCATATCCACTAATCACTATCACTCTTTTAATTTATTACAAATTCAAATATATATTCCTATAGTACACAAGTTAAGTTTTCAATTTTGATATTGTTAACTTTCTGGCCTATTATGTACACTTATTGAAAAGTTAAATTCAAAATTACCATTCATGTTAAATGCATAAAAAACATATACATTGCCAAGAAATACACACACACACACACACATATATAAATTTATGTATTAAAACTTGAAATGTGTTTACATACACGTCATATATAAATAATGTTATTCCATAGTTCTAGGCTTATTGGGAGGTTTAGGCTGCAAGTACTCCTTTTCTAGAGAAGATAAATTTGTACATTCTAGTCTCTTGGCTTGTCTAGAAGCTTCTGGTTATTCAGAAGCTACAACAGGTGCATGTTCTAATTTTAGTTCTAATTCTTTCACTTTTGTTGCACAAACTTTATCTCAATCTATATTTATCTTGGATGTACTTCTTCATCAATTCCACATTCTTCTTATTTTTCTCTTTGTGTTCGTTTTCCTTTTGCTGAAGACGATCATTTCCACGTTTCAACTTAGACTAAACTTGGGTCAATTTTTTCCTAAGCTGCTATGTCTCTGTCTCCAACTCCTTTTCCCTCAATTCTATATTATATGGAGTATACATAGATTCTACTCGCGAAAGCATGTTGTTCTTCTGTAGAGTGGCAATTTGGGATTTCAGATCTTCTATCTCAGACTTACATCCCAAATGTTGTGATTCTCTAACCTCCAATATTTTCAATTTTAGCTCTTTAGTCTCATCATCCCTCTCGGCTAGATTTTTTGTCAATGTTTCTTTTATGGTTGACCACGCAGAGAGATCAGCTTCAACATTCATTGCTGCACTAGCATCCATCAAGGACTTCTCTCGAATTATTAAGAAGGAATGATAACTTTGTAACCCCTTTTTGACTTCTGCATGAGCTTGTATTGCATTAAAAGCTACGTCTAGTGCCTTATATCTATTTTGCATGGAACTCTCATACCTTATTAAAGCCTTTGGTGTGCTGACATATCGTAAATTTCACCAAAAATCAGATGCCTACTCTGTCCCTTAGCAATTCCATATTCTTTTAACTTTTCAACTCCTCTAGTTTGTAGTTCTGCAATAATATTTTCAAGTTCAACTATTTTCCCTTTCAACTCTTCATCTTTCTTAGTAATTATGTTTTTCATGTTTTCCTCTTTTTTTCTATATTCATTTATCTCAAGTTGATGTTTATTGTAGTCTTCAGCAAGGCTGTTTTGAAAGTCAGCCTTCATTATTTCAGTTATTTTTTTTCTAACTTATTGACTTCAATGGTAAGTATTGCTTCCTAGCCGTTAACAGTCCTTAGAGGGGAATGTACAAAACCTCTGGTCGATGTTTCATCTAATCTTCTAGTCTCTTTATCGTTTCTTCATTTTTCTTCCGAACAACCATATATTCTTCTCTACATTTCTCGTTTTCCTTTCTAATTTTATCCTAACTTTTCTCTAGTTCCTTATTCAAAGAATGAATAACAGAGTCCTTTCTTGCTATTATCCTTCTTGAATTTTCCATAGTCTTCACAAGGGATCCTTGTAGTCTTGAAATTTCTTGTAAACAGCGAAAATATTTAGGAGGCTTCAAAAAATGGAATTTGGCAACTTTTTTTTTGGAAAAAAGCATTGAAAAATGCCTCCTGCATTAAAGAGGTCCTGCATTTGCAAATTTTTAATAGAATATTCCATAGTATCCACGTGTTCTGTTTCTAACCTTGCAATTACCTATAAATAGTGAAAATTTTAACAAGGCTTCAAAAAAGGAATTTGACAACTGCTTCTTTTTGAAAAATAGCACTGAAAAATAGCGCCTACCTTTAACAGGTCCTGAATTTGAATTTGCTTAATCCTACAGAGTTATACGCTTTAAACTACAGTAAGATACTAATAGGAAAAGTGTTTTCTATGAAATTTAGCTTCTTCTTTGAAATGCAACATTTTATCGAATAGTAGCTTAAAAATAGTTTTACCGTAAAAAAATATTTTGGAGAGGAATTTTTCTCAACTCCCAACTATGGAGGTGTATATATAACAAGTGGCATTTCTGTACGAGCATAAATATCATCATCACTATGCTCATCCTATTCATTAAACTCGACATCATGCATCTCCTTTACATTTATTTCTTTGCCTTCATGTAATCCGGCTAGAATTGAGACATCATCAAATTCTTCAGGGTCACTTCCCATACCTTCCATACCATACTCAAAAGGCTCTTCAGGGACTTGTACATTGTCCTTTGGATATTGTTGAGGAAATTCTTGGTTAATTTTATTTAGTTTCGGACTCTTAATGTATGTATTTTAAAATCTGCTTCCTTCTACAGTACTGGGTCGATATAAGTAAATAATTTTTTGTAGTGTGCCAAGGTAACTAAACTTCACTATCTTCATTTTGCTCTCATGCAGTACAAAATGCAATTTGTTTTCCAATAGACGAGGGAAATTTATGGCTAGGTCTTCAACCCAATGAATTACCAACTTCATACAATCACCCGAAATATCTTGCTTGTGGTGATTCATAATTTTCCTAAGTACAATTTGAATTAAAGTTTTGTACAGTCCTGGTGGAATAGATTGCATCTTTAAACCATTTCGGGCAACCTTAACCATTTTTCCACATATTTTGTTTTCCGTCTCACCATTTTATACTTTGAGGGTTTTCTTGGTGGTCAACATTAATCCCCCCTTGCATGGAATTTTTCGCTGCATTTGACAACAAATCAGGGTCCACACAAACCCTCCTCCCAAAAATAATCAATTCCTTGGACTCATCATCATAACTAGAAATGGCATTATCTATCTCTTCATTGTTGAAATTGAACTAACCGAAAATAAAATGATGCACTCCTGCTCTGAGCAGGACATTTAGCATACCTTCTGGCCAGTTGGTTCTGTCACTCCATGCCTCGGTGCTCTTTCCAAATTTTCTGATAGTGAACCTCTCAGCAACTTCAAAACTTCCTATTTCAATTGATGGCATGGAAGATGAGGCCGTTGTTTCCATTTTGCAGGATGATAGAACTCTCAGAAAGGAAGACGGGGATGCACACAGAGGATGCACACGAATGCACGCACAGGATACCAGCACACTGACTTTTCCAAATAAAAATAAAAATTACAAATGTGTTCAGACATTTCCAAACTATAACAAAAGTTATGAATATGTTTTGACTTTTACAAACTATAATAAAAATTACAAATGTGTTTTGACTTTTCCAAACTATAATAAAAATTACAAATGTGTTTCAAGTCAACTATGCACAACTTACATTTTCAATTTCAATATAGTTAACTTTCTAGCATGTTAAGTATACTTATTTTTCTAGCATGTTAAGTATACTTATTGAAAATAAGAAAGTAAGAGTAAATAATAGAGTAAAAATTTGGCATTCTAACTATTCTGGAAAAAATAGAGTAATAGAGTGAGTAATATAATAATAGAGTAATATTCTTCTCTACATGTTTTGATGTACTCTCAAACCAAAACCTCCTATTAAATGTTTATATTAAATGTTTTTGGAAATTGGATAGCTAGATATATTGATAAGACTATCCTAGTGTTAATTTTATATAACCTATCCTCATATGCTCATAGTGGACCTATGAAAGGTGCAATTTTAACATTTTTTTATTGTTATGGACACTTGATGTAAAATGCAAACCATAAGCATAAAAATGAAAGCTAGGAATGTAAAACAGTTAAATTGAACATGAATGACTAAAATTCCAAGTATCTTTGCCAAATTAAAAAAAATGACTGAAATTCTAAGTTTCGTAAAAAATAGTGTGTAAGTATTAAAAAATGGGCTTAGAAAAATGCACGCCACAGTCAATACAATTGTAATAAGTTGAAACTAACACCACAGGGTTGAATATAGATATATTTTTGACTAAATCCTCTTTCCGTTATTTTGAATTATGTTTCATTTGTCCAGAGTTAAATTGACAAAATGACAACTTTTGTGTTTTCAACCCAGCTTTACCTAGATCACAAAAATGCTCGCCTAGCCCTAAGTATTGGATATTTTTGAGTGATTTTAGTTGGAAATGGTATGTTTTACTATTTTCCACATTATTATACATTTATTTTTTCAATTTTGGTTCAGAAAGTGCCTGTTGTACAAAAACACTACATGGTTGTCTTGTATTTATGAAATATCCACCTACATTAATAAAAATGCAAGCCAAACCCTCCTATTAAATTTTTATAGTAGATGGTTTTGGAGATTGGATGGCTAGATATATTTAGAAGAATATCCTTATGTTAATTTTATATAACCTAACCTCGTATGCTCAAAGTTGACTTATGAAAGGTGCAATTTTAACCTTTTTTTACTGTTATGGACACTTGGTGTAAAATACAAGCCATAAGCATAAAAATGCAAGCTAGGAATGCATAGAAGTCAAATTGAACATGAATGACTAAAATTGCAAGTATCTTGAGAAAATCAAAAATTAATGGCTGAAATTCTAAGTTGTTACGTAAAAAGCAGTGTGTAAAGCTTCAAAACTGGGCTTAGGAAAATGCATGCCACAATCCGTACAATTGTCATAAGTTGAAAATAACACCATGAGGTTGAAGCTAGATATATTTACATTTATCAATAAAATTTTATACTGTTAGGTGTAATCTATATGGTGAATTCTACTATTTAATGCATATGAATTATGTATTTGTTCCATTCAATTATGTCTGGTATATTATTGTTATGTTATAATTGGTTTTTATTTTCGAATAATTTTTTCATTATATATGAAATTTGTAAGTTTGAAATGATAATATACATTTCCTAGCATGTGGGTTATTGTGAAGATGCATTTATACTATCTTAAAACTGTCTGAAAAACCTCTTATTATATCCTTCTACATATGGTTGGATTCACCATACAACACTCTAGAGATCCACACTCTCAGAATATTTTTATCATCATCCTATGAGCTGTAGTGGGCATTTCCCTAAGTCTAGTTATACAGATTTTACCAATAATTCCATACTTGGACAATTTTTTATCTTCTCCTAGGCTCGGTTTAATTTCCCTAAACCACATTTTCCAGGCTACTTAGACCAATATTCCCAAACTTAGCAAATTTCCTGATTTTAACTAATTTGTCGTATTTCTCAAGAACGATGTCATAATGCAACAATGATTTCAACTTCATTTCACATCATCATCTATGCCATTTCATGCCATGTGGGAATAATCCTTAGTGCGGGCATCAACCTTAATGCGGGCATCACTTATCCCCTTTAAAACACAACCATTTTTTCTTTGTCTTAATTAGTATGCAAAATAACACTGTTCTTCTATTTTCGCAGGTTGATATTTTCCTTATTTGGTCACCGTAAGAAAAACCAAGAGCATGGATAGATATCCATTTCAAAAATTAACAGGACCATATCATATGATGAATTTTATCATCAAAGGCACACCCCCTTTCAATCATTTCGAAGTAGTCTCTCAAACTTTTTGTCTAACACTTGAGCAGTTCTCTTCAAACACTAGGTCACCAAGGTAATTTCATTTTTCATTCAAATTTGGCATGTGATATTCCCAATGGGTATAGTTCAACATGGTGAGTCCAGAAAAAGCACTTTCGTCTTCTGCAGCTTCTTTCTCTCTCCTAGCAGATATTTTTCTGGAGCAGTGAGAATATGGATGAGAGGCACTTTTGGCAGATTGATATCTTCTTCTTGAAAATGTTTTTGGCTAGGATAATTATATGGTTGGATGCACCATACAAGTTTCTAGAGATATATACTTTCATAATATTTTTATCATCAACCCATGAGCTGTGGCAAGCATTTACCTAAGGGAAGTTAGGAATATTTTACCAATAATTCATACTTGGACAATTTTTGATCTTCTGCTAGGCTTGGTCTAATATCCCTAAACCATAGTTTTGGCAGGTCCATAATTTTTTCTTCAGTGTCTCTTTGGACAAACTGAGACCATGGTTGAGTAGACAAAACAACAACCTACAATATCCCCATGTGGTGTGGGATTTTTCTTCAACAAACCATTTGTGGTAGGCATCCTCTTAAGGCTACTTGGACCAATATTTCCATACTTGGTGAATTTCCCGATTTTCACTAATTTTCCATATTTATTGAGAACGATGTCATAATTCAACAATGATTTCACCTTCATGCCACATAGTCATTTATTCCATGCCATGCCATGCATGAATCATCCTTAGTGTGGACATCAACCTTAATGCGGGTATCACTTAGCCCCTTTACAACACTTGGCCATTTTTTCTGTCTTTAGTATGCAAAATAAGATTTTTCTTCTATTTTTCCAGGTTGATATTTTCCTTATCTCATCACCATAAGAAAAACCAAGAGCATGAAAAGATATCCATTTCAATAATGAAAAGGGCCATATCACCTGATGATTTTTATCATTAATGGAACACCCCCTTGCGAGCATTTCCAAGTGGTCTCTCAAACACTTTGTCTAACACTTAACCAGTTCTCTTCAAACCCTAGGTCACCAAGGTGATTTCATGTTTCCTTCAAACTTGGCTAGTGAGATTCCCAATGCATATATTTGAATAAGGTGAATCCAAAAAAACACTTTCATCTTCAGTAGCTTCTTTCTCTCTCCTTGGCAGGCATTTTTCTGGAGCAGTGGAAATATGGCTTAGAGGCACTTTTTGGCAGATTGATATATTCTTCTTGAAAGACTTTTTGGTCAGGCTAATCATATGGTTGGATGAACCATACAAGTCTCTAGAGATCTACACTCTCATAATATTTTTATCATCATCCTATGAGCTATGCCGGGCATTTCCCTAAGGCCAGTTAGGCATAGGTTACCAATAACTCCATACTTGGACAATTTTTGATCTTCTCCTAGGCTTGGTCTAATTTCCCTAAACCACAGTTTTGGCAGGTCTATAAATTCTTCTTCAGGGTCTCTTTGGAAAAACTGAGACCATGGATGAGTATAAAAAACAACAGCCTACAATATCCCCATGTGGCGCAGGCATTTTCTTCAACAATCCATTTGTGGCAGGAATCCTCTTAAGGCTACTTGGACCAATATTCCCTCACTTAGCCAATTTCTTGATTTTCACTAATTTGCCATATTTCTCCAGAATGATGTCATAATGCAACAATAATTTCAATTTCATGCCACATCGTCATATGTTCCATGTAATGCCATGCGTGCATAATCCTTAGTGCGAGAATCAACCTTAATGCGAGCATCACTTAGCCCCTTTACAACACTTGACCATTTTTTCTGTCTTTAGTTTGCAAAATAAGAATTTTCTTCTATTTTGCTAGGTTTATATTTTCTGTATTTGGTCACCATAAGAAAAACCAAGAGCATGGCTAGATATCCATTTCAACAATGAACTAGACCATATCATTTGATGATTTTTATCATCAATGAAACACCCCCTTGCGAGCATTTCCAAGTGGTCCCTCAAACACTTTGTCTAACACTTAACCAGTTCTCTTCAAACCTAGGTCACCAAGGTGATTTCATTTTTCCTTCAAAATTGGCAAGTGAGATTCCCAATGGGTATAGTTCAACAAGGTGAATCCAGAAAAACCACTTTCATCTTATGTAGCTTATTTCTCTCTCCTCGACGGGCATTTTTCTGGAGCAGTGCAAATATGGCTAAGATGCACTTTTGGCATATTGATATCTTCTTCTTGAAATACTTTTTGGTCAGGATAATTATATGGTTTGATGCACCATACAAGTCTCTATAGATCTACACTCTCATAATATTTTTATCATCATCCTATGAGATATGGAGGGAATTTCCCTAAGGCCGGTTAGGCATATTTTACCAATAATTCCATACTTGGACAATGTTTGATCTTCTCCTAGGTTTGGTCTAATTTCCCTAAACCATAGTTTTTGCAGGTCCATAAATTGTTATTCAGGGTCTCTTTAGAAAAACCAAGACCATGGTTGAGTAGAAAAAGCAAAAGCCTACAGTATCCCTATGTTGCATGGGAATTTTCTTCAACAAACCATTTGTGGTAGGCATCCTCTTAAGGCTACTTGGACCAATATTCCCATACTTAGCCAATTTCCTGATTTTCACTAATTTGTCGTATTTCTCTAGAATGATGTCATAATGCAACAATGATTTCAAATTCATGCCACATCGTCATATATTCCCTGCCATGCCATGCATGCATCACCCTTAGTGCCGGCATCAACCTTAATGCAGGAATCACTTAGCCCATTTACAACACTTGGCCATTTTTTATGTCTTTAGTATGCAAAATAATAATTTTCTTCTATTTTGCGAGGTTGATATTTTCCTTAATTATCACCATAAGAAAAACCAATAACATGGCTAGATATTCATTTCAAAAATGGACAAGACCATATCATCTGACGATTTTTAGCATCAATAGAACACCCCCTTGCGAGCATTTCCAAGTGGTCTCTCAAACTCTTTGTCTAACACTTAACTAGTTCTCTTCAAACCCTAGGTCACCAAGGTCATTTCATTTTTCCTTAAAAATTGGCAAGTAAGATTCCCAATGGGTAGAGGCCAACAAGGTGAATCCATCAAGACCACTTTCATCTTCTGGAGCTTTTTTCTCTCTCCTCGGCAGGCATTTTTCTGGAGTAGTGCAAATATGGCTGAGAGGCACTTTTGGCAGATTGATATCTTCTTACTGAAATACTTTTTGGTCTGGATAATTATATGATTGGATGCACCATACAAGAATATAGATATCTACACTCTCATAATATTTTTATCAGCATCCTATGAGATGTGGTGAGCATTTCCTTAAAGCTAGTTAGGCATATTTTACCAATAATTCCATACTCGGACAATTTTTTATCTTCTCCTAGTCTTGGTCTAATTTCTTTAAACAATAGTTTTTGCATTTTTTTGCAGGTCTAATTTCCCTAAACCACAATTTTTTCATGTTGGGCGTGCATTTAAGTAAATCAATCCAAAATTGATTTGCTTCAGTAAAATCCACGCACCTACCTCATTTCATTTTCCCATACTGAAACCTGTCATACACGTGTTGAACGTATTGAGTGTAAAATATGTCATATAATCATATAAACCTGCAAATGGCAGTTTTTGCTTTTCCCTTCCTGTCATATTTTGAACTTTCAACCAAGTGTCAAATACGTCACTTAACAAACCATCAAATTCTATGATTCGATGAACCTAAATCTTGTTGGATTCTGAAAGAATTGAGAATGATTGCATCACCCAGATGTGACTCAACATTTCATCGGGATTAACCTTTTTTCCCACCTTTCAATTATTCCAAGGGCCAAGACAATACACATATCCATATTTGGCTTGTCCCCATGGATTCCTTCCTAGCAGTTGCAGTCAATTACCAATCATGTTACTTCTTATGTAAGATTGATAAATAGGGGCCACTGTTATCAATAGGCTATGCAATATTCAATCCATTCTCTATGTTCATTAATTTTTGTCCAGTATGGCCACAGATGTGGGCAAATTTGAGTTCACTAATAGTATGAGTGAAATGGATAGAATTGGAAAGAAATGGAGACAGTCTCATCCGGGTTCGATGGATTTCATTAGCAGTTCCATTCAATATTATTGTTTTTATGTTCATTTGACATTCCTTTCCCATCACTAAGTGAAGTATTTCCTTCACTGAGTCAACACCCTGTCCCTCTTCAACAACCCAAGCATTCCCTCTCGGTGCCATAGCAGGATTGATTTATTCAATTCCCGCTTTTAATTTTCCACATCATATGGGTATTGCATGTTTTTTTCATTGAGCCATATTTGTCTGTGGCATTTCTCTCTTCCTTACAATTTTATTATTTCATTGGTATTTCACTTTTCTCCTTAGATACCTCTCACACACTGTGAATCTCTGTTATAATTCTTCTCTACTCGCATCTCCCATCCAGATAACTGGAATGAAACTTCCTCTTCTACTCCATTTCTACCCATGGTGTTGAAACATGTCCACTTCAACCCCGTTTTCCTCCCTGTGTTGCGCTGTCATGTTTTCCTTGATCCACAGTAGTTTGTTTGAAGACAGGAAAGTACAGTAGAGGATGGGTTGGCTCGTGGGTGAATCGACATTTCAGTCTCACTCAAATGAAATCCACTTGTAACATGGTCAATCCGACCCTTGAGGTCTATAAATAGAATTTAATAGGTAGTAGGGATAGTTATTATTGAAGCAGTTGTTTGATGTTACTGATTCAATTGTAAACTATCCCTCTGCTCTATAATGAAAGCATAATATAATAAAAAATGCCCTTGGGCCCCTTTTAAAACTTTCTTGAGTATCGATATGGTTATATTTTTGCATTATCTCTGTATTTTTCCTTGGAATGTATTATATATGTTATGTTTCATTTATTAATTTCTGCAAGGAACAATGATGATTTATATTATAATAAAAAGAAATAGACGATACAAACTTGCAGAGCCATGAGATTGGTTTCCAAACTATGACGCTCGTCAACGAGAAACCAACATTTACAGTTTTTATGTTCTCATTTCAAATGTTGGATACATTCTTATTTCACAATAGAAGTTTAATTTATGTCTGAAATTAAAACTATACTAGTCTAATTAGGTTTTTGTATGCAAACTTCGAAATTTCATACCTACAGTGTACTTCAATTGGAATTGGTGTGCATTTTTAGTTCTCACCATGAAAAGTTGGAAAATACTATCAACTGTTGTTTTGGATGACTTGGATTTTACTATAGATCTTACAATTTACAAAAATGAGTACAAGAGTTTGTAGAAAAGGTTGGTATGTCTATGCTATAGTGAAATTTATTCAATATAGCATGAAATGATGATCTGTCAATTCATTTGTAGAATATATTTCAAGAATATTTCATATGTCAATTCATTTGTAGAATATATTACGAAGAATATATTTCATCATTTGTAGTTTCATACACACTTCTCAGTATGGGTTGCACATTAAACTCTCTTGGATATAGGATAAAAGCACATATAAATTACACATTACACTTGTATTACACATTAGAAACATGTTAACTATATCAAAATATATGCATTTCCAAGAAATACTGACAATTTATATTACAACAATATTATTATGTACATAGACATCAAATGTACACCATATTATTTTAGAAATCTAGGCTGCTTGGGAGTAGTGATCAAATTTGAAGTGTGGGTCTTAATTTCAATTGGAAGGGCATTTATTCTCTCAGCCCTTCAGAGATGATAGGGGGAAGCCATTTCTCTTTCTTCCAATAATTTGTGGGATCTTACATGTGTTGAATGGGATGCTTCTAATAGCAACATATCTTTTCTACCTACTGATAGTTCTTGTGTGGCAGCAGCAAGGCATTCTCATTCTTTGGATGTTAGGGAATGTAGGGAAGGATTTGATTTGGATATGTGTGAATGATGAAGTGTTAGAATTGAGTGGGAAAGGATGGAAATGGATGGACATAAAAATCTATATAGAATATGGAAATGGATAGCGCTCAGTGGTTCTTCAAGACATGTTCCTAAATCTTTAATAAATCAAAACTCATGCTATTTTACCTCAAGTTTTACCTCTATGGAATGCTTGGTTGACATGAATGGACTAATGTCTTCTGGAGCTATGTAGGCCGATGTGCTACTCAGACAGATGTATATGAGAGCTGAAACTGCATGAGGCTGAATCTGATATGAAATGATGTTGTGTTGGTTGCATGTAAGACTAACTGCTGAGACACATGATGAGGAGGAATTTTACCACAAAAGCAGAGAGCTCCTTCTGTTATTCTGAAAATCAACTGCTGGAAAGAAAGTGGATAGGAATTGAAAAGCTACTAAAACAAATGATGCTACAAGTCATTGTTGAAACCATTAGATCGCATAATCTTCAGCTGCTACAAAACCAAGATACAATTCTTACCATGCGAATGAATGTGCTAAAGTTGAGCATGGAAAGAAATCATTGGATTACCGGTCATTAATGTATGTCATTAACCAATGTGAAGTGACTCACCTTTGATGACATCAATCTCTAAATTACCTTAGTGCATCTTGACAGGTATGAATGGAGGTTTTGTATTCGAGTCACCTACAATATTTCTCAATCAAGAGGCATTGACGAATCCCCATGATTAACAACAAGGAAATATTCCATTGATTCATGCAGATACCAAGGAACTATAAAACTCTAATATTGATCCCAGATGATTTGTTGAAGTCGATGGGACAAGACCATTGGATGGTGGACCTTAATGAATTCTACATCATCCAATACGAGTACAAAATAAATGATTGTGAAGAATCATAGTGAAAAATAGAACCAACATGAAACTCATAAGTGAAAAGTATATGTCAAATCGTGATGTAGCAGTGATGACACATAAAAATATTAAGGTTGAATACATAAGCAGTGGAAAATGGGACTTCGACATGAATGGATTTTTAGGGTTTTAAATGAGGAGGGTGAGTGAATCTACCATATCACAATTGGCTTCTTGAGAGGTTTCTTTTGGCTATAGCTAGTATGACAGGTGTCTAAAAAGGATTATTGGCATGTATAAATGAGACTTGACTTAGGAAACATTGGTCTCTGTATGTTTTTCACATCAATCTATCCATTGGATCAATCCATTTGTAAATTGAGAAAAATTCTTCAAGAGTCACTCGTGCATGCATTGACCTTATTCTTCCAAGGGCGTGCAATAAAACATGAGATGATGGAAGAAGAGAGGTGATTGATATCTATTCACCAAACACTTATGAAAAAAACAACAAGAAATTAATTATAAAAAAATTCCAATAAAAAAAGGAACGAAGCAAATCAATTTATACGTGCGGGAGAACAATGACAAATTCTACCCACTAGCAGTGTTTTGATCATAAATTCTTTGTTCCTCATCTAATTTGAGTGATTCAAAATACAAATTAAAGTAAATTTATAGGTATATGTCACTTAGAAACATGTTTTGAAAATTATATGTAATGATATTCCAAATTTCTCAATAACATCTTGCATGACAATGTGTTTTTCGAATTCTGGACTAGACCAGCAATCACGGTTTTAGGCTTCAATTTTTATTTTGATAACATATTGATGTGATTCCAATTGGAGATGAAAGTAGAGCCATGTAGGTATCTCCATTAGAAACTTTTTTTTTCATATAATAATAATTGAGGGGTAAAATAGGCCAATGAACAATCTAGGAAACAAAGTTTTAGGAATGTTGATTTGTGATTGGCAGTCGGTATTTTGGTCATAAAATTTGCATACCATATCGGAATGGAGTGATTCAAATTTATTTGTAAAATATATTCATATGGGAATACACCAATGAAATATATTTTCAAGTTATGTCCAATAAGGAATCCAAAAAGTGATTGTCCCAACTCTGTTCCTAAGCTGTCTGCTTGACACCCCCGTCAGTATTTTGACCATAAATTTTTTGTTTGAAACCCAATCTCAATTTTTTTTTTTTGGAAAATAGATGCAAAGGGATACTTGGCATGTAAAAATGTTTTAAAAATAAGTCTATTTGGTCATCCAAAAATGGACTGTCCCGACTACGTTTTAGTAAAAAATTCAAACCAAAATGCCACAAAAGTTCAATAAATGAAATTTGGCCCCCCAAAAGTGATCAGAATAGGTGTGAATGTTTTTAGTGATGTAAATTTAAATATAACACACCCATACCAAAAATTGAAAGCATTGAGCACCTATATTGACTTACACAGTCTGTTGCAGCGGCAACTGCAACTCTTAATTTAAGTTATACAATGTTGAAATAAAACATGTGTATTTTTATGGATGTGTTATATATAAATTAAAACTAAATACATACCATGATGTGCAACACACACATATCTCAAAATCATAATTTTTCACCTACAGGATAGTCACAGCTGATAGTCATAGATGGGTGTTGCAGCTAACAAATTCATTCCCAAGTTTAAGCTTGAAGGGTTCCATAATCTTTGGCTCATTTTCCCATGGGTTCTTCATTCACCAATGCTTCGTTCCTCTTACCCACTTCTTGAAAAAGAGAGATTAGTAATATGGGTGGCTCTTCCTGCACCATGTGTCCAATAGTTCTTATTCAAAACAAAATGATACTATTTATGCATCTATGTGAAAAAATGAATGGGATCTTACCATTTTTATTTACTTACAATATCCCACATTACTTGGAAATAACAAATTCTTTTCAATTGTAGGAAAAATTCCAATGGATCCAGTTTTGAAGAAATGACTCAAGTATTTTGTCACTCCCAATAGAAAAATATAACTTTAGGAATGCTACGATATGAGAGATCAACTTTCCTTTAAATGATGGCACCAAGAATTGGTGAAGTATGGAATGATGCTGCAGATCGATCACAGATTGAAACCAAGATTCAACATAGTATTCGTTCCCTTGATTTCTCATGGTTGTTACACCATGAAACTACTTATTAAACCGATCTTCCTAAATGATAAGAGATTCGGATCTATTGATGTGAAGGATCCTTCAATATTTGGTTCAAATGTCTGTTCTTCATCAAATTTGTTGATCTTGTTAACTTGTTGATGATCATAAGAAACTTCACTTCCAAGTCTTGGATTTAAAACATGTTCAGGTCATTACAGGAAATTTCAATTTAAAATGGGGCTTCCAAAAATAATACAAATTCCATGTCATCATGTATTAGCCAATCAAAATGCTTTAAAATTAAAAAAGGGAGCACCTCTTAAACATTTTTTTAATATAAATTTGGGGATAGGTATCATAAAAAAAACTACTTTTTTTGTTCGTATTTTTGACATATCTCCTTGTGGTTTTACTCAAATTTCGATCACGAGAGCTTGTTGGATGATGATGTCATTATCATGTTTTTTTAGGTATTTCTCATTTTTGGAGTAGCAGGGCCCGTCAAAAGTATGCCAAGTGGGTACTCGTTGGATACGGAATTTAATTCTGCATCCAACGAGCTCTCGCGATCCAAATTTGAGTAAAAAAACAGGGAGATATGTCAAAAATACGAACAAAAAAGTAGTTTTTTCTTTTCTTCCTCCAAAATTAATAAATAATATTTTATTATTTTAACTATTATTTTATTAATTTTCCTTAGGAGGCCCATTTTGAGTTGAAATTTCCTCTAATGCTCGTATGGATTTCTGCAACAACGTAGAGTATTTTTGCAGTGGTGTAGGTGAGGTAGAACAATAGGGAAATGTAGGAAAATTTTATAGTTCAACACTGTAAGCATACTGTATCTCTTTATTATGGTTAGGGTGGAGGGTGGAGTGGACAGGAAATTATGTTGGATACCAAGGAGTTTGATGAGAATATATATGTGGCTGATGTAGAGGATTGGTTTGTGTGGTTGATATTGAAGGACTAAGTTATGTTGCAGCATGAGGGAGAGTGGCCATGTGATCATAAGATAGGCCATTCCAAAATTGTGGATAAGGTAGGTAAGAGTTAAATTGAGGTTGTAGCAGCTACCATGCTGGAATAATATTCAATGATTGAGTATGAGAGTAAGAAAATTGAGGGATAGAGTTTTGAACCATACATGTAGGTCATGGTTGCCATGAGTGTTGAAATGAGTTGGATGCAACTCCCATATCTCTTTGATATGTTGCTTTCATCTAGGGTAAGGAGGGGCAGCAATCCATGGAATGCTTCAAGTCACATATACCACAACTTGTGAGACTATCCAAAGGACAATCCATTTCAAGATGTTTCTTTTCACACCGAGTGCAAACTAATTCTTCAAATTCCTCATGCTTTTCCTTAACTTGCAAAACACCCAATTGTGAATTTAGTAAACTGTTGATATTAGCATTAGAATTTTCAAATAAATTGCTAATTTCATTTCTTAAAGCTCCTATTTTGGTAGCGGATTTCAAAAATGGAGAAGGAAATTCTTTAGAATTTTTACCGGTCTTGTAGTTTTCTCTTGAATACCGTCTACATAACTCACAAATATCAACATATGGTAATTGAAATACATCACCTACTCCCATCACATTTAATACTTCCAAATATTCATCTTGGATTCCCTTGAGTAGAAGTGTTTTAAAAGGTCTCTTTTCCAAGTTTTCTTTGTTTGGATATTTGGAGGTTATATTGAAAGTGTTCCATGTATTCCTCCAAAATCTCTTCTTCTCCTTGTGTAATTTTGAAGATGTCTTCATTGACCCTACAATAATCTTGGTACATTTTCAAGAATACATGTTTCATGTCTTCCCAAGTTTGTATACAATTCCCATCGAGGCTCATGAACCATCGGAGGGATGTTCCTTTTAGAGTAAGGGGAAAAACATTCAACTTTTGATCATTAGAACAATAACCATATCCTATACAAAGTACTTTGAATTGAAATAAAAATACATCAGGGTCTTTATTTTCCAAATCGTGAAAATTTGGTAGGACATGTGGTGGAATGCTTTTCATTGGTGCCACTCTTCCTAAATATATGATGGAAAATTCAAAAGTGACAACTTCTACATCTTTCTTACCTACCATCTCTTCATTAGATTCTTTGTGTGCTATCTTAAGTCTCCTCCTTCGAATGTTTCTGTCAAGTTGTTAGTATAATGGGTGGTGCTTACAACACCAGTAATGGGAATGATAAGATTTACACTCCAAAATTTGCAAATGAAATAAAACGGAATGCAAAGAAAGAAGAAAAAAAAAGCACATTCAAATAAAATTCAATAAACTAAAAAGCAATCATGCAACCTACATGCCCTACTTTAACAACGCATCTACAAAAAATGTCAGATGTACTTTTGCACCATTGATAACTTCCCTAGAAACGATGCCAAAATGTTGGTGGGATTAATTGTCTAATTAAATAAACAACTAAAATTCCAAAACATAAATTATCAACCTGAGGACGTCTTTTACTTCAAAGCTATCGTGCAAGATCTATGCAAGCACAATTTCTACTTGGCATTGTTGATCTATTGGTATGAAATCAAAACTCATTATAAACTAGATCACACCTTCTTGAAATGAAAACAAACCCCAATCCTATTCATAAATCCAAATTCTAAATCTAATCAAACTTCTATGAATTCAATTCTTATGAAGCAAGATCTAACTTAATAAATATGAGAGAAATGTTATGTTGGCCAACGATCTATTAAATGAATTAACAGGAAAACAACTATGAGAAATCTAATGAATGAAAGCATACAGCTATAATAAATATAATGAATGAAAGAATGAACTAAATAATAAGAAAATATAAACAATAACACACTTACAATCAACACTACTAGAATCTGCTTAGGGAAGGGGGCCTTTTCTCTAGTGAGCAGAGTTGGATCTCCACAATGAAAGTCTATAAATCCAGAATTAAAAAACTACCAACATGTATTATCAGAATGAAATCATTAAAACAGATTCTGGATCAAATCCTACATCATAACATTGATTTATCCCTTCCTCCCTTCTCCTGATATTGATTAAATATTTATACATAAAATTCTATCAAGAGAATGAGAAACCGAATCCCCAACTTGATCTATTTCAACAAATTTGCTAATTTGGAAAACCGGCCATAACTGCAAATCTAAAAAATACCCTCTTGAAGAACGAACTGTATATCTCAAACTTTAGCTTTGTTTGGTAATTTCCTCTTGAATCATGTAAATGAGGTCGTTACTCACAAAATCTATGTCAGAGAGTTTTGAGATTCTTTTCCATATGTTCGCAAATCAAGGTGTTCTTGGCTGGCATGCGTTTTTTGTTAAGGTAGTTTGATCATGAGGTGGAAGCTTGAACCATTAGTGTTGTTGTTGTTAATATGGAAAATCACTCCATAAACCATCATCAGTAAAATATGCATAACAATCTTCAATTAATTAAAAATAAAGGAAAGTAATCATGATTAACCACTAAAGAATCAATGGAAATAACATGGTATTTTACAGGTAGTTACAACAAATGGATGGAAAATGGATAATAATATGAAAAAGAGGGATGAAATATATGTCGATAGGTGATGAAAATATTGACAAATCCATGACTCAACATGAATGTGTCGCTGAAAGTCTCATAATGAAACGCGAGTGGGTGACTTGATTGAGTGATCACTACACTAAGCGCATAGTTCGATGCATCCATCTCAATCTAAAAGGGCTGATGAAAATTAGGTAACACAAGTACTGGTGCAATACAAAGCTTGTTTTTTATTTTATCAAAAGCTTTTTGTTGCGTTAGTGTCCATTTGAATATAGTTTTCCCATTTCCTTTCATCAACTAATTCAAAGTCCATGCAATGTGATTGAAGCCAAGTATGAATCGTCGATAGAAATTTGTCAAACCAAGACAAATTATTAGTTCATGAATGTTTTAAGGAATGGGCCAATATTTGAGGATCTATACTTTTTTTGGGCTGACATGAATTCCTGTAGAGACAATTACATACCCCAAATACTTGATGTTGGTCATTGCAAATGAGCATTTTTCCATGTTCAGATATAGCCGATGTTTTTGGAGAGTGTCGAAAAATTGCCGAAGTTACTTGAAATGTGCTTCCCATGATCGACTAAAAATCAAGATATCGTCGAGATAGACAATGACACATTTACCGATCAAGGGTTATAGAAGGTCATCCATATATCTCATGAAGGTTGGAGGTGCATTGGTTAAGCCGAAAGGCATGAATAACCATTCAAACAATCCTTCTTTGGTTTTGAAATTCGTTTTTCATGCATCGGTGGACTCAATTGGAATTTGGTGATATCTCGATTTGAGGTCGAGTTTCATAAAGAACTTATCACCTTTCATATTGTCGATGAGTTCATTTATTCATGGAAGAGGGTATATGTTATTCATTGAAATTTTGTTGAGATCTTGATAGTCGATGCACATGTGCCAAGTCCTAACTTTATTTGGAACTAAGACAACTGGACTTCCACAAGGAGAGGAGATGGGGAGGATATAATCCTTTTCGATCAAATCTTGCATTTTTCTGCGAATCTCTTCATTTTCGAGAATGCATCTTATGTAAACAGATGCGTCAGGTAATGAAGAACCATGAATAAGTTCAATGGAGTGTTTTACCTGACAATGCAGAGGTATTCCATCTGGTGCTTGAAATATATTCTGGTGCTCTTTAAGAATGATGTCAATCTGTTGTTTTTCTTGGGAGTTGCACTGGTCAGTGAGTCGACTCGTTGCTGTAGACTTCCTTGAATGCTGAGGGTTTATCATGATTAATGCAAGCTTTTGAGCATGATTGATAATCTTCTTCGTTTGTTTGGAATATATCTTAGAAATCATTAATGTGGGTTGTCTCTCTGGTATGAAATACCATTGTTTTTGTATTTTGACAATCACCTTTAGAGACCGTGACTGATATGTACCATGTCGATCCCATAGGTAGGGTTTACCGAATCGAGCGTCGACTACGGAAAGCAGTGCCACATCACTGAGTACTTCATCTTCAAAAGGCTTAATGAAGTAGGGAGTTAGCATTGCCATGTGATCCTTAGTTCATGCTCAGCCTTTATCCAACTGATATTGTAAGGATGAGGATGTGGAGTGGTTACAAGACCTAATTTCTTCACAAGATATTCAGAAACAAAGTTCTTCTAGCTACCGTTATCCACAATTAAATGTAATGGATTGTTCTGAACCCATATATGTGTATGGAATAGGTGCTCTCGTTCCTCCTCATCAACAATGGTCGAGGATGTCAGAGTGGTCAAGGTCAAATCAAGGAGGGCTGAAACATTTGGATCAGATTCTACTCAGGTTATGTCGGGAGAGTCAGATGTTGACAAATTTTCCAAAAATTTCTTCCTAGATTTGCATTATGACATATCATGCCATGATGAACTGTGATAATCACACCATTTCCCAGGAGGGTTATGTCTTTTGTGGTCACTCTTGGCTTTCTAAAATTTATTCTTTTGATGATGAGTCTTTAAAGGATTCTATGGAGAATGATTCTTGAGCTTGTCGGAGTCGGCTCGTGACTTCTTGTTGGGTGTTCGACCTGTTGGCTTGTTTTCAAAACATATCTTTCCTTTTCATTTAGCTTCAATACTAATAGCATAATGGAATGCATCCACAAGCATGCTGACATTTAGAAAATCCATATCTTACTGAATGTATAGGGATAAACCACTGACGTACTTCAGGACAAGCAATTTCTATTCTTCTTGCATGCCAAATCTAGCCATGAGTCAATAAAACTTGTTGGTGTAACTTTGTACGGACTGGTCTTTCCACTGCCTTAGATGTTGCCACTTCTTGTACTTCTATTTAATGTACTTGGGCAGATAGAACTCCTTTCAGACATGTTCGAAACTTTTTGCCCATGTGTCGATGGTGTCTTCTTCTTCTTCCATTTTTGTCGATAGGTTCTCCCACGAGCATTGTACAAAGGTTGACATCTTGAAGGATGCAATGGTGATATTTTATGATTTAGAGAATTGATTTACCGCAAAGTGAGATTTGAATTGTTGCACCCAATTGTCGACGGATTCCATGTCAATCTTTCCTTCAAGGTTCAATATGTCCAGATTCATTTACACTTTGAAGGGGATGATTTTATCGCAGTGAGATTGCATCAAGGATTCCCTGGAGTTTGCAGTGACTATTAAGAGAATGTCATTAAACTGGGTGAACACTTCAGTTCATTGGTGAGCCAGTTCTTTTTCTATGAGTTGCTCTATCTCGTCAGTCGCATGTCTATTTTCTGTTCCTTCGGTCATATTTTGTGAAAGTCAAAGAAAGTGTCTGCTTATGTTTTTGGGCTTGCGAGTGTGTTTGAACAGGAATAATTTAAATAGCCTCAATGGAAGTGCTTATGTAACTTAATCTCTGGACAAGATATTTCTCTACTATCAATGATACAGGTCATTCCTATTAGGTTTTTATCATTTAAGCAATATGATCTTAGGATCTTATCTGACAAAGTAACATGCACACCAATAATCACAAGAGACAAGAGACACAAAGAATTTTACTCGAGGAAACCATAAAGGAGAAAACCCCACAACTTCCTCAGAGATAGAATGAGCACCAGTTGCAAAAGTAAAACCTGAAAACATAAAGATGATCTTCGACAGCTGATCTCTCTCACTTGTGCTTGCACTTCCTCTCACTCGTGCACCCCAGTTGATTGAGTGTGTGTTTTATGTAGAAATGAGGACATCCTCACTTCTAATTATATTCTTTCATTCACTTAATATTTGACTTTGTTATGTAGGCTCGAGTAATCCTAACTCAGTTATGTAGGCTCGGGTAACCACAACTAGGGTACTAATGACCTGACTTACATTAACTCACAAGGGCCAAATTCTCTAGGAGATTCTAACAATCCTAGTGTCCCATAACTGCTGGGACTTTAACCCTTTGATCAATAAGGAGGGTTACCCTCTATTAATTTACATGACTTGTTTACATTACTAATACTTCCCGATAGGAACATCACGGTACAATGAAAGATAAATGATTCTCTTGATAGGAACATCGGGGTACAATATAAGATATACAAGTGAATACATTCCAAATTTACAAATACATCAACACTCCCTCTTAACTAGGAAGGTATTCTCTCGATACAATTTATTAGCCCAAGTATTCTTCTCTGGGTCATCACTGGATCATCATCAAGTCCTCATAATCATTTCATCATCATCAAGTCTGGATCATCACTGGATCATCATCAAGTCTAGATCATCACTAGATCATCATCACATCTAGATCATCACTGGATCATCATCATTGCTTCCGCCATCCCTTTTTGCATGTTGGTTGTAGGACTAGCCTCAATGTAGGTCTTCATCATCTTCAACACTTATATCTGACCATGGAATGAACCATGTCAGAAAGGCCCTCCCAACACTTATATGTGACTACGGGAGGAACACATCAAAGAACCATGTAAGAAAGGCATGCCCAACACTCACATCTGACCATGGGGGGAACACATCCAAAAACCATGTTAGAAAGTCCCAACACTCACATCCGACCTCATATTGTCAGAAAGGCTTTGCACTTACATTCGACCTCATCTTGTCAGAAAGGCTTTGCACTTACATCTGACCTCATCTTGTGAGAAAGGCACTGCACTTACATCTGACCTCATCCTGTCAGAAAGGCTCTGCACTTACATCTGACCTCATCTTGTCAGAAAGGATATTCACTTACATCCGATGTCATCTTATCAGAAAGGATCTGCACTTACATCTAACCTCATCTTGTCAGAAAGGCTCTGCACTTACATCTAATCATGTGGGAACACATCCTACAATCACATCAGAATGGCTTTGCACTTATATATGATCATGTGGGAACAAATCCCACAATCACATCAGAATGTCTCTACAATGATCATGTGGGAACACATCCCACAATCACATCAGAATGGCTCTGTACTGATCATGTGGGAACACATCCCACAATCACATCAGAATGTCTATGCATTGATCATGTGGGAACACATCCCACAATCACATCAAAATATCTCTGCACTTACATCTAACCATGTGGAGCCCAGCCTTCCATCATGTCAGAAAGGATGATGGACACATCAATTCCCTTTGGAGGGAACCTTGATATGGATAACACCAAGCTTCTCCCTGAAGTACTTGAACTTCACTTTAGGCATTTATAGCATAGAATCACATCAAGGATGATTATGTCCAAGGATAACCTGCGAGCTTCACCAGGACTGATTAAATATGAGGACAACCTATAGGACTGATTACGTTTAAGCAACTTATGAGCTTCTCTAGGATTTATGCTCAGACAACCTGTCTCACCAGCTATGCTAGAACTCCCTTTGTTGATAAATCTCGATCTGGATCACAAAATGGATATTTATTGCTCCTCTTTGCATCACACAAAAAATGCAAGTCAGATCAATCAAATTAAATAATAGTTATCAAAGAAACATACTACCTTCAAAATAGCAAATGGCAACATCTTTTTCCTTGGCTGTACTCAGCTCCATGTAGGACTCCATCTTTCCAAACCAATAGATCACACCTGATCCCATACTGAAGCAGCACCCCGAAGTGCTCTTCTTATCAATGGCACTGCCTTCCCAATATGAATTCATATAACCCTCTAGGTCAATCTTCTTATTCGTATCATACTTGATCCCATACTCAAATGTACCTTTCAGGTACCTCACTGCATGCTTTCCAACCATCAGGTGAACATGTCTCAATGTGTTCATAGTAAAGAAAATATTTGGTCTTGTATTCATCAAGTACATCAAGGAACAAATCATCTGACGATATATCATGGCATCAACTGACTCTGATGAAGAAACACTCAATAGCTTGAGGTTTGATGCCATAGGTGTGGGCATGGCCTTGGAGTCCATCATCCTGAACCTCTTTAGGATCTCTACTGCATACTTCCCTTGTCTGAGGGAGATTCCATCTGCATTCTGCTACATGTCTATGCCTATAAAGTAGTGCATCATATCCAAGTCCATCTCGAACTTGGAAACAAGTCTCCTTCTTGCAATTTTAATGAGTTCCTATTTTCCTATCAGGAACAAGTCATCGAGATGTAACAAGAGCATCATTGGTCTTCCGCCTTCAGCCTTGAAGCAAAGGTAAATCCTAGAGTCATCAATAATCTGTCCATCCTGTCATACCATGCTGAACCTCGAGATCTTCTGCAGTCACTCCCTCTGAAGCGGAGCATCATTCTCCCTCTGTCTTTCATACTCTATGCAATGAAACATTATGTACGAGAGTGACAAGTAGCTTCCTCTACTACTAATATTCTATGTATCCATCTAGGTTCACTGGATACAAATATGCTCTATCTTGAAACTTTTCAAAATTTCTTCTCGCACCCATATGTGAGGATCTCATCCTCTATAGGCTTTCATATTCAACCTTGTAGCAAAGGTTAACATCTTCATCACTCTAGGTGATATTCAAGCTCCTCATGTATGTGTTATCCCATGGGTGTCTTCTGAGCTCGTAAAATGACTTATTTAATTTTCACAGATGAGTCTTCATGTCATGTGTCTTAACTTCCAATGGATGCAAATGTCTCTTCGTAGTTTATGCCTTCTTTCCATGAGAAGCCTTGTGCTACGAATCTTGCCTTGTACCCCACAATGTTTCCTTCTATTGCATGCTAGATATTGTAGATCCATATGGAATACATTATAGACTTCCATTTAGGTCTCAATACTGCATCCTAGACATCATTCTTCTTTAGCTGATACTCTCCTTCCCTTTCTTCTTGGCTACTTCTTTATAGTTGGAAGGGTCTACATCAATGATGTCACTCAACAGTGTCACATAATTGCACTGTGTCTAAGGTCTCTTGAATTCTTTGAAAGTATCATCATATTCTTCTTTATCTTGGATTATTTCTTGAAATATCATCACTTGTTCTCCGGAACAAGTCTCATCCTTCTTTTCTTGTAGGTGATTGTACATGATCTTTCCTACAAGTCAATTGCATTTGTATGGTTAGAAACATTTCATAAGGCATATTCATAATGGAAAATTCTTATGCATAAATATATGATCATGCAACTGTTTTATCCAATACAACATTCATCCATATCTCACGGAAACTTTCTAGATTCCTTCCATCTCTACCAGGACAATATTGAGATTTTGCACTAATCCAATATGTCAGCAAAGAGGTTTCATTCTAGATAAGTAGCAATGGAGAGCTATATAGAACCATGAGCTACTTACCCATCACATGCATATTAGTAGTATACTGTCATTAATGCAAACATTCTATAATGCATAATACGTCAACTAAATATAAACAAATGCATAACAAAACAATATCATGAAATGACAATTGAATACTTATCTTTATTTGTTTCATGGGTAGACTCCTTCTTTCAGCTTCCTCATCTTCTTCATTCATAACAACATCATTTCTTATTCAAATGCTTAATATGGATAAGAGGTTCTTCAAGAACTGAGTTCTTCATATTCCTCATCGCTTGAGGTATCTTCTTCGAATCGTGAAATATTGATCTTCAGTTGCTCCCATCTTCTTTTCTCTTATTATGAGTCGAGCTTTTTCTTGTGTGTGCTCTTCCTAGATTCTACTGAAAGTAATCACTTCCTTCGGGCACACATTCCTTGAATGAATGAATCCCATGATCCTGGGAGGCCATTCAAGGTGGTTATCACAATGTTTGCATTCTCTACTTCTTCATCCACTACTTCAAGTTGTTCTTTGATTTGAGAGACCCTTGTAAAGTACGATTGTATGGTCTCTGCATTTTGGATCTTCACATTCTTCAATTGGTTTCTTAAAGTCATCTTCTGATTTATGTTCTTCCATTCAAATATCTTGGTCAAGGAATAAAACATCTCTTTAGGTGTCTTTAGGGGATACACTTGTGGTATAAGGTGATCCTTGATTGAATCAACAATGATATTTTTCGCCTTGACCGATTTCTTCTTGTGTAAGGATTTTATCATCATCTCTCTCTTTAACTGGAACCTTTCCACTTATGTAGGTGTCCAATTCATTTTCTTCAAGAACCAGTGAAATCCTATAATTCCATGCTTCGAAGTTGTCATCTTCACTAAGCTTGTCATCAAGCTGGTGTGATAGGTCATTTTCAAATGAAAACCTCAAATGTAAATAAGAAAAGATTAGATCTTATTGATTTGAGGTGTCAGTCCTGCTTCCAGATTTGGATGATATAGGGTTTGTCAGAGAAACCCTAATTTTAAAAACTTGGAATATTTCATATTTTATTATATATAAATATGTTCCTCTTTAAGGTGAATTTTCCAATGTACTCCTTTTCTGAAAACAGTGGACGGAATCTCCCGTAATAGGAAGCCCTAGTTTACCAATTTCTTCTGTAGACATGCCTAATACTGTTTCTACGGTATCTCCGATATTAACGCTCCTATGTGTTTGAAATTTCATACTGAGGTATCCTCATCTCTCCTCATTTCAACACCATAGGTTTGACCATAATTGGTTTCACCACTTGGGACTTATGATATTTTTTCCAAGGTGCCTTATCTCAGGACTGTTTAGCATAGTGAACTTGTATGAACTATCACGTGTCCCTATTTCATAATCAGGGTATGAAAATTTTACCACAGGAATTAAAGTCTATGAAATATCTGGAACATCTTTAAAAATTTCATTTGGGCCTTTGTATCCCGAGTTATAGAAATTCTCCCTAGGTGTCTTGTTTAGGGATGAATCCTGGAAGAAGATGGAACCTTGATTTGGAGGAAACATATCTCCCAGAATATAGTAAATATGAGGCTGAAATTTCTACAAAGGGTACATCATGATTTTATCTTTGGCCTATGAAAATTTTGGCCCTTGAGACTTCTTCCACCCCGAGATACAGTGAATGCACCAAAACTACCCGTTTTAGTATTTTAGGGTTTTTCAGGCCTAGGGTCAACATAGGGTTTGACTTTCCTGAAGTTTTACCCAACCAAAAATATCAACCTTGGTCTCTAAATTTTGATTCTGAGGAGAGAAATCCTATTCTGGGATCACTCAAAAATTCCTCTTCTGTAAAAAGCCCTAATTTCCTGCAGCAAAAACTGAAAAATGCCCATAATCAAATTCTGCTTCTACAGAAAGATGCACCCTTCAATGGAGAGTTAGCCTACCCTCCTTTTGCTGATGGATTGTGGAGAGACACCCAAAAAGTAAGAAGCCCTAGCTTATGCATCTTCATAGTTTCTTCTTCTTAGGTTAGCCCTGATGCCATTTTAGATCTTTATCAT
The DNA here is from genome assembly GCA_001517045.1 of Pseudotsuga menziesii. Taxonomy (NCBI): domain Eukaryota; kingdom Viridiplantae; phylum Streptophyta; class Pinopsida; order Pinales; family Pinaceae; genus Pseudotsuga; species Pseudotsuga menziesii. The sequence goes on along the minus strand of LPNX010363900.1, from coordinate 96,515 downwards.
TTAAGCAATATGATCTTAGGATCTTATCTAAGAGAATAACATGCACAACAATAATCACAAGAGACAAGAGACACAAAGAATTTTCCTTGGGGAAACCATAAAGGAGAAAACCCTGCAACTTCCTCAGAGATAGAATGAGTACTAGTAGCAAAAGTAAAACCCAAAAACATAAAGATGATCTCCGACAACTAATCTCTCTCACTTGTGCCAGTACTTCCTCTCACTCATGCGCCCCAGTTGACTGAGTGTGTGTTTTTTGTATAAATGAGGAGAGCCGCACCTCTAGTTATATTCTTCTATTCACTTAATATTTGACTTTTCTCTGTAGGATCGAGTAATCCTAACTTAGTTATGTAGGCTCGAGTAACCACAAATAGGGTACTAATGACCTGACTTACATTAACTCACCAGGGCCGACTTCTCTAGGAGAGTCTAACAACCCTAGTGCCTGACAACAAAGGAGGGTTACCCTCTATGACTTTACATGACTTGTTTAAATTAATGATACTTCCTGATAGGAACATCGAGGTACAATGAAATACAATTGATTCTCCCGATAGGAACATCAAGGTATAATATAAGATATACAAGTGAATACATTATGAAGTTATAAATACATCAACAATTCCTTGGTGCACGAGGGGGACAACAGTTGACTGAATGAGTCAAATTATATTATGGTGGAAGCATATAAAGATATAAAAGAAAATAGGAAACACACTACATTGATAAGAAATATACACATAGGAAATATGCAAGAATTTGAACCAATTTATTACTTCCTCTCCATGAAATATGGAGCAATCGGATGATGATTAGAAAGATTCATATATTACATTAATGTACATGCTTATATAAAGGATGCTGAGACGTTTGGGTGGCTACTCACTATGTTTAGTTACAAGAAGTTATAACGGTAAGAAGTTCAACCATCGCTGAGCATGTTGATACGCTCTCGGCTGCGAACTTGTAGGATGAACATGTCGAGGAGAACCTGACCAGGTGAAATCGTCCATTGTCGGTTTTCAAGGAGAACCTGTCGAAGGAGAACATGTTGGCTACTAGTTGGATCATAAATGTACCTCATGAATACGAGACCATACATATGCTTCGATGTGAACACACTGAGTGAGTTCCTGATGGATCCTAGATATGTTCACCTAGTTTTTGCAAAGCATGTATTGAGGTAATTGAAGGGTACACTTGAGTATAGGCTCAATTATGATGCAAATAAAAAAATTAACCTACACAGTTATGTTGATTTAGAATCGGTAGGTAGCACCACTGACAAGAAGAGAAATTTGGGTTGTTGCTTCAATTTAGGATCTGGCATGATCTCCTGGTTTAGCAGCAAGCAGTCCTAAATGACACTAAGTACAACCAAGGAATATTATGTTGTCTCTTTATTAGCTAGTTGTGAGGGAGTATAGCTGTGGAAGCTATTGTCTGATTTTCTTGATCTCTAGTTAGAAGTGTCTTGTATCTACTATGACAACCAGAGTTGAGTGAAAATATCGGAGAACCCATTGTTCCATTACAACTTGAATCACATAGAGATCAAGTTTCACTATATCAAATATATGGTGTAGAGAGGAGAAATGAAGCTCCAATACACATCAAAGGACGAGAAGATAGACGATGTATTGACCAAGCGTCTATCCTAAGTAAAGTTCAAGTACTTCGGAGAAAGATTTTGAAGCGAATATTTGTTCACTTCACACAATCAATATTTACTAGAACACTTAGAATATTCGATAATCCATTAATAGGACAAATATATATTGATAATTGGATAGATAAAAAGATGTTTTACAAGAATTAGTGTCAGGTACTTTATACCCTAAGTGGTACGGGGGGAGAGTTTTCAAGTCACCTCTTGAGCAATTAATAAATTACCTTAATTAACCTACTTGGTATTAAATGTTAATATTTATAACATTTATATTTGTTACATTGCCTTCCCCTTAAGGGAAGCTTTGTCTTCAAATCTTGTATCGACAACAATGTCTGAATTCCCTTGAATTGTCGTCTCATGATCCTTTCCTTTTCGTAATTGTGACAGTTGATTAAATGAGAGGATATGAGTTACAGATTCCCAAGGAGAATTTCCGCATCATATTTGTTGTGGTCCATCCAAAATATAGTTTTATTAGAGCTCTGAGATCATTTTGTGGAACGGGTCATTTCAATTGTTGCTTAGCATGTTGGTATTTTCGCCTGTCAACATAATTCTTTTGTGAGTGCTTGTTTTGATCACGTCGTTGGTCAAAATGACGTTTATAATTAGGATGTATATAAGGTGTATGTGTTGTTTGATTTTCTTTCGTTTGGACATGGTGGGGAATGTCTTCACTTCCTTGATTTTCCTTTTGGATGCATTTTCTTGGATTTGTGCTTCTTGGTCCTCCAATACATTTTTATGATTCTAAATCTTTTTGATTCTTTTATCTTACAATTTTTTTCAATTTCTGATTTCTTGATTTGATTCTCTAGTTCCTGATAACGATTATTTAGACACTGGTTTTCTTCTTGCTTTTCCAGTATTCTTCCTTCGAGTTCTTCACCGGAGTGTTCCCTCTTACTACCATGTTTCAGTTTTTTAATCTTTATAATCAATGTTTTGTTATGATTTCATAATCGAAAATTCTCTTTGGTATCACTCAATAAAATATTGTTTACTTTTGTTAGTTCCAACTTATGTGTCTTCTTGCTGTCATCATATTGTTGCTCGAGTTTTTATTTTGCTGTTGAAGATGACATAACTATGTTTCCTGATTTTCTAACTTTTCATGTAGTTGCACCAATTTGTCTTCCTTGTCCATGACAACTTTGTTTAGACAACTAATTTCCTTTTTTAATTCGATAATGTTTCCATATGAACATTCTTTGACTTTGTTTAGTTTTTTTATCTGGTCTTCATTTTGTTGAATGATACCTTCCATATTTGATATTTTCTCATCCTTATGTGATAATTTTTTTGTGAGTTTTTCTCTACTATCTTCCAATGATTGAATTTGTAATTTTGAGGTAGTAATATGTTCTTTTTGAAAATCATTACTTCGTTTTTGATTGTCGAACTAGAGTTGTAGAATACTATTCCGAACACACGTTTTTATTTAGGCCAAAAATGGTCTAAACAGTGATTGTAATTGTGAGTGACCTAGATCCATAATTTTTTTAATATCTTCCAAGACTTGATTTTTGCTCTTTTAATATCTTTTTTTATTCTTTTTCCTTTCTGTATAAAGTAATAATTGTAAATAACACAATTATTAAGTAATTATTATTAATATTATTATTAATTACTATTATTATTAAAAAATTAATAATAATAACAAATGTAATATATTAGCAAGTATTATTTAAAAATAATAATATAGCATATATATATTTTTTGTGAATTAGGTCTAAAGGTTCTTTTGAAAAAATATATAACAATAATAAATTTTATTATTACTAATAGTATTATTGATATATATTTTTATGAATGGCATGGGAATTAGAGCTTAAACCCTAGAATTTAAAAAAACACTTATTAAAGCAAAACCGTGGGTGGAGAAACCACTTGTGGTTTTACTCTTTTTTTTTACCTTCCTTTTTTTATTGCAATCTTCCTTCTTCTCTCTTTTTTTTTACTTCTTCCTTTTTATTTTTTATTTTGACTTTCTTTTATTTATTTTTACTTGCTCAAAGACCCTAAATTTAGGGATTCCCTAGGATTATGATTAAAAATCATGATATGGCCAAAGGCCTGGATCACAAACTAGCTCTGATACCAAATGAAGTGGATCTTTTTTTCTTGTACTGGGGGAATCGGTAACTGGGAAGTTCTGGTACTCGCGTGACCCGAGGTCCATTCCCGTCGGTTGCCACTATAACCCCAGGTGCATCCACAAAGTCCGCAAGCATGGGGCATGGATAAGTTGGGGTGAGATTTGAACTTGAGACCTTCTTTACAACATTCCTTCATTTACACGACACTTTCCAGTCAGTCTACACCCCTGCAGCAAATGAAGCGAATATTTATTCACTTCACACAATCAATATTACTAGAATAGCTGGAATATTCGATAAGCCATTAATAGGACAAATATATATTGATAATTGGATAGATAGAAACATGTTTTACAAGAATTAGTGTCGGGTATTTTATACCCTAAGTGGTAAGGGGGGCGAATTTTCAAGTCACCTCTTGAGTAATTAATTAATTACCCAAATTAACCTACTTAGTATTAACTGTTAATATTTATAACATTTATATTTGTTACAGACTTGGTGTGATTTAGAACAAGACCCATCGAAAGAGGGAGTGATGAGTTCTAGCATAATCAAAGCTATAGGTTGTATTGGTGATGTAATCAGTCATGGTGTGCTCTTATGCCAGAGATGAAAAGAGACTAGAAGACAGATAGGCATGAGATCTCACATGGGAAATGAGACAGATTATATGAGAGGAAAAGATCATGGCATAGAACATAGGTTGCTAGGACGTAATCAGTATTGTAGGTTGTCCTTAGATGTAATCAGTCTTGGTGAAGGCTGCAAGTTATCTTTGGATGCATAATCAGCTCTGGTATAGGTTATCCAAAGTGTAAACGATCCTGGCTTGGTACGCAGGCTGTTCGGATGTAATGAGTCATGTGGGTTGTCTAGAGTGTAAAAAGGTCACCGCTTGGTATGCAAGTTGCTTGGATGTAATAAGACCAGGAAGGTTTCTCGAATAGAAAAGATCCTGGACACAGGTTCTTTGGATGTAATAAGTCCCTGAGGTTATCCTAGAATGTAAAATTCATAGCATGGTATGCAGGTTGTTCAGTCGTAATTAGTCCTTGTATTTATCTATTTCCATGTTGGAGATGATGAGGTCACAAGGAACTTGGTGTGCACTTGGATAGTTATCACATAGTGGTCGATGTAAGTTGTCTTATTTATGTGAAATATACTGGCATGCTCCTGTGTTGGTAGACTTTAGGTTGACCATAGAGACATGTAATGCACTTGGTGTGATCCTAGGTGATTTTCACATAGAATAAGTTGCAGGTTGTCTTGGTTACGTGAAAGGTCATGGAATACTCCTATGTTGGTAGAACATAGGAGGTCTGCATATGGGATGTGTTATGTGTGATCCATTTGTTTTGTTTTGTTTTGTGGAAGACTAAGAGATGATCTAGATATGACAAGATGATAGTAGGAGACAAATGTTATTGCAATGGTAATGTAAAGAATGGTTCTAGGTTGTACTTATGTGATGGATTGCTCGTGGATATGATGAAGACTTGTATGAGGACTAGGCCTACACCCAACATGAAAAAAGGATCGCTTTGTAGAAACATTCGATGATAGATAATACTATTTGATGATCGACAAGGTGATGACTATGGTAGTAGCTATGATTATAACTTCATGATGATGACTGGACTAGATCTGTTAATGACTGTGGTGATAGAGAGAATACCTTCCTAGTTAAGAGGGATTTTAGTTGTAATTTTAACTTCGGAAGACATTCTAATGTATATTATCATTGTATGATGGTTTCCCCCCATCGGAGATGTGTTTCCCTCCTCTTGGGATGTTATTATTGTGTATGGACCTTGAGGTACAACCTCTATTGTAAGTCAGGGAAATACTCCCCACTATAATATATTATAATGTTCTCTCAGAGTTTCTCTAGGATAAGTCATCCCTATTAGGGTCAGAGGTTGTCCACAATTATGTTTTAGGTTAGTCACTTGAAGGGTATAAATAGGTAGGTTCACTCTCTCATTTATACACACTCACACTTACTCAAGTTTGCATGAGGAGAGAGAGAGAAAAAAAGGAGGAGAGATAGATAGTTGCAGAAGACTTCTTATTATTAGTTTTTTCCATCTTGTGATATTTCTGAGGAAGTTTGTGAGGTTTTCTCCTTTATGGTTTCCCAGCTAAAAATATTTGTGTCTTGTGAATTTGCTCTATCTTATGTATATTGGTGTGGTTGCTATTCTTTTAGATAAATATCCTAATCAAGTTAATTGTATTGGAAAAGCTAACAATGCATGTATTTACTAGAAGAATTACAATTGTTACATTTGTAATAACATCGTTTATATAATAACAATATGAAAAAAGTGGGCCTAATGATTAATAACATGTGTTATCTGCTTAGAGGTCACATGTTAAAAACTGGGGGGGAGGTAGGGTTTCTCATTGGACCGTTGTGACAAGGCTCGAAGGTAAGCGACCCTTGGGATATAGGCTCACACTGGTGTGCTTTGGGACGTCTCATTCTCTATTGTGTCACAAGTTACTAGTATATCTAGCTTGTGGGTTGTTAGATATACTCTTGGGAGGTTGTTGTTCCCATGGTTAAAAAAACAACATGACAAAAGTGACCACAATTACTCATTTGTTAATAGATACATGATCATATATTTATTTCATTTGTCGTTGACTTGGTGTCAAAATTTGAGCACCCCTAATCAACACACATGTTGCAATTATTGAGTAGGGATTATGTGGTGTTTTTTCATTGATTTTTGTAGAAAAAGAGACCTCATATATACAATGCCTTGTATTTCCTTTCAAGAATTGGTGGGAATAATCGTAGAATTGGTTGTGATCACAATTCAAGTGGTTCACATTAAATTCCTTCAATGTGCAATTTATATCCATTACTTCCTTTGTTTCTAATTTATTGGACTAATTCAAGAGAATTCTCTTTCCTCATTGTTAATCTTGATTGATAATGTTTGGTTCCCATTATCTCAAGGATTGATGTTAATAGCTAGATAAAAATGATCCTTCAATTATGCATTAAATTATGTCAGAATCATTCCATTATAAATATTTGACATTTCAATGTAATTCTATGTTTTCGAACAAAAATGATACGTGATGCGTGCTTTTATTTTATTTTCATAGAAAAATATTCGTGTGCATTTTTATAAAAATGCACACATATTATGGAGAACATAAGAAGAATAGCAATTCCATAATGCATGCATTCTTGACCAGTAAGTGCATGGATTATGTATAACTCGCAATGATTTTGGTGATTTTTTTTTAATGAGACTGATATTATGGCGTAAATCCATAGTAGGTTCAATATATGTTCAATAAATCCATAGTATATTCAATAGATGTGTTGTAAATCCTTAATATGTTTAACATATGTAGTGTAAATCTACGAGTGAATTACGAATTGCATGTGTTGTAAGTCAATGATGATAGATATAGTGGTGTTGGGACCATTGTAGGCATGGCTTACTATGAATATTTACTTTTTGTTGATTTACCCTTGGGCAATGACCAAATATGCAATGCTCTATTTATAGAGTGTCATGTGTGAGATATCAATGTTGTATAATAAAAAGAAATAACAAAATAAAATATTTTTGAGGATCCTCACAAAGTTCTTTAGAAAGTATGGAATCTAGTAGTTTACTACTCCCTTTGTATATTAATAGCACATATGTGCTATCCAGTTCAACTTTATTTAGATGGATATAATTTCCTGGAGCATGGTTCAACATTAGAGCATGAATAATTAGTTCCTAACATTAATTTCAATTATCATGCACCATGGGGACACCCTAAATCATCCCGAAAGAGATAGAAGTAAAATATTTTAATTTCAATTATCATGCACCATGGGGACACCCTAAATCATCCCGAAAGAGATAGAAGTAAAATATTTTATTGAAAGTGAGATATGGGAATTATTTTGTTGATTGGTGGACCATGTATTACTATTATCTCTAGATTTATGGATCAGTTAAACAAAACCAAATACTTAGGGTCAAATAATTTCTGCTGAAGACATGACATGCATAAGGTCCTAGAACACACACTAAATGATTATAAAAGGAATTTTTGGCATACAAGTTCAAGTCAAGAACAATTTTGATAAAATGCACTAAACATTGATGTGTCACATAGGCTAGATTATACTTTAAGTATTAAAATCTAGGACTTAGATCCTAAGCAGTAATATATCTTGTGTTTAAAACCATAATTTATATACATAAATTATGGACATAGGCCCTAATATTTTCTTCTACGATTCAAAATATGTACATAGGTCCTAAAACCATCATAGTTTCATGTGAAGGTGTAAGCTTTTTCCTAGAATACGAATATAGCTAAGAGTTTGAAGTGGTTAGTTCTTGTTAATTGTTAATTTGATAGAAGAATTAAAAAATATATATGTAGATTTATCGAGTAATTAATAATTCATAGAATGATAGATTACATCGACCCTTGTCATGGACTACTTGTATGCATTAATTGGTCACAAATAAGAGGGGTATGTACTTTTTGAATTTTCATTAATCTATTTAATATTTATCATTATTATTTTTATTATTATTATAAGTTTATTATTATTATAAGTTGTAAGTATCCGAGTTGATATTTTTAGAATTATTGGTAAGAAAACTTGTTTGAAATATTGACATAATGTAGCTCACCTTGTATTGTCACAATCAATAAAAAACTAGAACATACAAATCATTGCTTTCTCAAACCACCATCTAAGATAGTGAAGGTGAATGTTAAAACACTTCAAAAATATTTTATTAGAAGAGAACACGTTCAAACAACTAGGAAAATATGGGTTATTCCACGAAGGTGGGTAACACTGTTTGGCCAAATTTCGCGATGAAAACCTGATTTTTTACTCATGTGCTAGATAGAAGCCCTTGAAACGCATATATGCCATGTGAATTTCGACTTGCAGTAAAAAAACCAAATTGTAGAATATTATGTTGGCTTCTCAATGATATTTTTTTTTAAATATTCCGAGGTCATTTGATGTGTGAAATTTTTCATTTAATGAAGTGTGTGACCTTAAAAATTTGAAGAAGTTAATAAGTTGCTCGTGTCCAACCCCAATAATTCAATCTTACATTAATAATTTAAAAAAAATAAATATATGAGCATGATCTACACAAAATTCACTATGGTATGCATACTTTTTTTGTTAATTTATTTCACAAAATACAACTATTTATTGTTTTTCGAAAGTGACCACATCTGATTTCATCATCATTTTATACACATGCGTGTGTCCATCCCATCTTTTTTCCACTATTTTCAAAAATTGAAAAACCAAAGATACCCTTTTGAAGAGGACACGTTGATGTGTGGGTTGAGCATTTCAAAGAAATTTTTGGATGTGTATATTTTACCCTATGGATTTTTCTTTGAGGAGCTTCGAAGTTGTTGTCTGGTTTTCTAAGTGTAATTTTTAGCCTTAATTAAAAAAAAAAACCATATTAATTCCAAAACGCATGCATGATATCTCAACGGATAGATGATTCGATGACAAATCTATCGGTTTGAACTTTGCTCAGTTATGTGCCATGAATGGCAGGGTTTACACCCCTAGAAGACACAGCGAAACATTGATTTTCCTGTAAGAGGGCTAATTCTCTGTTTCTTAGGCCCTCAATCAAGGTATGAAGCTCGATCAAGGTTTTAAGGGACCCCTAATCGAGGTAATTCTGAAATCCCCGATCGAGCTATGACCTTGATCGACGTCTGGCTTTTGCAAAAAATCATACAAAAATTCCTGGGATGGACTTAGGCATTGATGGCATTAATGTCATTCCAAAAACCCTCCTAACCTCATTTCCCACCCGAATCCTAAACAAAATTCTATATAAGCACAAAACATAATACATAAACATGTTACTAATTTTATCCTTCACAATTGACTAACCTATTTGAAACAATGCTTGTGGTATAATGCACATTTAGAATTGTGTATTGTGTTTAGATATTGTTGTAGGTATGAATTTGGATTTTTGATCTTGATCACAATTGGAAGCAAGAAGCACCGAAGCAAAATATCTTCTAGGAATCAAAGCAACACCGAAGAAATAAGAGAGAAAGATAGAGAAAGAAAAAGGAAAAAAAGAGCAATCTTAAGAGGAGAAGAAGTTGCAAATCAACCTATAATTGGAGAATTAAATGCCATTGCTAACAATATTGGTATAATTTATTTAAGTTATGCAATTTCATATTCATATATATAATTTCATTTTCCTAGTGATCTAATTTATATAATTCCATATTCATATAATTTCATATTGCATAATATATTCAATTTCATAGTGTTCTAGTTCATAATTTATATATATACACGTTAAATTGTTTAGAATGTAAATATAATTTTGTAATTAATTCATAAACTTATATACATTGTATGTGCATGTATGAATTCAGATATATATGAATATATATATA
>LPNX010363900.1:5669-76604 GCA_001517045.1 Pseudotsuga menziesii | reverse complement strand
TATATATATATATATATATATATATTTTAATTTTAAATAAATAACAAATTTCAATTACAATTTCATAAAAATTCGGCAGTATTTATGTTTGCCGGCACACATTGTAAACATATTAGAAAAAAAAAACTAACCTAAAAACATCTATATTAATGAATTTTTTCAATTTTAACCTAACATTTTAAAACTTAAAAAAAAGTAAAATTTCATTTAAATTTCAAAGCCAAGGTTTGAGTGTTACCTCTCTGATCCGGCATTGTGGTGTAAGGTAGGGGTGGGTGTGGCTTGCGCAATATCTCGGTGGACGACTCCGGGGATGTGACGACTCGGTCGAGGTCTCTCCTAGCTCGATCGAGGGTCTTTTGTGAAAAAAAAGGTAAAATGGTCGCGGCTGCTCGTGACCTTTTTTATATTTTTTTTTAATGGGAACCTCGATCGAGGTCGTAAGCTCAATTTAGGGTTTATGCAAACCCCGATCAAGCTATCAGTTGACCCTCAATCGAGATATCAATACCTCTATAAAGGGTTTACCGCTAGCTTGATCGAGGGTTAAAAAATTCCTCGATCGAGGTATCAAGACCTCAATCGAGGTATTAAGACCTCGATCGAGGGTGCATTTTTTGCTTTTTTCCAAATTTTTGTTTTGCCAAAAATTGTAACCCAGCTTCATGGATGCACCCATATATTTTTGGGCCTTGTTGGTTTTTCTATCTCCTTCAACAATCCCGAGCTAGGTGCATTCCACTATGTTTAGCTCAACAAATCCAAAAATATTGTTAAGAAGGAACAGAGCTCAGTCGGCAGCACTTGTGATGCATATGGCATCTCACCCAAGATATCTCTCTTGAATGGGTAACTTCCATAACCACATATCTGCAATTGGGTGGGGGAATTTTTGATACCTTATCCCTTTACCAAGGTTCTCAACAAAGTATGTGGGAGTATTATTTATGTGCATTGTGAAATGTTAGACTCTGACCCACTTTTATTATACAAGTTATTATATTAACAATATCTATGCAGCATGATCGTATTCAATCGATACAATGCAACTGCTATACATCTATCCAGTTATAAGCAAGTCTACAATCATTCTTCAATGCAACAGTTACGCATATAACCTAGACATATTAATCATTCACACATATACCCAAAATAGAACATGGAAACCCATTCGAGAAAAAAACACAAAGGTTCTCTTCATCTACCATGAGGAAATATATGCACCTTTTATCTACTCACTAAGCTACAGACTTGGTTCCATTTATTCTTCACTATCTTTGCAAACTCTTCCTACCTCTCATGCTCTCTAATATTCTCTCTACTCTCTTCCTAATTAGCTCTACTAATGATCCGCACACAGCCTGGATCACTCAACATTTCCTACTCTTATGTTCACTCAGCTGCAAATACTTTAACTCATATGAACTCATCCATACTAACACACAACAATACAGAGCTATGAACAATCCAAAATCTAGAGTGAGAGTCTAACTAGAGTCTACTAGCATCTAACCCATATACAACTTGGGTTTCTTCTTTTATTGACTTATTACAGACTCATTACAGACTTGTTACAGACTCATTACCTATCGCTTTCTCAACTGACTTCGTATATCTAGCCAACATGTTGTCTTTCATATTCAAGCAACACCTAATGAGAGTCACTAATGGCCTAACTTAAAAAGATACCTTCATACATGCGAATTCTTCCTATTTTATCCAAGATAATATCCACAATATTGAAATCTTGTTGCTTTCTAGCCATCATGCCTTACTATCATTTTCCATCCATTATTCTACTTGCACACCTTTTGATACTATTATTATGTCGCACCTTCCCTTGTCGCACTCCTTCATTTTGTCATGGCTTCCTCTTCTATTGCCTCTTATCCTTCTTCTTCATTCCTTTCATAGCATCTGTCACACTTTCCTTTATCTTATTTCTTTTCAGTCGCTTCCTCTGTCATAGCTCCTTGTTCTTCTTCTGCTCCTTTCCATACTTAGGCAGAATTCTAAGTGATATCCCTAGGCCCAACATGCCCCCAACACTCACCTATGGCTCGTCTTGGGCCACTCAAAAATATTCCTCCATGTTTTTACTTTTATTGATTTTACCTTAAAAATATTCCATGATTTCCAGAACTCACTCTGCTTCTATGCACACTTCTCCTTCTTTCTTCTGCAATTTCTCCACCAGGTAGAAACTGATTTGTTTTGGCATGACCTTCTCTACAGATGTTGTTATTTCTACCACCTTCTGATATACCTTCTTTTGTGATGGTTCTTCTAGTTTCTTATAATACTATTTTTCTTTCTTTAATACTTCATCTATGATGGTGTTGGGAATGGATCATGTAGACATGCATCATTTGATTTCCTCATGTCAACACGAATCGTCACTTCACTTGATGTTATGTTGTCTTGCACTACAATTGGACTGATCCATTTTGATTCTTCGACAGGTCCTATCACACTCGCCTCCAACATTCAGTCCAGTTCAACTTTAACATTGTCTTTGTAGCGTTGGTTAAATCTGTACGGTTGTTGTTTAACCAAATTTGCATCAAACCTCAAAGGAATCTTCATTTCACCAAGGTCCCCAGCTATACCTTTCATCTCAGAAATATTTTTAGGGAACATATCCTGAAATTAATGCAGTAAGTAAGTGATCTTTCCCACAGTCTCATCGTCTCAGTAGTCTCTAATATTAGCAAATTTTGGGGTTTTTGACAAGCCAATATTTATTTTCTTGATCTTGAGCGGACCTAGGAATTGGTTGCTAGACATACTAGATCCTTCCACTGCATGCATACCTTTTGACTCATGTATGTTTATCTCAATTAGATAATCATCATCCGGTTCTCCTGTATTGTTGTAGCATTCCATCTAGTGTTGGAATGGCATGTTACATAGATGGTAATTAGTAGCTTCAACCGAGATTTATTCGAATATCTTTTCCTTTGTTATTTGTAGCGTAGCATCGACTATCAGGTTTTCACTTATGAACTCAAATGTCTGGGTGAATCTTGTAACTAAACTTTCCCATTTGACAGTTTCTCTTCCCAGTTCCACTAATGTGTACCAATTTATTGGTACCATTTCGAATGTATGGATAAATCGATGAACCCACTCCTATCGTGGATATTCTTGCCATTTCCTGTGAAAATGTTCAATATGCTCCACAGGATCTATCAGTCTTGTATACTTCTGATTAGAATAACTTAACTATTCTCCAAATATGATCTCCATTAATCTTCTACACTGTGTCCATTCGAAGATAGAATATTTATGTGTACCCCACCATCTAGAGGGTGTATATTTCAACACAAAGTCCAAGGTAGGAAATAGCTATGATTCTGTAATATTTTCTTCAAACTCAACCAGAAAAGTCACAAGGTTGGGTAACCGTTCATATGTAGGAAACTTGCTTGCTTCAGCTCCTACCTTTCAGACAAATATTGTGATTCTTTTTCATCTTCTCATGGATACTTCATGTAACATGTGCTGCCAATTTTCAAGGGAATCACCTGAATCGGATGTGAAAGAACTTACACTCCACCAACTTAGTTTTCCATCAGCTATTGTATTTATATAATATTCTTTTGAACACATGATGTTGTACAATTGATCTCGGTGATTTCCTTGACCTTCACTATTTATGGGATTGACATATCTCTTCCCTTCAAGTAGATCGATTGGTGCGACCACCCTTAATTAAGAATCTTTGAATGATAAGATCCTTTTCTTGAATTTTATAATGGTTTGGTTGTCTATCCCCTAGTCAATTCCCAGAAGTGCAAGGTATGGATTTGTGTCATCGACGTTGTCGAATGCTTCAAATTTTGCATATGTCCTTAAGCTTTCGAATTCTATAGGTAATTGAGTTAATCTATCAATTCGTAGAACATTTGATTGGTTCGCAAGCCTTAATTGAATGGGATACCTGTCCAGTCATGGCTTAGTCACACTCTCCCATGTTTGTCTTATCAAAATGTTAACATCCGAGCACAAATATAATATGATATAATCAATATCATAGTATCCTATCTATGTAGTCATTTGCAGTTCTCAACATGTTTTTAATATCTTCCCGATGTGGTTAACTCTTTTCTCAGGTCGCAAGTCATCTGGGGTTTTCTCTATCAATGTTTTCAGTTCTACAACAACATCTTTATCATTTATTAGTGCTAAACAATTTTGAAAAATTCTTTAAGCTTACTAACCTTTTTCATTGGTGCTTCCTGACTAGTTGTTCAAATGATTCGGGAATGGTATTGATTTGTCTAGATGTCAATGGTTGATTAGCATTGACAAACTCTAGTCGCACATCCAAGAAGACTTATTTATCCTTATTGACATCTAGAAGAGCTTTATTTTGTGCCACGGGTCTCACCTACAGTTGTTCATGCTATGTATTTTATTCTGCACCTCTTCCAGCACCTCCTCTTGTAAGAACAACAATGTAAGGTTCTCTCAGGTCATCAGAAATAATCTAAATTTTATGGTTGGGGTTTGCATTCTGATTCTGCATTAGATTGGGATTTACGACAGTTTGAGCCTGCCATTTTGCAATTAGTTGCGAGCAGTGTTCAATAGTCTGATCAAAAGATTTACAATATGTACAAATTTTTGTAGGACTTGTGAAATATCGGGAAAATGTCCTGGCTTCCCATAGTTATAACATATGAGTTGGCCACTTCCATGACCAAATCCTCCTCCTCCCTATTTTTATCCTTGGCGTCGAAAATTTCCACCCCCCCTTTATTGAGGGTATTGTTGTTATTGTGGATACTGATTGTGTTGCTATTGCAGCTGATGATATTGTGGTTGTTGATATTGTAGTGGTGGGTATTAAGCAGGTTGATACTGAGGCTGTGATTGTTCAACGTGCATATTCTCATCATTCTTCATAAAGCAAGTATCCACTGTCTTTTCCAGTAGCATTTGAAGTGCTTTGCAGTATTTTTCATCATGGCTTACTGATTTACAAAATTTATAGTATAGAGTAGCTGGTGTAGTTACAATATTTTGTAAATACATACATTCTTTAGACTTGTGGCCCTTAGTCTGACATATTCTACACTAAGGAATCCCTTGGGTTTTTATCGGGTTCGAAACTTCTGTTGCGACGTAGTTCATGAGCCTCAGGAAATTGTCTTTATGGTGTCCATATGTTCTACATATTGTACACCATATTTATTATTGAACTTCCTTACCTCTCTTGATGTCCTGGTGCTGCACCGTAAGGTTGGCCAACTATGACTGAATTTGCATCATTCATGTATAGTTGTCTCTAATTGACAAGGATTCTAGCTTCATTGCTATCTCTAGAGATTCTATATGTGAAACAATCTTTTGTTGCATCAACAAGGAGATGATGAACCACTCCTTATGATGTACATTTGACATTTGGAAACTTGCTTTGGCTATTAATGTTTTAAATCTTTGGTCAAAGTCCCAGATAGATTTTGTCGGTAGTTGCTTAATTTCTTTAAGTCCAGTAATGCATTGTGATTCATGATTTGGATTCCTAAAGTCATATATCATGCCCATTCGAATCTTGTTGGATAAGAAACAACCAAGCCCAAAATGTATCCTAAATAAGAAAAAGGTAGAGAGAGATAAGAAAAAATGAGAGAGAAAAATAGAATATTATGGTATTTTTGTGATAACATTTGGTCTCAAAGTCAGATTGAGGTGCTCTTGGTACCTTTTGAAAGGTCTCCTCAAGGGATACAACGTTTTTGTTTTAAGATTTTAGATATTCCTCATGGTTTGGTTGGGGCGTGAATATTTGTAAACCTGGGTATGAGGAATCTCAAAAAACATCTGTTCAAATATGCTTTATGAAAAAAATATTTTAAAGCATATTTGAGAATATTCTTTAAAAGATTCTTTTGTTGGGGCGTGCACCTTAACGGTCCCTAATTTTGGTAACTCCGTGGTTTTTTTGGAAGTTGTAAGCAGAGTTACGACTCAAAATAGTCTTAGGGGTGTCGAGGTTGAGAAAAAACCTTCTTTTTGTAATAAACCCATGGTTTAAGTCTAGGGTTTAGGGTTCGGGGTGCCCATGGGTTTGTAATTAGTACACTATGAATAAGCACTCTTGTAAAGAAGTCAGTTTAGGATTTTGATGTAAGATGAATTGATGCGAAGCTAAGGCTTTTTTGTAAGAAGGTTAAGTCCCAGCTATGTGCATGGACGACCTTTGCAGCTGTGTGCGCAGAGGGTTTTGGGTGATTAAGAAAATTTGCAGCTGTGCGTGCAGAGGCCTGCAGCTGTGTGCGCAGCTTTGAGTACTTGAAGGGATTTGCAGCTAAGTGCACAGATCAGAACTGTGGTTTTTGTAAAGAGTTGAATAAAACACAGTTCTGTGGATGTAACCCCTAAACTGGGGGTGAACCATGTTATATCGTGTGTTGTGGCTTTTGTTGTGTTGTTGTTATGTTCTTTCATGCATTGATAAATATATATCTGATAAGTAAGATCACTGCTAAATACTAAACTTAGCTGGAATTCCCAGTAAAGGGTTAAGCAAGGCACTGTTTGTTTATCTAACCGCGAAGCTAAATAAGTAACTATTAAAGCTTTGCATTGTATGATTATAATTGTTAGAAGCTAAAGGTATAGTAATATCCCTCTTCTGCTTGCAGAAACCTGATTCTACGGCATCCCATAGCTGTTTCGGGTGAGACTGCAACCTGTTCGCAGGTTGTTGCCGAAAGGGCCAACACTGTGGGTCTTTTGTTGGTGCGAAGTTAATGGTATAAATCCCAGGTCTGCCCTATATCCCAACAAATTGGTTCCGTTGCCGGTTGAACTCAGTATTTGCTCAAGAGGGGTTTATGTCGTACCTCGAGGGCTATGTTTTGGAAACCCTCAGTGAAAGAAATCAGTGATTAGATTGAAGAGACTTATCTGAAATTTGTTGTACAAGAGAACAAAGATCCACGTCGTAGTGCAAATGACTTTTTACAAAGGTATTTTTTTTCTGATGTGTATGAAATTTTCTTTGGTAGTATCCACATAGAGTTGCACAAATGGTTATCCAGGTCAACAGAGAGAAGGATGAACTTCCAAGAACGTCATTTTCTGGATTGGACCCCCGCAAGAATTAATATATTGAAAAGGGTGAACAACGAGATATCCCGCGCTGTTGTTTTCTGGACAACACGAACCCTTGAAGCATTTGTGATGAAGTTTGCCATTGACACAAGTACATCCTTCAGCAAAGCCGAATGACAGTTCTTCAAAGGACCAAGGGGTAAGTACTTGAATTCATTTAGTTTGAGAATTAAAATGCTATTGGATGAAAAAGGTATATTGCTCATTGAATCAGACTGTTAGATTTAGCACTACTAACTTATGTTTGCAAGTGAAAGTACCTTCAATGAGAAAAGTGGTTTGCTGCGAAGTGGAAAAAGGTACAAGAGAAATTTTGAGTCCTATACCCTAGGTCAGAATACCGAGTCTAACCCCGTAAGTCCAGCAGTCTCAGAGCCCGAAGAAACCCCTTCTGTTGCAAAACCCTTCGGTAACCCCGCAGCGAAGACCTATTATACCTGAGAACCCGTCGCAATCTGAAAGTAACCCTAGCTCGAGTATTCCTGTCGTAGGTCAGTATACCCCAGTAAGTTCCCCCCCACCTACTACCAATCCCCCTCCCTCCCCCCCTAGACCCGCAATGATCCATATGAATGACGACATTAAGCTCCCTGTTTTCAAAGGAACTGGATCAGAGGATCCAGAACAGTTTTGGTTTTTATGTGAAGCAGTGTGGACTACTAAGAACACTACAGATCAAGATACCAAAAGAGCACAGCTGGTTACTTCTTTCAGAGACCTTTCTCTGACCTGGTTCATGAATTTTTCTAGCACTCAGAACCATGTCTTGGCTGATATAAAAGTAGCAATGATAAAGGAATTTAAGAAGCCGAAATCAGAGTCATAGTGTATCACTGAATTGAAAGAGATTCAGCAGAGGCACGGCGAATCAGTGTGGGACTTTGATCAAAGGTTCAAATTTCTTCTAGACCAAGTCAGTTTCACCATTGGACCTGCACAGCACAAGGAATGGTTCATTGCATCATTGCTACCGCATATCAGAACTCCACTCATGCAACAAAAGGTTGCTGACTAGTAGGAGGCTCTAGAAATCGCGATGAAGCTTGAAACCACTCCTGTCGAAGATAATTCTAGTATTGCTCAAATCCAAGCGCAGTTGGTAGCGATGGCTCTGGAGCTTCGCGATATGAAGAGAGGAAAAATCGGTCGTGAAAAGGTTTGGTGTACACAATGTCGGACAGAAGGTCATGACAAGGAACAGTGTCCTACGGTAAGAAATTTCTTGAATTCTGGTGCACTAAACCCGTTCAACCCTAGTGTTCTATATTGTGAGATCTGTAGGACAACGGGCCAGCATCGACCTGAAGACTACTATCTTTTGCAGAGGTATGTGCAAGTCCCTAAGAAACCTTATTGTAAGTTCTGTAAATCAGTGGGACACAACAAAGATGAGTGTCGCAGGTTTGACCTCATGAGAGAACAAATTTACGATGCTTATCGGGTACAAAATGAGGGACAGAGAAATGATGGCTATGGTTACCGCGGTGGTGCATCAGGAAGAGGTGATTTTGGAGGTCGTGGTCATGCTGGTATGGCTGGAAGAGGAAGAGGCCAGGTTGTGTGTTACAACTGTAACCAGGCCGGGCATCTAGCGAGAGACTGTCGGAACCCAACTATGACATGTCGGTATTGCCGAGCAGTAGATCATGTGATCGAGCAGTGCCCACAGTTGATAGCTAAGATTCAGGAAAGAAACAGTGCCCCTACTGAGAATATTTAGATGATTTTCGTCGAGCAAAGACCTGCCCAAGCCATTAATGTTGTTACCTGGAGTGGAGCTACGATGGAAGTACGGAATAAGGAGAAACAACCTTACGAGGCTTGGGTTTGTAAGGCCCCAGGGAAAGTCCCAGCATTTGATATCGAAAGAGAAAAAGAGACATTCATGGAAGCCAAGAGAGATTTTGCTGCTCCTAGCACATCAATAGCACCTGCACAACAACATCAGCAGTAGTCGTAGCTGCAAGAAGCTTCGACTGACAAAGTAAGTACATTGTCCTCCTTTTTACAGAGTTGTCTGAAGCTTCTAAGAAATCAAAATGATTTAAGTGAGTTGCAGAGAGTTATTGCTTCCTGCGAACCTCAGCAAAGTTCTGGTCAGGCAAAAGCTATTAATAGAGTTAGGAGAACTGGTAGGGAAATGAGATTGAATGCTCAGATAGGAGAGTATGATATGACTGATGTTATCTTGGACCTAGATCAGAGGTAAATGTCTTAACTAAGAAAATCTAGGAACAAATGGGAAAACCTACTCTGGAATGGTCCCCTATATAGTTGAGATTATCCAATCAGCAGAAGATTGTGCCCCTAAGAAGACTCCCTAGTTTATCATTAGATATTGATGGAGTCAGTACCTTAGCAGACTTTGAGGTAATTGAAATAATTGATGATAGAAAACCCTATCCAGCACTACTAGGCATTGAATGGGCAATAGATAATGATGAAATAATCAACCTGAAGAAGAGACAGATGAATTTCGAAGGGAAAGGACTGAGAGTCATAGTCCCATTGGATCCTTCTCAAGGAGAGAGATACACAGAGCCAGTAAGAGATGAAGACCAGGATGTTTTGGACCACATCTACAATATCACAGTGAAGGAAGAAGATTATGTTGATCCTACTGCTGAAGGTATCATGGATTGGAAGTGTGACAGCTCCTGCATGATAGATTCAGATGATGGCCTAGAGAATTGGCAGAATAGACTATATGAGCTACATGGCCATTGATGTGCTAGAATTACCAAGTCTCTCAGATGGCTTGGCTCATAGGTAAGAGTCCTACCTATTTTTGATGACTTGTCAGACCCAGAATAGTTTATTGAACAATTCTCAGACCAGATACCAGATTCACAGAAAATGGAGACTTTGGATTCAGTATTCAGAGCCACAGTAGCCAAATGGTGGAATGGCCATAAGAAGAACATTCCTAGTTGGAAAGCTTGTCAGAAGTTCCTTCGCCTGATATTTATGGATCAGCCCTAGGAGGTGCAAAGCAGGTTTGATGGAAAGACTAGCCCTTGGGAACATTTGGCACAGTGCTACGAAGCATGGCAGCATGTACCTCAGGAAGAATGGGTACATAGGTTTGTGCATACTCTGGATCTGATAGCAAAGAACTGGTACGCGGAGGTTGAGCTTCGCCAGGATATTGTAAGTTGGGATTGTCTTGTTGATAGTTTTGTGCTTACCTTTTCTACTAATGAAGTTTGCCCAGCTTTAGATGTAGCTATCAGGTTGACCCATACTAAGGTATTTGATGATCAAGAAGTAGTAGAATGCCGACCTGATTGGAAAGCACAAGAAGCTCATGCAATTGAATATTATAACCTCGCAATTGACGAGGATGACGATCCGCGCAATATTGATATTCCTGAGTCAGAAGGACACTGCGACGTACACAGACCAGCAGTTGAAGCACCTGAAGTGACTCAGCCCCTAAAGACGCGGACCGTAAACATTGGGTTAGAAGAAAACCCTAAGTACGCTACTAGTGGATATTATTGGGATGACGAAATGGTGAGCAAAGTAACCCAAATTCTCCATGATTATCAGGACCTATCTCTGACAAGGTTCTCAACAATGAAAAGAATTATTGCGGTGGTGGAAGACATTCTGTCGTGGGTTGAAGTTCGAAGCCAGGTTGACGCTGGTATCAGTAAATGTCGAATGTCCTTATTTTGTTGCAGCCAGAGTCATTGCTTGTGCCGAAGAAGGAAAGATGTGTCGAAGATTAAAATATGATAGTTGGAAGAAATTAAAATTGGCGGTGCGGTACGCTACCTGTAGTTGCTGCCTATATTAATGAGATCTTGGAAAATCTACAACCGTTTGGACAAGATCTATGTCAGATTTGGTATCATCAATGCACAATTCTGAAATATGTCGTGGATGGATTCTATAAGAAGACGCCCACACCCGCGACATTTGCATTCTGTAATTTCTTGAGTTTTACAATTGCATCCATGTCAGCTGATAGTGAGCTTTAGAAGTTAGTGAGAGAATTTGAAAAGGAGGGTCTACCGCACCTTTTTAGCCACCCACCTGCGTCTGTAACCCACGAAGAGACTCCCCTAGCACCGACCAAGCCAATGTAGACACGCTCTACCAGAAAAAAATTTAAACCTGAAGTTCGTTCGAAGCGGAACGAAGACAGACATCATCAATCAGGGAAAACACCAGAGGATCCCGAGATGAATCCGTCCAGCTCAGCAGAGGTTTCGTTTGAAGAATATGATAACATTGCACCGCAGCGTCCACTGTATCTTTCGCCAGTTCGACCAGGAGTTCAGCTCCCTTGGAAGATGAAGAAGTTCACATTACGCAACCCTTCGCTGCCACCGGGTGTGCGGCTGGTCGGGACAATGATAGGGAAAATAGACTGGCTCAAGTACCTCGACCATGATACAAATGATCATGGGAAATTGCCACAGTTCATACCTGGGACATACTTACACTCTGTCAACTATCAGGAGACTGAAGTGACATTATTAGAAGTAAAATAGTGGGTTGCTGGCTTGGACAAAGCTTGTTTGTTGAAGATGCTCGATGTTCCCCACTTTGGACGCAAAACACAGGTAACCGTGGTGTTCAAACAATTATTGGCATTGGTACACGATGGGTACCTATGGATCGAAAACCAAAAAATAGCTATCAATAAAGAACTCATTCACCAGTTTACAGGCCTGCCAAAGGAAGGACTTGACCTTAGCATTGAGTTTTTGGGAAAGCATGAAGATATGAAGCTAGCACATAGCATGAAGGAACACTTCGGGCTAACGAAAGGGAAGTGAGGGTATCAAACCTCGGCCATTCAGCATCACAACATTCGCTTCGCAGCTGTACTCTTAGCCTGCAAATTGATGAGAAAGTGCAGACCATATGAAGTACCTGCCCCGATTGTAAGTATTGCTGCGAACTATGCGGAAGGATACATTTACAACTGGGTAGCATACATCGCTAAGGAATTTCTTGAAGATGCACGCGACATGCAGGAAAAAGGTAGACCCTTTCACTATTCATGGCTGATCGTACTTATTGCCTTGATCGGGTGGAAAGAGCCCACCGAGGCGCAGTCGATTGATGTACCTCCAAGAATGTCCAGTGCAGCGAGGTATGCATCACTCTGGGTGTCGCAGGACAAAGTATCCCAGCAGATGATGAACACTGTGTTCACCTTTTACGCCATGAGTATCTCATATGAGATTGTTAAGACCCCGCAGCTCAGTAATGAGCTATTCTCTCAATATGATGGAGTGTCCAACTTCAGGGCCGACATGCACAATGTCTTTATCCAGGCCCACGCAGATCAGAAGATGGCATGCTGGAAGTTGCCATATGTGGTGACCAAAGACAACATCCTCGCGGTAATTCAGCAGTGGCCGGCTGAATGGCTGAAGGATGAAGGAACAAAGCCCAGCATCCCAATCCCTCCGGTCACCAATGTGGGTGCTGGCCCTAGTCAGACATAGTAGCAAGATCCCCCAGAGGACAGCAAAGAGAAAACTGAGTCGCAGCAGAGTGAAACCGACTAGGGTGGAGATGGCGGAGACGAAGGAGAAGAAGAGGAGTCGGTCAAAACTATCTCAGACCCTAATCGGCTAGATAAGAGAAAGTCACCAGAGGCCGAAGAAGTGACCAAAATTCAGTCCCACAAGAAAATGAAAGCATTGAAAGACAAGAATATCGACGAAGAGCCTACCCTGACCAGTGAAGAGCTTAATCAGGCTCTGTTGAAATCCATAGAAGTTCTCACTAAGAAATGGTCAGAGTTTGTAGACACGCATCTTGATGCCATCACCAGTGTAACAAAGCAAATCTCAGAGCTGAAGCAGTTAGCAGAAAAATCAGCGACGGGCACTGCAGGAAGTAGTGCCCCAGTACCTGTGCAGCCAGACACAAGACAATGGCCAGTTAGAGAACACCGGGGACAAGTCTCAAGTGTCGCGCTCATCATAACCGACGCAACATCTCACGCGGAGATGAGCATGATAGTTGGAAAAAAATTACACTAAGATGTCCATGATGGAATTACATCTCTGTCAGTCAGCCATCGCGAAGGAAATCCAAGCCCGAGACCACCACTCACAAATACTGTTGGAAAATACCAGGAAGCAGAACAATAGCCTCGTAGCACAGTTGGAGGAAGCGGAGCAAAGAAAGAGTGACATAGAATGTAAGTAGGTCACATTGGCATGAGTATTGGAGGAGGCGTGTCGAAGTCTTCCTGACTTCGACATCCAGAATGAGGAAGAACCAGAGCAAAGAATCACCAAACTAAAAGACTACACACAACAATCTCGCAGTGAAATAAAGAAGCTCAAAGCAGAACATGAGGCTCAGATTTCGGAGCTTCAACTCCGCATCACCCCGGAGAGCCCACTAGAGGTCAGGGAGCAACGCCAAGCAGACATTCAGGATTCCGCAGCAAAAATCTCGGATATTGTGAGCAGCGCAGTAAAGCTGCTAGAAGACAGTGTTGAGGCCTGGACCACCCTGTAGGAACATCCAGAAGTCGGACAGCTGCAAGAAACCATTAGGCAGCGACAGATAGAGTTGGATACAGTAAAAGCAGAAATTAAGACTCTGACGCCTATGGAGAAAATGCTCAAGGTAAAGCGAAGCAATGAACTCCAGCAAGAAATTGAGTCATGCAGAGCAAAAGAAAAAGAAGTGGAAAATTCTATGCAGCCACTTATCAGCGAAGCTTTCGAGTTGAGTACTGCTGTGGACACCCAACTCAAAGTTCTGAAGGAATATGATGCATTTGCACAAAAAAAGGCCAGCAAAGCATCAGCCGCAGTATTGTAGGAGTTGGTCGAAAAGGAGCAAGCAGCAGACAATATCATGCATGGTCTCAACAAGCAGTTCACTATCTTCACTAACAAAGTTCGTCTACCAGAAGAGCAGCAGAGTGTCCCGAGATGGGACACTAGTGAGTCTTAGGGGCCTGTTGGGGCGTGCACCTTAATGGTCCCTAATTTTGGTAACTCCCTGGTTTTTTTGGAAGTTGTAAGCGGAGTTATGACTCAAAATAGTCTTAGGGGTGTCGGGGTTGAGAAAAAACCTTCTTTTTGTAATAAACCCATGGTTTAAGTCCAGGGTTTAGGGTTCAGGGTGCCCATGGTTTAAGCCCATGGTTTTGTATTAAGTGCGCTATAAATAAGCACTCTTGTAAAGAAGTCAGTTTAGGCTTTCGATGTAAGATGAATTGATGTGAAGCTAAGGCTTGTTTGTAAGAAGGTTAAGTCCCAGCTGTGTGCGTGGACGACCTCTGCAGCTGTGTGCGCAGAGGGTTTTGGGTGATTAAGAAAATCTGCAGCTGTGTGTGCAGAGGCCTGCAACTGTGTGCATGGATTTGAGTACTTGAAGGGATCTGCAGCTGAGTGCGTANAGTTGAATAAAACACAGTTTTGTGGACGTAACCCCTAAACTGGGGGTGAACCACGTTATATCGTGTGTTGTGGTTTTTGTTGTGTTGTTGTTATGTTCTTTCATGCATTGATAAATATATATCTGATAGGTAAGATCACTGCTAAATACTAAACTTCGCTGGAATTCCCAGTAAAGGGTTAAGCAAGGCACTGTTTGTTTATCTAACTGCGAAGCTAAATAAGTAACTATTAAAGCTTTGCGTTGTATGATTATAATTGTTAGAAGCTAAAGGTACAGTAATATCCCTCTTCTGCTTGCAGAAACCTGATTCTGTGGCACCCCATAGCTATTTCGGGTGAGACTGCAACCTATTCGTAGGTTGTTTCCGAAAGGGCCAACACTATGGGTCTTTTGTTGGTGCGAAGTTAATGGTATAAATCCCAGGTCTACCCTATAGCCCAACATCTTTATGAAAATCATCTTTGAAAATATGCTTTTTGCAATTCATCATGCCAATATTTACAAACATACACTCCCCTACCAAACCTTGAGGAATAACATGAAGCTCAATACACAAACATTGCAGCCTTCAATAATACCTTTCCAACGGTACCAATAGCACCCTAGTCTGACTTTGGGATGAAAAGTTATCGCAAAATTACCATAATATTCTCTTTTTCTCTCTCATTTTTTCTTATCTCTCTCTACATTTTTCTTATTTAGGATACAATGTAAAAGAGGGTATAATGTTATGTGACAATTTTCTTGATAACTCCTACTGGCACTATGGAAATTTTCATGTACAAGTAAAGCGCATGACCTCAAAGAGTCATTATCATCTGTTATTTCTTGATATTCTCATCCTAGATTTGTCACATAGTCCACACAACTTCACATAGGAACCAATGTTGTTTTGGGTCCTCTAACCCATTTCCATTGAATATCGATAACTTAATGTCAACTCCAACCATTGTATTTATTGTTGGTATAGTTGGAACAAAAATTTGGCTAGTTGGACTCTCTTGTCTGCCATTTATAGCGTTATTGCTACTAGTATTTACAAATGCACTTGGAGGTAGGTCTCTAGATATTACCTCTGGCGACGTGTGAAGTGTTGTAGGCGATATCTAACCATGTTCTTGATCTAGATATTTAGTTGAATATTCTAATTCTTTGTCTTCTTTAGATATTGGCTCCAACTCTTCTTCTTCGTCACAAGACCCTTCATCAAAGTACGATGCAAGCTCATAGCCTTCTTCTTCTCTATTTGTGCTATAACTTCTTCTTCCTAATAGAGTATTTCTTTGCTTTCTGGAACTGAAACCTCTTCTGATTCTCAAACATCTAGATTCTAGTTCATTTATGTTATCTCCTAGCAACATCTCAAGTCAAGGTGCACCATACACACTCTTTTTATACATAATTTTATGACATTCGTAGAATTCTTTTTCACAGACAAACATTTTTATACATGTCTTTAAAGATGTCATATATCTACTGCATGGTCCTTCAAAAAAATTCCTCTTTGCCTCATTGTATGAGGTTATTGTGTCAACCAAAAACTCAGTAATGTATCCCTCCAAGATATTGTCTATCTAAAAATCCACATCCCTCGACATAGGGTTGCTTACTCCTTCCAATCACTCAATCAACCGAGGATTCCACTCCTTTGGTTCTCCTCCTTGAAAATTTATTTGTTGGGTTGCTAACTCAGATAACTAGTCCAGTGAAACACAACAGGAAAATCGGAAAATAAAATCTCGTGGATGTCTGTATATATGTAGCAAACCAACCACTCTGTCGGGTTCCACCAATTTCCTTCTTGTTCTTCTCATGCGAATTCTAGCGCTTTGAAATACACCCAATATTGGATCTCGGGTTTTGCTGGTTCCCACAACATATCGCTCACCATAATGACTTGGGTCCTATCAACAAAACAAAATTTCATGATTTCTCTCTCTTTTAAGGATCCCAACCCAGGTTCAGTCCCCTCTATTCAACTCAACAAAGCCCAAGGTATCAACCCAATAGAGAAGAGCTCAATCGGGAGCACCAACGACATAGATGCCATATCACCCAACATGTCTCTCTTGAATGGGTAATTTCCATAACCACGTTTCCGCAGTTGGGTGGGGGAATTTATGGTAACTTGGCCCTTTAGCAAGGTTCTCAACAAAGTCTATGGGTTGATTATTTATGTGCACTATGAATAGTTAGACGGTGATCCACTTTTCTTATACAACTTATTATATCAACAATCTCTATCAAAAATGATCATATTCAACTAATAAAATGTGATTGATATACATCTATCCAATTATAAGAAAATTTGCAATCATCCATTCAATGCAACAATTACGTAGATAACTTAGACACATTCATCATTCACACATATAAATAGAATATAACATGGAAACCCATCCAGGGAAAAACCACAAGGTGCTCTTCATTTAGCATGAGGAAATATATGCACTAAGCCGTAGAGTATGTTCTGGATCTTCTTCACTATCTTTACAGACTCTTCTTTCCTCTCATGCTCTCTAATCTTCTCTCTGCTCTCTTCCTACTTAGTTCTATTAATGATCCACACACAACCTGGATCGACTCAACCTTTCCTACTTTTATGCACACTCAGCTACAAATCCTTCAACTCATATGCAATCAACCATAATAACAGACAACAATAAAGAGATATAAACAATTCATAAGCTACAATGAAAGTCTAAACAGAGTCTACTAGCATCTAACCCACATACATCTTGGATTCCTTCTTTATAGATTTATTACAGACTCATTACAGACTTGTAAGAGACTCGTTACCTGTCACTTTCTCAGCCAAATTCCTATATCTAGTAAACAGGTTGTATTTCATATTCAAGTAACACCTAACGGGAGGCACTAATGGCATGAATTACAAATACACCATCATACATGTGGTTTCCGCCAGTTTTAGCTGAGTTCGTACCCACGATCTTTAAGGCCTTTCGCTTTCTAAACATCACGCCTTATTATCATTTTCCATCTGTTATGATACTTGCACACCTTTTGATATTATTATTCTATTGCACCTTCCCTCATTACATTCCTTCCTTCTGTTGTTGCTTCCTCTTCTGGTGCAGTTTCCTCTTCTGTTACGTCTCATCCTTCTTCTTCCTTCCTTTAACTGTGTCTATCATAGCTTCCTTTCTATTCTTGCTTTTCTTTTGATTCCTTTGTCACAACTCCTTATTATTCCTCTTCTCTTTTCCATACTTAAGAAGAATTCTAAGTGAATTATACCTTTCTATCCTTAGGCCCAATAGGCCTTGATTTGTAATCTACCTCATTTTAGTGTGAAGTCAATAGAGTAGTTTAAGGGATAGTGAGAAAATACCATAATAACACCAAGCCTTATCCAAACTAGAAAGATGTACTAATATTGAAAATGGGTTCAAAGGACCTTGAACCACACAATAAACACTTACTTGACACAACATAAACAAAAATAAATCAAATATGGAAGAATGATCACAAGGCATTCAACTTGGGCCAAATATCTTTTGAGAAATATACACTAGAATAAGTGACACTTTGCGACACTTGTTGTAGATACCACATAAAATTTTGTTATAGTTATGGAAATATGTATACATCCAACATGTTTTACATTCAAATCATGTGTATAACTACGTAGTGATAATACTACCAACTTCAAGTAGATAATTTATTCACAACATCATGTAATACACAAAATAAGAAAACTTACAATGCAAAACCTTGTTTGGATGGGACATCCTTTAGGTGTCATGGAATGGCATTATTGAGCCAATGAATTCACAATATTGAATATCATGAATTTTGGAATATCGTGGTATACACGAAAGTATTCAAATATTCCATTTATAACATAGGCTTTGTGAAGAAAGAAAAATTATACAATTGGTGACATACCGGGATAGTAACTTTCTCTAACTTGGCATTTATTTTATTTCAAAGTTCACTTGGAAATATAACTCATGAACATATATGTGTGGGATTATGTATGATTATGTGAATTTTTTAAGGAGTTTTGGGAAATACACAACAATAGGTTAAATATGTCCTTATGACTTGATCACAAGATGAATATTTTAGAAATTGCAAAGATACAACTCCATCCGGCTCTATACTCTTAGTGGTTGAATTTATCAACAAATACACCCTTTGGCCCCAAAATGAGATTAAAATTCAATATTATCATTCAAAGTATGCTTTATTAATGTACCACCTTGATTATAGGAATGGTTTAGATAGAAACACGGGCAAATGGATAATCATTTAAAGGAATATCACTTCTCTATAAGTGATGATAGTGTCATGATGCCCATTATGTATGAATTTGATTCTATTGGTTCTATTACCATTTGAGACATAAAAATATCCATATAGTGTGACATTGTATTTGGTATAATGATTTTGTTGTTCATTTAAGAAATTCCTATATATTTCAATTTCTATGTTCATTTCACAAAAAATACAAGTTGTCATATATGTGGAACTATTTTGAGATTGGACTTAGGAATGTAGAGCATATTGTATATATATCATGTGTCTAAATAAACCGAGATATGGAGGATTTTAATTCATCTCCAAGTTCCCCATTTTATATGAAAAAATTATAGTCCCGTGGTGTATCTCAATAACAATAGAGGGAACAAGAATATTGTTGGAATTAAGATGGAAAAATGCATGCAAACATTTTTTGGGGTGTATTAGAGTTATATAATTCACATTAACAAGAATGAAAAGGTGTGCCTAGGACATGTGGTTTTCATTTAGTTCAAATATATGAAAACCTTGAATTTGAATATGGGTGAGAAAAATTCCTTTATTTTGTCCCCCAATGTATAGTGACGATGAATGGGTGAATTTCCAATCATCAGATTGGGTTTATTAATGGGATCATGTATCACTTTTAATTTATCAAATATAATGATCGAATTAACCCAATTAGAGGCACACCATTTTTTTTACTTCTTCATGGTAATGCCATGTCTTTGATCTTGTAGATCCTATAATGATTTGTTGTCTCTTTGACCTATTTATTAGACATCAATGACCTTATATTATGCCAACTTATATTATCTTATATCTCAATAAAATTAAGTGCATCTCGATTTATTTTAACAATTAGTATGCACTTTACATTATATTACGTAGTCACACATATGCAATTATTTCCTTGGGATATATTGACTCGGGTGGGTATTATTGGTTTGTAAAAAGTCTAGAGGTGAACAAAACCCTTAATCTATCCTTAACTAACACTAAAGGTAACCACTTTCTAGAGGCGGTGATGGTTGTTTGAGGTGAATACCTAACATGAGAAAAAAACACAAGAACAAAGAGTGGTTATGTCTTTAGGGACTACAGATCAAGTGGAAGTGTATACCTATTTATGTACTTAATAATTGGTAAAAGCCACTAGTTACAAATGATTCCCGATATGTACTTAATCATTGGTAAAAACCACTAGTTATGAATGATAACCAAAAGAAACACGTCAAGAGTAAAATACTTCTTACTAGATGTTGAGCATGAGAAAGTAATGGAGTCCATAAATAACATAAATTGTCTAGAAGGTCTAAATGTATTATAGGCATATTGACAAAGAGGTATGTTATTTAAGAATTGTACATTGTTTTTCTTGTAGTGAGAATTCAATTTCATACATAACTATTGCTATTTCAAATGCAATTTCTTATGAGACTAATGAAATTGTCCTTTTGCATGCTTAGGTTTTAGAAATAACTTCTATAGTACAAAACATTTAGCTTAATAACACCAATGTCTACATACCACCATGATATGCTTGGATATTATATAAATTTGAGTTAATTTGCAACTCATGGTTTATTTATATCACATTTTATTTTATGTAGAAAATTTGGCAATTTACTCTAGGGTTCGGAGTAAGACCCCAATTACCACTTGAAAATATTTGAAAATGTGCCTATTTTTTACATGCTACATCTCTTGGTTAACTTTTCCATCAAACATTAGTTTCAATCATTAGTACCTTAATTATTTTTTCATCAACTAAACTAACTTGTAACCTTTTGTGTATTTCCTCATGTGTGTGCATGCTTGTTTAAATTTAAATTTAGTAGAATTTTGTGTTAAGTTCTACGAAACTAAGTGTTTATGAGTAGGATAACTAAACAATAAAGTGAGGTTTCTCTTATTATTGCTTGATCCATTTTCTCTTTTATGGTATTTTTTTATGGTTTTTTCATGAAATGTGAAATCATTTTCTCTCACCTCTATCTATTCTACTTTTATGAACTAATTTAAATTGACTACCCATATATTTCTATTTAGTTTATCCCACATTTTCCCATTTACACCTACTTATATTAGCCTTGTTCTCCTTATCTTGGAGCTTAGATAAATGTGGAGGGAGAAGGCTACACTTTGCCTACACATTAACTAGTACATTACAAGCTCGACGTTTTATTCCTTCATCTTTTAAGGAACTTATGGATTCCCAATATTTTTTTTCATATTCTTATATCTACTATTATATGTTACTATATTTTATTTTTCATAACTTAGATTTTGTTTTTTTAACCAATTTTTCTTAATATTGGTGACAATCTCGTTTGTCTTTTATCTCTTCATCAAAACCATAGTTTCACAATTGGTTCCTAGAACTTTGTCTAATTTATTTTATGAGTTATTATTTTATGTGTTATTAATACCTGAATTATTTCTTAACTATTATAAGTTGCATTCTCATCATATACCCATATTACGAGTTAAAGTTTTACTTTTGCCTCGAGTATTATGAGACTCTTTTCTCTTGGATCTCATGATCCTCATAGGGTTACCCAAATAGACCCTTTGAACCTTGTACACGTGTTACCATCCATTTGGAATCATCCATATGTTTATTGATTTCCACCCACTCAATGAAAGATATGACGATGGACACTCCCTTATTTTTACACTAAAGGTCATCATCTTTACACATGGATATCTAGCAAAAACTTTCACTTTTTTGCTATAATTTATTTCTTTGATATATTAGATATTTGATATATTTATTTGTATACATTGGGAGTATCTTAAGGAAGTCCTAGAACTTAATATCATCGGTTGTACTCCTAATACCATATACATACTTATTTTGATCATATGGGAATTAAAAAGGTTATTTTATCTTATGTTGTCATCTAACTTATGCCAAATCGTCTCTCTTTTTCACTTTAACAGCTTAAGTATTTATAATTTGAAAATGAAAATTGATGACCTTGTAGCTCCAAACAATTTAGGCACTAATATCACTAGAGACATAATGAGTTATGTAATATCACTCGAGACATAATGCGTTATGTAATTTATTTTGTTGGAGGATCCTTCAATGACTATGAAGGAATCATCTCCCCTTCCTCGGTCTTTCACTTCAATTCACTAGTCTACATGGGCGAACAATACTCTGCATGCAGCAGAGTATTTAATGCGACGGCAGTCGCATTGTCAGCCGTCGGATCCGTTCCAAAGAGCGATCCGACGGCGGACAGTGTGACCGCTGTCGCATTAAATACTCTGCTGCATGCAGAGTATTGCTCGCTGTCTACATGGGCTCATGGGACTGCATTACTTAACCAACTTGTAACCTTTTTTTCTTTCCTCATATGTGTGTACATGCTTTCTTAAATTTTCTTTCAATAGAATTTTATGTAGAGGTCACTAGAACCAAGTTCTTGTGAGTGGAAGAGTGAAGTAAGAAAAACTACGATTATGTATATTGAATCTATCTGTTCATATCTTTCTATCACCATTATTCTATAGATTTAACCCAATTCTGGTGCCCGAGACACATAATAATCTCCATTAGAAATATGGAACCAAAAAACTTAGCATTACATTATCAAATTGTTGAGACACTTAATCATAGTTTAGGATCTTTCGAGAAACATACTTGAAGGATCATATTAAGAAAATTGTGGAAAATGGGTGACAGAGGAAAAGGCTTGGGCATACATGGTCAAGGGATCACAAAACCCATCGAGGTTGAAGAACGACCTCGGGATTGGTTTATCATGAAGAAACATCATGTGAAAGTAATTGGGCCACTTCCTCATATTGTCAGAAAAGGGGAGATAATTATTCACAGTGCTCGGATAAGAATCCAGAATTGAAGCAGAGGTGGTATCAAATTTGGAAACGCAAACATAAAATGGATGCAAGCAGTGATTCAAAGTCTGAAAGTGAATCAGCAAAACGATATCTAATTAAGGGATCTCCATCAAAGAAAAAATATTTAAGGTATAATTCTAATTATGCAAATAGCTATCCTAATTTTTCTGGCGTAAAGAATGAAATTCGTTGTACTGTTTGCGGCAAATATAACCACTACGTTTCAAATGGTTGGAAACACAAAGTTTATTGAAGAAGACTTACTGCAAATCATAGCAAGCCCCGACAAGACAATCCTATTCTTCATTTGAAGAAGGAAAATATTAAAAGAGAGACACAATTACAAAATTTCAGCACGCATTGTAATCTAAGTGGGCATTGGGAGGAGAAATGCTGGAAAATCCACCCACAGTTACTTCATAACTCCGATGAAAAGTCTATTCAAAGGCCCACTGAGAATGATATTTCAAAATAAGCAGGGGAGCATGTTCTTAGAATTCTTGAGTCGGTCATTCAAAATAGACAACAAGAAAAATAAAATCTCTTAAACTAGTTCGGTAAAGAATGGTTACCATACATACAATGCTAAGTCTGTTCAAGATTACAAACAACTATTAACAAAATTTGAGTTACAATTTATTTTATTTTATTTTGTTGCCGAATTGGTTCGGTTTGATGCATATGTTGTCTAATATTTCCATATAAGTGTGATATCTATGTTAGTTAACATGTTTCGAAGTTGGGAAAAAATAGAAGGAAAAACTGCTTCAATAAATGATAGGATATTTGCTGAGATTTCACTATGTGATATTTCGTGTAAGATAATGGATATATATATAGCAATTGCTTGACAAAATTTTTGAAGGAACCTTCATAAAGGCGACCAAGATGGCCTCGTTGTTTCTCATTGAAGGAACTGAAGCGGTGCTGGATTAATGAATGTTTTCATATCTTCCAAGAAACCATCTGCACAAGCCTTTCATTGAGGAGGATTAAAGAAAAAGCCAAGAATTAATGGTTGTACAAGATTTGGACTTGCTAAGGAAAGATGGATGGAACTGATTCAATTGAGGGGAGTGTATATAGTCCCTGAGATACTCTCGGCCTAGGATTTGCAGTAGATGCATCCAACAACCCAAGGATGAGTCCATTCCTATCATAATTGTTGAAGAACTAGATGCAACAGATGAACTGTTGTTTGGGCTTCGCACTCGATATGGTACAATGGTAGCGCAAAAGAAGTCCTTCTTTGATTTGATGGGGAAGTTATGAAGGAAGCAGACACTAGTAGTCAGGAAACAACCACCTAAATTTCCATTACTCGGTTGGATCATCACATAATCATATTTGGCTATACTTTGCGGATGTCATGTTTCATTTCAACTTGAAAAAATCTCTACCATCTAGCTAGCATGTTTCGTTTCAACTTAAATTGAGTTTTGCAAGCTATCTGGGAAGGCATACAGAAGTCGTCGATCAGGGGACCATAATGGATTCAGATCGAGGATTTTTTTTATCATTGGAATAGCATGGGAGACAAGCGAGGAGAGGATCGAGGACTAATTCAACAAGTATGGAGATGTTGCATACCTCAATAATTATTTTGTTGAGCACGCAGATGTTCATAACCACTACTACCATCATTCAACTAGTTGTTTGCTCTAGCTTTGTCACTTGTATTTAATGTTGATTAAGAGATCAATATTTGTTAAAACACAACTGGATAGCATGCATACATGGCAATTGTCGTTCGGTTTATCCAGTTCATTGATAGTAAATCCACACTTTATTATAATTGTATGCCACGTTTAGACTAAATCTTAGCGGTGGTGTTATCATAGGAGTTTGCACCTAGACCGCTAAGGCGCGCAAATTTCAGACATATAGATAAAAAAATGTTTACAAGTGGTTGTGTTTTGTAAATCAAAAGAGAAAAAATAAAGTTCAAGGTAATAGAATATAAAATACACAATCAACAATATGATATGAAAGAATATGTAAACAATTATTTTAGAGACGGTATGAG
Organism: Pseudotsuga menziesii; assembly: GCA_001517045.1. Lineage (NCBI taxonomy): Eukaryota > Viridiplantae > Streptophyta > Pinopsida > Pinales > Pinaceae > Pseudotsuga > Pseudotsuga menziesii. The sequence goes on along the minus strand of LPNX010363900.1, from coordinate 51,922 downwards.
AATGAAATAAATAAGCATAAACCAGTGTACAAATCTAATAATGGATAGATATATATAACAACCAAAATTAGATGAAAGACATCATAAACAGAAAAACATTATGTCCAATTATGTCCATGAGAAGTAGTGAATCCCATCTACTTAAAAGCATTTCAAATTAAAAACTTTATCTGAAAATGAAATCATAAGTAGAAGTAACCAGAAAAATTAGAAGCGTTCAACACAGTAATTATTGAAACTAAATTATGTATATATATATATATATATATATAATTCCATAAAAAGTCTCCAAAATGCTTACAGAGAATTAGTACATGAGTTGTATAAAAAGAGGATTAAAATTTTATAACCCTCTTCTAAGGATTAACAACCACCCCGCCTACTATACTCGTTCCCTTTTTTATAATCATACAAATATTTCAAAACAATTTTGAGATACAAATATTTAGGGTCAAATATGCCCAAAATAACAAAATAGGATTATGAGGGAAATTTGGTGAATTTCTACAAACAAATTCCTAAAATAACTGCCTATATTCCAAACCATGATAGATATTTAAATTCTGAGAGAGGTTTTTGTGAATATGTACGTGATAAACAAAATCCTATTTTTGTTTCTAAAAAATTCTTTTTAATTTCTTGTAACACGCACCCAAGTATGATGACTAAAACATGAAATCATTAAATGTTTAAACCTTAAAATAGGTTGTAAAGATCCATTCGAATCTTTGAAACCATGACACATGTTGGAAACATGGGAGGATTTTGTTAATGAGTCCATTCTCAACAAATATTTTTTTTTTAAATTCACTTCCATCTTATCAGAATTTGTGCCCGATGACAATGACTAAAACAGTTAAAAACAAGAAATTTTGACTTGGTAGCTCCCTTCGTTTAGTTGAAGGATTCATAAACACATATTTTACCACTCTTCTTCATGTTATCAGTTGCTGGAGACCTGCTAAGTCTCAATTTTTTTAATGAACATGAACCAAGCTAATCAACACTTGTCTCGATCCTTCAAAGCCAACGAAATCATGAAATTAGGGAAACAATTAATCTTTTAATTTCAAGGCATATGACTTTAATCGTAAATTTGATAGATGCACCATATCTCTTGACTCAAAAATCGGGAAAATATCCACTAAAACTATGGACTATCTTAAGAAGTTTCAGAGCACTAATTTTCATGGTTCTATATTTCAGCAACGCCAGTGTGTATAAGCTCCACTGATTACACTGTCAAAATTGATAAAGACACATAAAGGAACAAAACGTTCATTAATATTTATAAGAAGGGTTAGTAATGATATAACATGAAGCATTTGAAGACCTTAAAGGAAGATTTAATAAATATAATCCAGTTTTTATTTCATTAAATATAAAATGCATTATATAAAAAAGAGACTAAACATGGATAAAATGAGAATGCTTTAAATACTTGGTTAACTTGTAAAAAGAAAGAGAAGTGAAAATATAAAAAAAAAACAATAAATGAAAAAAATAAGGGTACAACTCCACTACTGACATATGGCTCTAGGTGGGAGATCGAGTCCTCCTTGTGAGGCTCCAAGAACCTAGAGACATTGTGCCTTCTTTATTATATTTCTGCCATCTGTAACAAGACTTCTCATAAAACTATCTTTACTATTCATTGTAAACTATGGATTCCATACAACTAAGAATAAGGAGCATTAATAATCCATTGGGATGGAGTCTTTCATCTCATTCCCAACCCGTTCTAAAATTTGCAACCCTCCTCTTCTAATTATTTAAAACAGACTGAAATTGCTCACTTCAAACCATACTTTCTGAAAATAAACCCCACACTACAAATTGAAGGATATGTTTGAAACATCAAGATTATTTATATTAGATTATGACAAGAAGATCTTGGGCCAAAATGGCCTTCACATAGATTTCACGAGAGAAATAAGAGAAGAATGATTGAAGAACAATATGAGAAATATTCCGTTAATTAATTATTCACATTATGGGTGAATATATAATACAACATCAATGAATAATTCCAATAGATTGACTCTAGATCTAACTAGGAGTGGGAAAATCACCATTATAGATAACTAGTGCAATTCTATAACACTAAAATAGTTAATAACCGGTTACAATTTGTTAAAATCAGTTAATTGGAGAGGGTAGGTGAACAAAAGTGCCACACTCCCTACATCCATGCAAAATTGCTACTAGAGACACTAGAAGTGATATAACTGATGGGGATCGAAGCACAGTTGAGGATAACTAAAGACCTACTAGAGTCGATTGCTGGACACTACTGGTGGCACTTCAAGTGGGTTAGTATAAAATAGGGATTGATCCCTGAAGCTCCAAAATGCACGCAAATAGGTGCAATAAGTGGAAAATTCCCACTGTTTATGTCCCCCATGCACTGGTGAAGGGAAATTAATGAAATGGACTTTATATGGTCAAATGAGACAAAGGGAGGATTAATAATAATCCTAACACCTCCTTTAATCCTAACTTTGGACAACCTGGGCCTTGGTAACTAAGACCAAATGTCACCCATTACAATGTAAACGTAAAATTTATTTATCCATGTAAAATGAGAAAATAAAGGAAAAGCTGTATGGGAAAAATCCTTTCATAAAAAATTGACATGAGATACACCAAAAAATAAACTTCTCCGCATCCAAGTAGGTGTCAACTTGATTAGATGTCTAGAGGGATATTATTCTTGGGAAGAAGAGAAATATTCTCAAATGGATTAGGAACATATACAACTACATAAGAGTTTATGGGACCGTGTAAAGAAACTGAGATAATCTGACAAAAGAGAAATAGAGAGTGCTCATTCAACTTGATCTTGAAATCATGTTCAAGTGAGTCTTAAAGTTCTTAATACTTCAAACCATGTGAAGTAGATTCAGCTCTAGATGAGAGGAGAATGCATACAAGTGAATGCAATAGGTCTCCATCATTTCTAGCACTCTGAGGAGATGAGTGTGTGATTGAGCAGGAAGAGACTAAAGACCTGGTACCATGGAGAGCGAATGCTTGAGATCCAAAATCTTATGTAGCTTATGAAAAATATCCATTAAATCACAAAATATAAAATCAACAATTCATAAGAATATACTGACATCAAATCCCCGACAACAATTTTGAAAGAGCCTTGAGGTGCTTGATTTTTCTCGCAAAAACTGATGAGATCAGTTACAAGCATAGCTAGGAGGTATTGAATATAAGAATTCTAACCAATTAAGGTGAGAGACTCAGTGGAGAGTTCTTCAACAGTGGAGGTTCAAATCTCCTCTTCTTGAGAAGGTGCATGAAAACATGAGACATCAAATTTCTCAAAAAGATTGAGAGAAACAATAGAATGAGTTTGATTTGGAATTGAGTTAGTTGAAGAATCAGTGGCATGGAAGGAGATTTCTTCAACAATGAAGGTTCAAATCTCCTATTCTAGAGTATCTACATGAAAATATCAGTCATCAAATTTCGAGAGAAGCAGTAGAATGAGTCTGGTTTCGAACTAAATTAATTAAAGATTCTATCATTTCTTCATCTTACAGAACTTCATCTTCTTGAGAAATAATGGAGGCTAGAAGAACTTGTTAATGATATGTCAGATGCACTCTCCCAATGTTTTTAACTAATCTCTTTAGTCTACTAGCCAGATTCTTTATCCAATATGGACTAAATTTCACTTGAGAATTCAAAAACATCAATGAGATAGGGCATCCTAGGAGGAATGGCTAGACACATGGATCCATATTCTTTGTCATAGTTATTGAACCAAATAGATTTCTCATCATCGGATTTTGGCATTGCCAAAATTCCAATAGACACATCAAAGAGCTCATGTATCATAAGATATGCAATCATCTTCAATTTATATTCATGCTAGTTGAATGATGATAGAGGATGAATTGATACCAAATCCATAAACTATTGTACCTGTACAAAACTAGAAAGAAAATTTTTGTAAGATGACTCAACCTCTATTTCGACAATGAGCACACTGTTAAAAGTCTGTCACACCTACAGAGACTTCTCTGTACATAATCCAAAGTTAGAAGGGAAAATATTGTAGGATTTATGTGGAAACTTAGCTGCATTTGGTGCATCAATGGAAATGTCTGAGGAATTTCTGAATATCTTGATTGGGATCTGATACCATATTAGATTCTGACAGAAATATCTTGGGCCAAAAATGGTCTTCAGATAGATTGCACAAGAGAGATAAGAGAAGAATGATTGAAGAAAAATATGAAAAATATTCCATTAATTAAATATTCACATTATGGGTGAATATATAATACAACATAAATGAATAATTCGAACACCAACATAGGTAGTTGAATCTACCAAACTACAATTACTCTAGAGCTAACTAGGAGTGGCAAAAACACCATTATAGATAACTAGTGTAAATCCATGTCACTAAAATAGTTAATAACCAGTTACAACCAGTTAAAATCAGTTAGGTGAAGAGAGTAGTTGAACAAAGGTTCCACACTCCTCGCATGCATGAAAAACTGGAGCTAGAGACACTAGAAGTGATCTAATTGATGGTGATCAAAGCATAGTTGAGGATAACTAAATACCTATTGGATTCAACTGCTAGACATTCCTAGTGGAACTTCAAGTGGGTTCCTATAAAATAGGGATTGATCCCTAGAGCTCCAAAATGCATGTAGATAGGTGCAGTAAGTGGAAAATTCCCACTAGTTATCTCCGCCATGCACTGGTGAAGTAATGAGACCTCCTAAGCTAGGGGAATTAATAAAGTAGATTTTATGTGATCAAAGGAGACAAAGGGAGGATTAAAAATAATCCTAAAAATTTACAACTCCTACCCCTATCATGCAAACATCAAGCTAATCATTTATATACAAAATTCTAATGTAGCGAAGAAAAAATTGGACTGTCAGATCAGTTGTACTCTTTGCAACCGAATGAAAAGATACGGAAATAATATAAAGTTTGCAAAAGAACTGAATTAGAATCTTATACATGCTATTGCAAGTTGTTTGTAGACCCAATGCTGCAACATCAAAGACTCATGAAGAAGCTGATTCCATATAAGAAGCCATCAGATCTTGAAAAAAATGACAGAGTTCTTGTTGATATAGAAGACCATACCATTGATCTACAATTTCTAATTCATTCATGAACCCATAATCCTCTTGAAATAGGACATATATATCACTTGTTTTGTTACAATTAGAGAAAACCATGAGTTCATGAAACTGTTGATTTATTTCTTGGGCAGGAAATACTTGAGCATCATTTAAATTATCAAGACAATCATGAGAATCAAGAGGTTGTAATACATATTTATCAATTTCAAGAGCTAGTACATCGTGCATGATGAGATCTGGTTTCTGCTGAAATATTTCCTCGCAAACTGATTGGTATAAACATCTTTAGCTTCATTCTATACCTGTAAATAAAATCCTTGACTGAAATTGAAAATAAATGTGCGGTAAGTTCATCATATGTAAAAAATGGTAACTTAAATTTTCCTATATCAACAGTATAATGATGAGGAGAAACAACTTCTTCTTCATAACATGATAATCTAATAGCACAATCTAGGAAATTTCTACTATAATCAACTGAAAGTATATTATCATCTAAACATTCATCAAACTAATTTGAAGAATGACCACAAGCATCATTGATATCCTTTTCCATAGGAAAATATGAAAATAAAGAAGAAACCTATCCCAAATATTAATCATACTTACATTATCCTTCTCTTTCATGAGCTTGTATATATTCAACATGATCTTGATCTTGAATCCTTTTTCAATCTTGGATGTTCTCCTTGATTTCTTTAGCATGCTCAAACAACTGTTGCAATGATGAATATTTCCTTTCTCTTAGAAAAAGGACAAGATTTGGATGTTGAGCTGCTACATGTAAACCATAGCTGCAATCTTGGAAGGTCCAATCTCCAAAGGCATGTTGTAATAAATACTATGAAACTTCCTATTAAATATAGCCAATGAAAATCATTCAGGCATCGATTAAAGGACTTGTTTTCACCCCAATAATTTGAGAATACATAATAAAAATTAGCCCAAGAACTAAAGGAACTAACTTCCATATCTTTAAACTACAAAGAAACATCTCCAACTAAATATTTTGAAAATAACCTTATGATAACATCTTCATGTACCTTTTCAAAATTATCAACAAAGTTCTCAAAGGATCCCAAATTTTTCTCAGCAATGATATGATCTTTTCCAGTAGACCAAGGAAGATACTTAAAAACATTGGGAGGGCTAGGATTAAGGTGAGATGGAATCCTTCAAGGTTTAAACATTTTCTCCCTAATTCTATACTGAAATTCTGTGAGAGGAAAATCAACTTCAATAGGATGATAGGAATTTTCAGCAGTGGTGGTAGTAAGTGTTAATATTTGGGAAGGTAATAAATCAATTTTATCATCCTCGTGGTTACAAGGAAAAACATCTTCAATAAGGAGTTGAATAAATACAACATTCTTATCAATATGTCAAGGTGAAGGGACATGATACACATATACAACATAGTAATCATGTGAACCTTTGTCATGTCCTAAATTTTGCATTGGGTCACAATGGCCTAGTCACATTTTCCATATTCATTAGAGTTTGTCAAATTGATGGTAAGGGTCAAATAATTTCCAAAGAGGAAAATTACTATTTTCCTAGGTTGGGGGTGGAAGATTTGGGATTTGGAATAAGGGGGATAATGAATGATGTTTGAAAAATAGAATGGAATAAATATTTAATAAATGATCTAAATAAATAAATAAAAGAGAAAATTGAAGTGGCAATGGAGCATGGACACACATGGAGACTATGGGGCCCACACAAGCTAGAATTTATGTGCCACACGGAATCCTCCTCTTGCAATTTCGAATCCATAGAATCCGAAATGTTCTTGTATGCATTATAAGGATAATACACTTGTCCATATAGATCATAGGTCTAATTTGGAAGCAAATGTAACTTACATGAGAGATGAAGAGTCATTTTGGAGCTAGTAAGACACTAAGACTAGATTCCCTAGATCTATGACAACAATCATGAAGATGCTATGACACCTATGAAAAGAATCAGATATGAAGGATAACATCTGACATATATGACAAGTCAGGTCGAAATAGAGCATCCAATAGGGATCTCATGTGAGTTGGGGAAGCTCAATGGATTCCTACTCAAATTGGGGGTAGATGGAAGGCTAGGAAAGGGAGGACACATGGAAAATATTGAGCCCACACCCAAATTCAAATTGGCTTGAGTTTCTGGATGGATTGGTAACCTTAGAAGGCTAAGGATTTTTATAAAACATAGGAATCAACGAAGATAATATCTTTTGTCTTATTTGAGAAATTGTCATTTGTGAATTGTGAGAGCTAGTGGATGCCTAGTTTTCTTGCTGTAACCAATTTCGAGGGTGAAAGATTCCCATCCAAGTTGGTGTTTGGAGAGGCCAATGTTATAGCTGATTTTACCACACATGGTGAATCACACATTTATAGCCTTCCCTGTCCCTCTGCGGACTCTTTGGACCCCAATGGGCCATTTTTGTACCTTTGATGTTTCCAATATCATCCCTAAAAACATGCAGTATTTACCATATGCGAATTTTAGACCTATTCTCGTGTATATATGTGGATATGACCCTTAAACCCACATACATCGGGATGTGTGAAAAATGCCAAATAGTTTTGAAGTTTTCCTTGATGTGGAGCCCAGTCACTTATCTCTTGGCCTTCCATATGCATTGAGATCACTTGGATTCGACCTTCCATTACCCCATTGAAGCACTATATAAGGAACCCTTTGGATACATTGAAAGGGGAGGAATTGAAGAGCAAGAAAACTATAGTCCATTTTTGCCGAAGCTTATACTAGAGTCTGCATCCCTTTGTCCCTTGGAGCACTTTATGTTCTTCCCAAGCTTTCATTTACTTGTGAGCTTGCTATCGAGAGATGGAGGATTGAAGTGGTGGAGGCCAAGGTGGAGGACTTAGTTTCTTTAGTTCATAGACGTGCAGATAGAGGTTGTCATCATTCTTGTAATCTCTGATTTATATTAATAGAAATATCTTTTCTTGTCCAATAATTTGTATTTAAATGAATATTGAATCCATGGATGCTTTTAAATGCTTATATGTTATTGGTTATATATGCTATACTAGGTCTAACACTATTATATAGCATGCTTGTCTTTTTTGTTGATTGTTGAGAGAGCAAATTGCTAACACAAGCGAGATTGGAAAAGCTCAACGAGGATCTACATCAACCATCTAGAATAAGGTATGTTTCGAGATCCTTTAGTGTTAGATGTTTATTTCTCTTGCATATTGGGAAGGGATTTATTTCTGTGAGTACTCTATCTATTGTGGTACCCCAAGACATAGGAATTTTTCTCCGTAACAGAATTGGTGACCATACTAGGGAATTCCTAGTCATTTCCTTTGGGAGTTTTATTGGCATTCAATGTTTTTGAATTTCTCTGATTTCTCTATTTATGAGTCGAGTATGGGGGCATGTTTTCCTAGTAGTGTCTGATAGAAGTGGATTTTGTCTCAGCTTGTCTATTTACCTTTTTTTTATCTCTTTTTCTTCCTGTACGTGAGTTTTGTCTTCACAGTTGCATGTACACGCAGTTTTTACTGGAACAGTCACGTATATACACAGATTTTCTGCACACAGTCGCGTATGCCCTAAGTTTTACCTTTTTGGGGAATATTAAGTGTTGATGGGTGAGTCTGGATGATTTTTTAGTCTCCTTGGATGCTTCTAGAGTCTGTATACACCTCTGTTTCTGATCAGAGACACCTTTTAGTTTAAATTTTTGAAAATGTTCTTGTCATTTCATTTTCTATTTTTTGTTTTGGGATTAGTGCATTAGGTCTCTTTTACCTTAGTTCTTTTCTTAGGTGATGTATGGTAGTGCTTGCAGAGTCTGAGGGTTGTAGAGTCATACTTTTGTCTTTTATCTTATTTTAATTCTAAAAATACAAAAACATTTGCTTTTTGCATCATTATGCATTGTTTCATTTTACATGGTACTTGCATTAGGTTTTCTTGGAGAGTATTAGTCATATTTTCATATAGGAATAATTGCATATTCATTGGAAGGAAAATTTTGCATTTCATGTAGTAGCATACCCCGTTTTTCATTTGACACAGTGCATTTGATTTGATTTTTAGGTGTGCATTTTACTTCTTGTTGCATCATAACATCGTTAGTTGCACGACCATTTGCCCTTTTGAGTAATAAGCCATTTAAAATCAACGCATAATAAAATGAATTACATTATTTTCTTTTATAGGGTGCACCAACAAGATTAGGTTTTAGGGTCTTGGAATAGTTCATTGTGAGTAGATTCTCCAAGACCACTAAATGAAACATTTATGTGTTTGTCCAGGTGAGAGTGTGAAATTACTTTATATAATTAGTGTTTCTCAGGATCCTCCTCTTACAAGGGAGTTAAGCATGAGGTAGTGTGATCGGTTATTGACTGGGATGACCCTTGGTCATAACTAAGTAGCACCGAAGATATTTCCAGGATTGTATTCGTATCAGGGGGATCTTTCGAGACTTTCAAGCTTTGATACCCTTCCCATACATTCAATCTCGCCTGCGACTGTCTGCCTGAGCATTGATTATATTGAGATGACCTTAGTTTCCTTACCTAGGTTATCAAGGGGGTACTTCATAGAGGTTATTCTGTAGGTGTCCTGGCCAGGTAGGGGTTGGACAACATAGTCGCTATATGCATTGAAGCTGAGGGCCACTATAATTGGTTATGAACCTTTGCTTGTTATGTATGGGAATCTCAAGCATCTCCTAGGCGAGACATACCTGCTTCATTCGGGAGCTCACATATCCTACCCTTGTCTACTTGTGATTTGGATTTACATTTTATAGGTGTATGCTTTGTGCATGCTAGTTTTCCTAGGGTTTGTGTAATTAGATCAAGTATTTTTCATTTTTGAGTCATTGTGGATCTGGGAGTGGCACTTCATCATTCTCATCATTTAGCAGGACTTTCGCCTTCCAGGTCTCCTCCTCCTTTGGGAGAGAGAAACAAACAGTCCAAGCGAAGTACTTCTCACTTTGACTCACACATGATGGGAGATCATGAGGATGAGATTCTTGATATGTCTTCTCCACCTCATGAGGTTGGGGATGTAGATTCTACTCCCATATATGATCCTTCACCAAAAATACCTTCACATTCTGGTTATGATCCCTCATTCAAAGGTCGCCGGTATTGGCTTCCAGGCGATGAGACTCATCATGAACCCATAAGAACTAGTGATGTTCATTATGGCATGTTTGATATCCCTGCACCTGATCTGACACATCATGTCGAGTCAGAAGTTGAACCTAGCACTATGCCTGGGGGCACTCTTATTCTTTTCCATGCGAATAGATTTGGGAGCACTAGTCACATTGCACCTTCCATCCCAGTGGTGGAAGCTACCTCACATTTCCATCCTAGACCTAGTGTTAGTACCCATATGCGAATACCAAAATTGAGACAAGTGATCATAGGGAAAACCACTTACATCCCTTCACATGTCCCTTTGTCCTCGAACCCTACTCCTTTGAATGCATTTTTGACAACCCTTCCTCCCCCTCATTCACGTGGTCCTTCAGGCCGGAATATCGCTACTAGCCACGTTCGTACTACTACTGCTCACATGGTAGTATCTCAGAGTCAAGTACCTCCCATTGTCTCCGGAGGTCATATTCTTGTTTCTGGATCATCTAATAGTCCATCGCAAGGAGTTCTCATATCTCTAACTATGGAACTTCTCATCGGTCATCCCATGGGACACCTTATGGAGCTTCTCATGGACAGTCTTATGGACCACAGTATGGATAGAACTATCAACCCTATGGGTACAGGTATCAACAACCTGCTTACTCTTCCAATTACGACTTTGTAGCACCGCATAGTCAAGGTACACCACATCATAATGTTTCCATGCATCCCTATACGGGTCAAATGGTCGAGGATATTATGTCCAAGGCCATGGTATTTATAACAATCAGCCTTACATGAACCAGAACTATCAGGGAACGTGGCATAGACCAGCTCAACCTAGGCTCATTTTCCTTGCAACGTTGAACTTACCTGACTTATCAAGACTTATGAATGATCCAGTATCTCACGAATCGACTTGTCGACTGTCCCTAACAAGCTTCCTTCAGACATTCCCAAGTTTGAGGGCAAAGCTGGAGAAGATCCTAGTGAGCATGTCACTACTTTTCACCTTTGGTGCTCTTCCAATTCCTTACATGATGATTCAATCCATTTGAGGCTATTTCAATGCACCCTCTCTGGGCCTATAGTGAAATGGTATATAGAGTTACCAAGGGGGGGATTCATTTTATTCGATGACCTTTCCATGACATTCCTCAATCACTTTCAGCTACCTGTGCATTACTACGTTGGTACAGAACTCTTGTTGACATTTCGACAAAACAAAGCCACACATATCTTGGACCATATTCAAGAGTGGCATAGATGAAAGCGGTTGATTAAATCCTTTACACCACCATTATTTCTCCTTTAGTAGTTCCTCAAGTCATTGTTACCTTACATTGCAAAGGATGTTTCTACATCTGGAGTCCAAAACGAGGAACAAGCAATCTTTAGGGCGTAAGAGTTGGATTTGATCTATGCTCAATATGGACTTTTGTATGAGATTATACCTAACGCTCCATGATCTAGTTTCGATCTGAAGAACAAACCTAGACCACATGCCAATGGCATTGTGGGTTGTACAAGTGCCAAACCTACTAATTTGGTTGTGAAACAAGTGAGCCAATTGTCTATTAATCAATCTGTGTCAGGACAAGCCATGGCTTCGTCTCAACCCACGCAAACAGTGAGTGTAATTTCTGTGCAATCATCGGACCAAAAAGGAAACCAGCAGCCTGGAAGGAATAAGAAAAAGGGTAAAAGAATTTGAAAGGGTGGGAACAAGAATGAATATGATAATTATAATGACAAGAATGCTCATAATGCTGCGGGGGACAAGCAGTCTAAACGTAAGATAAAGTTTCCTTGCAAGTTGTTTAAGGAGGACCACCTCACTCACTTGTGCCCTCATATGGTTTTAACCACTGAAAGGGCCGAAAAGGGAAAACAATTATCTATCCATCAAAATAAACCTCGTCAGCATGAGCAATGTCATAATTTAGCATGATTAACCATCAAAAAGACTGGAAAGCTGCAGTAAATTGTAAATTGATGGCTAAGAGGTCGTTATTATTCTTAAATGACTAATGGAAATTGAAACCCTAGCTGCCCTCAATCTATCCCACGACTGCAGTAAATGTCCACAAAACACCAAGTTCAACTTAAAAATGATTACTAGGCTGGCTATCTCGTGGATATCAACAGAATCTACCATCATCTCATTCGAGTACCTATCAAGTGGTTAACCCCTCAAAAAGAGTGGAATACCTTCAGTACACTCCTCATTTGTTGCATGGATCCTTACTGCTCAAGGCCATCTGTGAAAACCATCCCGCTAACCTCCTTCGCAGAATTTGAATTTTGATTTTTGCAAGTACTAAGAAGCATAGTTTAAGGATGAAGAAAGAAGGACCTGCTCTCAGGTAGGAACTAGGAGACGTTAGCTATTTAGAATCACATCTAGAAGTTTTCCAATTCTTCAAAGAGGTAGGCTATTATAGATTTTGTGCGAAAATCCAAGGTTCACACCAATAGGTTGCAGAAGCATTTTCCCTTTCTTTTGATGGCTCCAAGGCGTTGATAGGCAAGGAGGAGTTCCTATTGGATGAAACCCTAATTGCATAAGTGATAGAACTCCCAAGAAGTGGGGAGAAGTGTCTTAAGACCACCATTGCTAAAAATGTGGAGTTCAGATCATATTTAAAGCCTGAACATAGAAATGTAGTGTGAAAGAAAAGTGTTCCATCCACTTGGCTAGAGGAGAGGTTGCAACAATTGCTGAAAATTTTTTTGGTGTATATAAACTATGAAGGTAGGTACAATAGGGAAATGATATATCACTTCAATCTAATGAACCATTTTATAAGAAGGATCCCTTTAAGCCTACCCTTCTACCTCCACAAGATCTTAACAAAGATGGAACACTAGGTAAAGGCCTAGCCCACCAAAATCACAGGAAGATTGTCTCACCATGACCTGATACAACTCATTGTCCAAGAATTGCTTCAAAGGAGAAACATAGCATGGGAATATTTTTTTATTTATTTTGGAATGATTTTGAAACAAGCCGACAGCCAGAAGATACAAGAAAATCCCCTTCAGAGAAATCCACCACCCCCCGGAGTGGGAAAAGGAAGAGGAGGGATATCTCAGCAGTAACAGTGGATCAGCCTTGTGCAATTTATAAAAGAAACCCGGACTCTAGTATAAAGGAGAAGGAGACCCCAACACAAAGTGGAAATATTCTAAACTTACCCTAGCCAGACTTAGAAGAAGAAAGGGAGGAAGAGGTTGACCTAACAGAGCATATTGTAGTAGAAAATGAAGGGTTTCCTTAACCAACACCAAGGGAAGGGAAAGATGAACCATTGGAAGAGACCTCCTCAAACAAGCCTAGGTCTCAGAGAGTCAACCAACTACTAGAGAAAATACATGAACTAGAGATCCTAGACAGGTAGATAAAAAGAAATAATGAAATATTAACCAAGAGAAATATGGAGTTGCACAATTCTGTTCTAGAGATGAGAGGGATGTATGTCATGTTGAAAAGGAGAAATATGAGACTAATGAAAGCCAACTCCAGAATCTACAAAATGATAAGGCTATCAAGGCTGTAGAATAAAAACCCAAACCCTAGCTCTCAAGCTCACCCTACGCTAGAAACCCTAGCAAAGGAAGTGATGAGCCTTCAAGATCCAGAAGCTACCCAGGATGTTGCTATTTTTCCAAACCCTATGCAGCTTGAAGAAGTTCCATAAGATCAACAACAAAACTGAAAGATGATGATTGGGAGTTTGATTAAAATTTTGCAGAAACAAAGATTTCAGTGGCTTAGGCTGACGCAGATCGAGGATTATATTTCCTTAACCACCGAAAGCAGAAAATGGTGGAGAAATATGTTTTGGCACACAGAACCAGTTTTAGCGAATACAAATGTCTCAAGGATAAAATATAAAGCTAAAATTTGTTGGAAAACACCATTGGAAGAGGTCTGTTCCAGTTTTGAGGATACAATCAAGGAGAAAAGGGTCATAAACCCTACCTGTTTTTTTACCAACAGTGGTTTATCTATCAGATGACAGCCTACAGCTCTACTTTATTACTCACTGCAGTCCTCAAGGAGTTCAATGAGTGAACAAGTGTTAGAGTTAGATATACTAGTACTTAAATTAGGGTTTTTTACCTAATTTTGCAAAAAACATTTATTTTATCTATTTTTAGTAAATCATATCCAACTTTTTAGGATATGAATATTTATGTAAAGGATGTAAAGCCTAAGACTTATTTTGAATTAAGGGTTTGACTTCGGGGACCTTTATACCATTATTATTGTCAAGCTTCTCATATTATTCATGACCTAATATAAGCTCTTTTTCTATCCTTTGTTCAACTTGCATATCTTTTCTACTCTGTGCTCGTACTTGAATGTTAGATTTAGTTTTATTAATGTTATCTAATGTCTAATAGTTGTCATCCTATCTGTATGTTCATGAGTTGAATTTCAAGTACTTTCCTTGTTATGATTATCCATTTATATGCAATTGTTTTATATATGAATTTGCCAGCATAGTAAGTTCTCCATCTTTTAACCCTATTAGCAAACCTCTGAAACGTGGTAGTTAGAAGCCTTATCTTTGATTGAGTTTTATGCATGTCTCGAGAGTGTGAGGTCTTGTAGGTCATCTGACTTGATCCATTTAGAAAAACCATAAAAACCTTTAAATTACCAGGCATCCTCGAGCTGCAACATAGAGGATTTTCCAGGAGTGATAACAAATTGGCGCCATTGTCGGGGAGAGGAGATTGAATATCAGCTTCCCTAGGAGACGACATAGATCCTGCTTTGATGATAGAAAAATTTTGGACAATATTATGGTTGTAATCATCTATCTAGTGACTCCATGGAAATAAGGTGGCTTCAAGAAGACTAAGTACGAGAGAAAACCCCCAAGGGCCACCAATAACACCTGATTCAGATCCAGAAGAGATTCTAAGAGGAGCTAGGGATTCACTCGGATAGACCTTGAGAGCTGCAAGGGAAGGCAAATCAAGTATTTCAAGAGGTATTTATGTTGTTATACAAAATATACCTCCATTTCAATCTCCTTCTGTTGAAGCACATAAATATCAGGAATTTTTAATTGAATCGAAATTTTTTAGGGTTGACGAATATTCAAGGACTGTTGCTTGTGTAGATGCAATCACTGGTGACTCCATTCACACCAGTAGTAGCTCTTTATTCCCTTTCCATACCCACTTCCAATATGAATGTCCCTTTGACCAAAATGGAAAGGATCCTTGTGGCCAGATATGCCCCTCTAAATTTACTGAACCCCCTCTCTGCCATGCCTACTAGAGAATATATCAAATACATGCATAAATTTACTAAAGAGGGAGATTCACAGCTGAAGAACACCTAGAAGCATTCTATAGTTATGCTGAGAACATAAACATAGAACAAGAGGATGTGTGGACTAGGGTTTTTGTGCAAAGCCTAGATGGTCATGCTTGGAAGTGATTCAAATAGCTTCCTGCTGGATCAATAACAGGCATTGAAGCCCTATATGACATATTTTTGAAGCACTAGGGAGAGAGAAGAGACCACCTTTATTATATCACTAAGTTTGGCAATTTGGAGAGAGAAAATGGTGAGTCTATTTCTAACTTCACCAAAAGATTTACCAAGATGTTCAGCAAGATCCCTGCTGAGATCAAGCCAACTGACACCTCAACCAAATTCACTTATGACAATGCCTTTGACTCTGAGTTCTTCCTTCTTCTAAGGGAAAGAATATCTGCTTCCCTGTCACTCATGCAAGATGCTTCCCTGGAAGTTGAATCCAACATCGTTGCATATTAGGGGGTTAAGGGAAAGGTAGATAGGAAGAAGCAACCCACAAATCCTCTTGGGGCTTCCTCATGAGAGAATAAAATTGACAAAATGGAAAAATGTTGGATAGTTTGACTACTAAAATGTCTAGGCTTAAGGAACAAGGGAAGATACCTTTGAGGGGTAAAGGGCCAAATGATTTTGCTCCCATAAACCCTAATTTTGTCCCTTACAGAAGAAATAACCCACCAGCTCAGATCCTTCAAAGGGATAGGAATCAGGTTGAGGACCAAAGAATATGAGCTCCTTTTCAGAATGTTGTAAGAGAAGAAGAACCAGAGTTTAGTCAAGAAGAAGGAGAGGCAGAAGACAACATCGACTGCATGGAGGATGAAGTTGATTATTCTTTCTTGACACAAGCAGAACACGAGGAAGCCCTAATGAATGAGTAGATAACTAAAGAAACATTGTATTAGGTAGATGATCAAGGAGGATACAATATGAGGTCCATGATTGTTTCTCCCCCTAAGCAAAATGTTTTTCCTACAAAGCAGGCTGCTACTCCTACTAAGAAGATTGCTGTTAAACCAAGGAATATGGCTACCACTCCAAAACAACTACAAAGGCCATTACAGTCATTAGCCCCTGATTCTTTCCAAATCAAAGCTCCATCACAAGAGGTAAGGGTCTTTGACAAGCTATACTATTCCTTCAATGTTGAGTCACAAATTCAGAAATTGAAAATCCCTTTCCCATTAATAGAGTTAATGAAGAATGATTCCTTGAAATCATTTATATTGAAATCCCTTCAACCAAAGATGCCCGTAGATACTGACTTTGTCAATTTGCAATATGATAAACCCATGGTAACCCTAGTCCCTATGATTGAAGAGTTAGATGAGGCCTATCCACCCTTCTACATATCCCTGAATATGCATGACAAGATACTTCACAACTGCTTGCTTGAATCAGGAGAATCCCATAACCTAATGCCAAAAGCAGTAATGGATGATATTGGCCTCAGCATTACAAAACCCTACAATGACCTATTCTCTTTTGAATCTAATAAGGTCAAATTCCTAGTCCTCATCAAAGACCTTGTTGTAAACCTATCCCAGCTGCCCTCAAAAAGCATAGTGATGGAGATAGTAGTGGCTAACATCCCTCCTAAGTTTGGTCTCCTATTTTATCTCTCATGGAGTAAAAGGTTGGGTGGTACCCTTCAGATGAATCTTACATATGCTACAATACCAATGTTTGGGGGGGAGATCAAGAGGCTTTACAAAGAGAACCAGCTAGCCTACATCATAAGCAATGAAAAGAATTCTGTGAACCATCTTATATATGGAGTGGACACAAACTTTGGGTCATGTATTCTGCAAATAAATGACTCCAACCAAATGACAATATAGCTTACAAATACCCTCTATCAAAAGCCTGAAGAAGTAACCACCTTAGTCTGGAGCATGTTTTTAGATGGGGCTAGTACTCAAGCCTTAGCAAGTGCAGGTGTAGTTTTAATTTCTCCATCAAAAGAGACTATTCATCTGTCTTAAAAACTTGATTTTAACACTACTAACAATATATCAGAATATGAACCATTGCTGTTAGGAGTGAAGGCTGCCAAGGAAATGGGGATCATTTGCCTGAAGATATTTGGAGATGCAGATCTCATCATACAGCAGGTGAACAATACCTTTCAAGCAAAGAATGTCATACTGAAGGATTACAGAGATGAGGTATGGAAACTCAGGAACTCCTTCATGTTTTTTGAACTCTCATATATACCTAGGGCTATGAATCACCTAGCTGATTCCCTTGCTGTCTCTACAAGTCCTTTTGTTCCTTCTCTACCTCCTAAGATGACTTATGATATCCAAGTCAAGTACAGGCCATCCCTACCTGATAATGTAAAATTTTGGAAGGTTTTTGAGAATGATGATAATCTTAGTAAATTCCTCCAAGTAGTAGATGAATTCTTTGATATGCATACTGATCAAGAAAACCTAAATATGACAGAATCCTAGAAACTCAAGTTAAAAGATAAAGTAGGTGATCAGAACATTGTTTAGTTACCTAGCAATCATATACCCCAGGGTCTGGTACACCTGGAGGAGATATTTGATCATAATGATGTCCCTTTTAAGCCTGCCAAAAAGGAGAAAGATCCTCCTATCCAAGAGAAAAACATAGGTAAACATAGTTACCCCAAATTCATAAATCTATCCACTGAATTTACTATTGATCAGAGGTCCAAATTTTGTATCCTAATGAAAGAGTTTGCTGATATCTTTTCCTAGGAATACAGTGATCAGAAAACCTATGAAACTAGTATCATCCAACATGGGATTCCCCTGGAGAAGCACACCATCCCTTTCAAACAGAAGCTCAGATCCATCAGTCCTTTCCTCCTTCTTGTGATTGAAAAAGAAATCCGAAAGATCCTTAAAGCCAAAATCATAATTCCCCTCAGGTGTTCCAGATGGATTGCAACTTTAGTGGTGGTAAGGAAGAAGAACGGGGATATTAGGTTATTTGTGGATTTCAAAAACCTGAAAAAATTCTCCAAGAAAGATAACTATCCACTACCCAATATGGAACACATGTCGCAAAGAGTCTCGGGGGGTAGTGTCATGTCATTCCTGGATGGGTTCTCTGGATACAACCAAGTTGTTGTGCACCCCAATGACTAAGAAAAAACTTTGTTTACCATTCCCTGGGGCACCTTCATGTATGCCAAAATGCCATTTGGGCTGATGACTAGTGGGGCCACTTTTCAGAGATCCATGGACATCGATTTTGTAGGATTGAAAGAAAATTTTGTGCTTATATAACTGGATGACCTCAATGTTTATTCCCACATCCATGAAGAACATTTGCAGCACTTGATGAGGGTATTTCTAAAATGTAGAAAAATTAGGATATCAATGAACCCAAAGAAGTCTCAATTTGCGCTCAGTGAGGGAAAAATACTAGGTCACATAGTCTTAGATGAAGGTGTGAAGATTAATCCTGCTAGAGCTGAAGCAATCCAGAAGTTGTCCATACCTAGGTCAAAAAAAGGGTATTCAGTCATTTCTGGGTAAAATAAATTTTGTTAGGAGGTTCATCCCTAACTCTTCTGAGTTGGTAATGAACATAACATCTATGCTGAAAAGGGATGCTGAAATCAAATGGACAGAGCAAGCAAGAAGATCTTTTGAAGACATCAAGAAGTCTATCATAGAAGCATCCACTCTGATTAGTCCAAACTATACCAAGGGTTTTTACATTTTCTCCTATGCATCCTATGACACAGTGGCAGCAGTATTGTTACAAAAAAAGGATGATTTATTTGATCACCCAATTGCATTTTTCAGTAAAACATTGATGGATGTTGAATTGAAGTATGATCCAATTGAAAAGTAGGCTTATGCTCTCATCAAGTCATTGAAAGCCTTTAGGATTTACATTCTAAATGCAAAGGTCCTTTCATATGTCCCTTCAGCTGCTGCAAAAGATGTGTTGACCTAGTCTGACATTGATGGAAAGAGAGCCAAATGGATTGCCAAGCTTATTGAGTTTGACCTAGAAGTAAATCCCACCAAATTAGTTAAAGGCCAAGGTCTGGCTAAAGAAAATTGTGATCTTTTCGGAATGAATTTCACTTATGTAACTTCAGCAAACCTACAGATAGAGATAGAAATAGAAGTAGTAGCATAAGAAGCAGCAGAATCAGTTCAGAAGCATAATGACAGTCAACAAGTAGCTGACAACTTATCCTCATGTGAGTGGTACTCAGGTATTATTCATTTCATGCAAAAGTTAGAAGTTCATCGTGGACTCACTCTAAATCAAGCACGGGCTCTTAAACTTAAGTCTGTTAAATTTTGTGTAATTGATAAACTGCTGTATTGGAAAGATCTATCTGGTGTTATGTTGAGATGCCTAGATAAAGAAGAGTTAGTTCAGGTCATACATCAGTTTCATTCAAGCATATGTGGAGGCCATCACTATTGGAATACCATAGACCACAAGATTTTGAGGGTTGGGTACTATTGGCCTGTTATTTTCTTTGATGTGTGTACCTTTGTGAGATCCTGTGATAAGTGCCAAAGATTCATAGGAAAGTAGCAGCTTAGATCCTTTCCCCTTAGACCTATTGTAGTGAATGGTACCTTCTAGTAGTGGGGTCTTGATTTTAGAGGTGAAATTAATCCTTCATCCAATGGCCAACACAAATGGATCCTAGTAGACACATACTATTTCACCAAGTGGATAAAGGTAGTCCCTACAACGAATGCTACTCACCACATCATCATGAGGTTTTTATACGATAACATCTTTATCAGGTTTGGCTACCGAGTAAGGCTAGTAACTTAAAATGCACTAGCTTTCAAAGTTGGGGCACTGGTTAACATGTGTGAGTCCATTGGAATTCAGTTGGTGCATTCCACTTCCTATTACCCTCAAGGCAATGGCCTTGCTGAGTCATCCAGCAAAAGCCTAGTCAGGATCATCATAAAACTATTGGAGAATAATGAGAAAAGCTGGGATTCTAAGCTGGAATTTTCTCTATGGGATGATAGAGTGACTTACAAGAGATACATAGGAACTTCTCCGTTCAAGTTATTTTATGGTACTGAGGCCATTTTTCCCATTCAGTTGATCCTACTAGTGGAAAGATTATTTCAGGAGGAACAGGATTAACCAAATGACATGGTGACAAGGATGCTTGATTTGGTAGAGTTACAGCAAGTCAGGAAATAGGTGATGGAAAAGTCAGAAGCTCATCAAAAGAGGATCAAGATTATTTTTGACAAAAGGTCAAAGGTGGACAACTTTCAGGTTGGATATTGGGTTCTCAAATGGGATATTGTTAGACAAGATAAGGGAAAGCATGGAAAGTTTAACTCTCTGTGTATAGGCCCTTTTGTGATAGATCAAATGCAACAGAATAACACCTTCAAATTGCAAAATTTGGAAGGAGAGGAGGTGTTCAATGGCCCAGTAAATGGGTGATTTCTGAAACTATATTAGATCTAAGGCTTTAAGCCCTGGTTATTGTAAAATATTAGTTATTTGATTATTTTTGTTTTATCAAAATAGATTCCATGCCCAATGGAACAGTAGAGGATAGGTTTGATTTTGGTTTTTTCTTTTTCTTTTTCAGGAAACGGATTTTGGTCTGGGGTTCTTGGGACCTCACAAGAAGGTTCCCATCCCCGAGTAGGAGGTAGATGTTATCTCCACAAATAAATTTATTTTCAATAAGTCCACTCAGACAATTTATTTTTTGATAGTGAAGATGATTTGAGGTCATATTATGAAAGATATTTGGGTGACTAACAAATTTGGAATATCTGACATTCTGTTTTGAGTAAATTTGAAAGTTTGAGCTTTCAGTGGCTTAGGAAAGCTTTCTAACAACTCATTAGCCACCAAAAATCCTAGCTTTTTCTAACTAATAGTTTTGACTCAGGGCCACGTTAACAACTGAAATCCTGTTGATCATGGTTTTTACAAAATTTTGAAAAGGGAACTTTTGGTGGCTTAGGCAAACTCACCAGTAGTTCATTAGCCACCAAAAGGCCCAACTTTCAGTAGCTTATCAAGTGGGTCCAGGAAGACATTAACCACCAAAAGCTAATCAAATACATTTTTGGAAAGGGGAACTTTTGGTGTCTTAGGCGAATGGACCAATGGTTCATTAGACACCGAAAGTCCCACTTTCAGTAGTTAACGAATTAAACCCTAAAGCTCTTTTAACCACCGAAAGGGCCGAAAAGGGAAAACAGTTATCTGTCCATCAAAATCAACCTCGTTAGCATGAGGCATGTCATAATTTAGCACGACTAACCATTGAAAAGACCGGGAAGCTGCAGTAAATCATAAATTGATGTCTAAGAGGTTTTTTTAATTCTGAAAATGAATGTTGGAAATCAAAACCCTAGCTTCCCTCCATCTATCCCATGACTACAATAAACCTCCACAAAACACCAAGTTCAACGTAAAAATGATTACTAGGATGGCTATCTCATGGACATCACTAGAATCTACCATCATCTCATTCGAGTACCTATAAAGTGGTTAACCCCTCAAAATCAGCACCATACCTTCAGTACACCCCTCATTTGTTGCATGCATCCTTACTGCTCAAGGCCATCTTTGAAAACCAGCCCGCTAACCTCCTTTGTAGAATTTGAATTCCATTTTTTGCATGTACTAAGAAGCACAGTTCAGGGATGAAGAAAGGAGGACCTGCTCTCAGGAAGGAACTAAGAGACATCAGCTACCTAGAATCACATCCAGAAGTTTGCCAATTATTCAAAGAGGTAGGTTGTTACATATTTTGTTAGAAAATCCAATGTTCACACCAACAGGTTGCAAAAGCATTTTCCCTTTATTTTTATGGCTCCAAGACACTTATAGGTAAGGAAGAGTTCCTAGTTGATGAAACCCTAATTGCATAAGTGACAAGACTCCCAAGAATCAGGGAGAAGTGGTTCAATACCACCATTACTAAAAATGTGAAGTTTAGATCATATTTAAAGCCTAAACGCAGAAATGTAGTGTGGAAGAAAAGTGTTCCATCCATATTGCTAGCGGAGAGGTTGCAGCAATTGTTGAAAGCAATTTTGGTGTATATAACCTGTGAAGGAAGGTACAATAGGGAAATGATATACCACTTCAAGATGATGAACCATTTTGTAAGAAGGATCCCTTTAAACCTACCATTATACCTCCACAAGAGCTTAACAAAGATGGCACACCAGGTAAAGGCCCAGCCCACCAAAATCACAAGAAGGTTGTCTCACCATGGCCTCATACAACTCATTGTCTAAGAATTTCTGCAAAGGAGAAACATAGCATGGGCATATTTTTTATTCTGGAATGAGTTTGAAACAGGCCTATAGCTAGAAGATACAAGAAAATCCCCTTCATAGAAATACACCACTCTTAGGAGTGGAAAAAGGAAGAGGGCTATCTCACCAGTAATAGTGGATCAGCCTTCTACCATTTCTGAAAACAACCAACCTAAAATAAACCTAGACTTCAGTAGAAAGGAGAAGGAGACCCCAACACAAAGTGGAAATATTCTAAACTTACCCTTCTCATACTTAGAAGAAGAAAGGGAGGGAGAGGTTGACCTAACATAGGAGATTGCAACAGAAAATGAAGGGTTTCCTTCACCAACACCAAGGGAAGGGCAATATGATCCATTAGCAGAGACCTCCCCAAGCAAACCTAGATCTCGGAGAGTCAACCAACTACTAGAGAAAATACATGAACTAGAGATCATGGATAGGTAGAAAAAAGTAAATAATGAAATATTAACTAAGAGAAATATGTAATTGCACAATTCTGTTCTAGAGATGAGAGGGATGTATGTCATGCTGAAAAGGAGAAATATGAGACTAATGAAAGACAACTCCAGACTCTACAGAATGATAAGGATGTTAAGTCTACAGAGGAAAAACCAAAACCCTAGCTCTCAAGCCCACCCTACGCTGGAAACCGTAGCAGAGTAAGTGATGAGCTGTTAAGATTCATAAGCTACCAAGGATGTTGTTGTTTTTCCAAACCCTATGCAGCCTGAATAAGTGCTAGAAGATCAACAACAAAACTGAAAGAGGATGATTGGGATTTTTATAACAATTTTGTTGAAATAGATCTTTCAGTGGCTTAGGCGGATGTAGCAGCGACTCATTATCCACAGAAAGCAAAGCTTTCGGTAGCTCACAGACCCACCATTCTGTTTCCTTAACCACCGAAAGCAAAAAAGGGTGCAGAAAGATGTTTTTGCATGCAAAACCATTTTTGGTGAATACAACTATATCAGGGATAATATATAAAGCTGAAATTTGCTATAAAACACCATTGGAAGAGGTCTGTTCTAGTTTTGAGGATACAATCAAGGAGAAAACGGTCACAAACCCAACCTGTTTTTTTATCGGCAGTGGTTTATATACCATATGATTGGTTACAACCTTACTTCAATACTCATTGCAATCATCAAGGATTTCAATGAGTGAACAAGTGTTAGAGTTAGATAGACTAGTACTTAAATTAGGGCTTTTGACCTAATTTTGCAAAAAGCATTTATTTTATCTATTTTTAGTAAATTAGATCCAAATTTTTAGGATCTAAATATTTTTGTAAAGGTTATAAAGCCTAATACTTATTTTGAAGTAAGGGTTCAACTTCGGGGACCTTTATACCATTATTATTATCAAGCTTCTCATATTATTCATGACCTAATATAATCTCTTTTTCTATCATGTGTTCAGCTTCCATATCTTTTCTATTATGTGCTTGTACTTGAATGTCTAATTCAGGTTTATTCATGTTATGTAATGTCTGATAGTTTTCATCCTATCTATATGTTGATGAGTTGAATTACAAGTACTTTACTTGTTATGATTAGCCATTTATATGTTATTATTTTATATATGAATATGCTAGCATAGTAAGTTCTCCATATTTTCACCCTACTAGCAAACCTCTGAATAGTGGTAGTAAGAAGCCTTATCTTTGATTGAGTTTTATGCATGTCTTGAGAGTGGGAGGTCTTGTAGGTCAGTTGACTTGATCCATTTAGAAAACCCATAAAAAAAAATTAAGTTACCAGGCATCCTTGAGCTGCAACCTAGAGGAGTTTCCTAGAGTGATAACAAATTGGCGTCGTTGTCGGGGAGAGGAGATTGAAGCTCATCTTCCCAAGGAAACAACATAGATCATGCTTTGATGATAGAAATTTTTTTTACAATATTTTGGTTGTAATCATCTATCTGGTGACTTCAATGGAATAAGGTGGCTTCAAGAAGACCAAGTACCAGAGCAAACCCTCTAGGGCCACCAGTAACACCTGTTTTAGATCCAAAAGGGATTCTAAGAGGAGTTAGGGCTTCACTTAGATAGACCTCTAGAGGTGCAAGGGAATCCACATCAGGTATTTCAAGTCGTATTTCTACTGTTATATCAAATAGACCTCCATTTCAATTTTCTTCTGTTGAAACATATAAATCTCAGGAATTTTTAATTGAATCAGAAAATTTCAGGGTTGAGGAATATTCAAGCACTTCTCTTGTGTAGATTCAATCCTTGGCGACTCCACTAAGACAAATCCACCACAAATATTCTCTCAGCCACCACTCACACCTGCAGTAGCTCTTTCTTCCCTTTCCATACCCACTTCCAATATGAATTTCGCTTTGACCAAAATGGAAAGGATCCTTGTGGCCAGATATGACCCTCTAAATTTTCCTAACCCCCTCTCTACCATGCCTACTGGAGAATATCTCAAATACATGCGTAAATTTACTGGAGAGGGATATTTCATAGCTAAAGAACACCTAGAAGCATTCTACAGTTATGTTGAGAACATAAACATAGAACAAGAGGATGTCTAGACTAGGGTTTTTGTGCAAAGCCTAGATGGTCAGGCTAGGAAGTGGTTCAGAGAGCTTCCTGTTGGATCAATAGCAGGAATTGAAGCCCTAGATGACATATTTTTGAAGCACTGGGGAGAGAGAAGAGACCACCTTTATTATATCATTGAGTTTAGCAATATGAAGAGAGAAAATGGTGAGTCTACTTCTAAATTCACCAAAATATTTAATAAGATGTTCCGCAATATCCCTACTGAGATCAAGCCAACTGACACATCAGCCAAAATCACTTATGAAAATGCCTTTGACTCAAAGTTTTTCCTTCTTCTAAGGGAAAGAATATCTGCTTCCCTATCACTCATGTAGGATGCTGCCCTGTAAGTTGAATCCAAAATCGTTGCATATCAGAAGGTTAAGGGAAAGGTAGATAGGAAGACGCAACCCATAGATTCTCTTGGGGCTTCTTCATTAGAGAAGAAAATTAACAAAATGGCCAAAATGTTCGATAGTTTGACTACTAAAATGTTTAGGCTTAAGGACCGAGGGAAAATACCTTTGAGGGGTAATGGGACAAATGATTTTTCTCCCAAAAACCCTAATTTTGTCCCTTATAGAAGAAATAACCCACCAGCTCAGATCCTTCAAAGGGGTAGGAATCACGTTGAGGACCAAATAATCTGAGCTCCTTTGTAGAATGTTGTACTAGAAGAAAAACCAAAGTTCACTCAAGAAGAAGGAGAGGCAGAAGAAAACATCAACTGCATGGAGGATGAAGTTGATTATTCTTTCTTGACACAAGCAGAATACAAGGAAGCCCTAATCAATGAGCATATCACTGAAGAAACATTGTATCAGGAAGATGATCAAGGAGGCTACAATATGAGGTCCATGCTTGTTGCTCTCCCTATGAAAAATGTTGTTCCTACAAAGGAGCCTACTACTCCTGCTAAGAAGATTACTGTTCCACCAAGGAAAGATGGATGCCACTCCAAAACAGCTACAAAGGCCATTATAGTCATTAGCCCCTGATCCAGTCCAACTCAAAGCTCCATCAGAAGAGGTGAGGGTTTCTCACAAGCTGTACTATTCCTTCAATCTTGAGTCAGAAATTTAGAAATTGAAAATCCCTTTCCCATTAATAGAGCTAATGAATAATGATTCCTTCAAATTGTCTATATTGAAATCCCTGCAACTGAATATGCCCATAGATACTGACTTTGTCAATTTGCAAGACGATAAATCCATGGTAACCCTAGGACTTATGATTGAAGAGTTAGATGAGTCCTATCCACCCTTCTAGATATCCCTGAATATACATGGCAAGATACTTCACAACTGATTGCTTGAATCAGCAGGATCCCATAACCTAATGCCAAAACTAGTAATGGATGAGCATGGTCTCAGCATTACAAAACCCTACCATGACTTATTCTCTTTTGACTCTAGGAAGGTCAAATGCCTAGGCCTAATCAAAGACCTTTTTGTAAACCTATCCCAGCTTCCCTCAAAAAGCATAGTGATTGACATAGTAGTGGCTGACATCCCTCCTAATTTTGTTCTCCTATTTTCTCGCTTATGGAGTGAAAGGCTGGGTTGTACCCTTCAGATGGATCTTACATATGCTACAATCCCAATGTTTGGGGGGGAGACCAAGAGGCTTCACAAATATAACTAGCTAGCCTACATCATATGCAATGAAAATAATTCTATGAACCATCCTATCTATGCAGTGGACACTGACTCTGGGTCATGTATTCTGCAAATAGATGACTCCCAGCAAATCCCAATCTATCTTACAAAACCCATCTATCAAAATCCTGAATAAGTAACCACCTCAGTCTAGAGCATGTTTTTTGATGGGGCCAGTTCTCAAGCCTCAACAGGTGTAGGTGTAGTTTTGATTTCTCCATTAAAAGAGACTATTCATCTGTCTTACAAGCTTTATTTTAAGACTACTAACAATATAGCAGAATATGAAGCATTGCTGTTAGGAGTGAAGGTTACCAAGGAAATGAGGATCATGTGCCTGAATATATTTGGAGATGCATATCTCATCCTACAACAGGTGAACAATACCTTTCAAGCAAAGAATGTCACCCTGAAGCCTTACAGAGATGAGGTATGGAAACTTAGGGACTCCTTCATGTTTTTTGAACTCTCATATATACCTAGGGGTATGAATCACCTGGATGATTCCCTTGCTGTCTCTACAAGTTTGTTTGTTCCTCCTTTACATCCTAAGCTGAGATATGATATCCAAGTCAAGTACAGGCCATCCCTACCTGATAATGTAAAATTTTGGAATGTTTTTGAGAATGATGATGATCTTAGTAAATTCCTCTAGGTAATAGATGAATTCTCTGATATGCATAGTGATCAAGAAAACCTAAATATAGTAGAATCCTAGAAACTCAAGTTAAAAGATAAAGTAGGTGATCAGAACATTGTTTAGTTACCTAGAAATAATATACCCTGGGGTCTGGTACCCCTGGAGGAGCTATTTGATCATAATGATGTCCCTTTTCAGCCTTCCAAAAAGGAGAAAGATCCTGAAAAACCTATGACACTAGTATCATCTAACATAGGATTCCTCTAGAGAAGGACACCATCCCTTTCAAACAGAAGCTCAGATCCATCAGTCCTCTCCTCCTTTTTGTGATTGAAAAAGAAATCCAAAATCTCCTTAAAGCCAAAATCATAATTCCCCTCAGGTATTCCAGATGGATTGAAAATTTATTGGTGGTAAGGAAGAAGAACAGGGAGATTAGGTTATGTGTGGATTTCAGAAACCTGAACAAATGCTCCAAGAAAGATAACCATCCACTACCAAATATGGAACACTTGTTGCAAAGAGTCTCGGGGGGTAGTTTCATGTCATTCCTAGATGGTTTCTCTTGATAGAACCAAGTTGATATGTGCCCTGATGATAAAAAAAAAACTTCGTTTACCACTCCCTAGGGAACATTCATGTATGCCAAAATGTCATTTGGGCTGATGAATGCTGGGGCCACTTTTTAGAGAGCCGTGGACATAGATTTTGTAGGATTGAAAGAAAAAATTGTGCTTATATACCTGGATGACCTCACTATTTACTCCCACATCCATGAAGAACATTTGCAGCACTTGAGGAGGGTATTTCTGAAATGTAGAAAATTTGGAATATCACTGAACATGAAGAAGTCTCAATTTGAAATCGGTGAGGGAAAACTACTAGGTCACATAGTCTCAGCTAAAGGTGTGAAGATTGATCCTGCTAGAGTTGAAGCAATCCATAACTTGTCCATACCTAGGTCAAAAAGGGGTATTCAGTCATTTCTGGATAAAATAAAATTTTTCAAGAGGTTCATCCCTAACTTTTATGAGTTGGTAAAGAACATAACATCTATGTTGAAAAAGGATGCTAAAATCAAATGGATAGAGAAAGCAAGAATCTGTTTTGAATACATCAAGAAGGATATCATGGAAGATCCCACTCTGATTAGTCCAAACTATACCAAGGGTTTCTACATTTTCTCCTTTGTATCCTATGACACAATGGTTGCAGTATTCTTATGATCCCATTGAAGAGCAGGGCTACGATCTCATCAAGTCGTTGAAAGCCTTCAGGATTTACATTCTACATGCAAAGGTCCTTGCCTATGTCCCCTTCAATTGCTGTAAAAGATGTGTTGACCCAGCTTCACATTGATGGAAAGAGAGCCAAATGGATTGCCAAGATTATTGAGTTTGACATAGAAGTAAAGCCCACTAAATTAGTTAAAGGCCAAGGTCTAGCTAAACTCATGGCTAAAGAAAATTGTGATCTTTTGGGAATGAATTTCACTTGTGTAATTTCAGCAAACCTACAGACAGAGATAGTAGCAGAAGTAGCAGCATAATTAGCAGCAGAATTAGTTTAGGAGCATAATGACAGTCAACAAGTAGTTGACAATTTGTCCTCATGTGAGTGGTACTCAGGTATTATTCATTTCCTGCAAAAGTTAGAAGTTCCTCCTGGACTCACTCTAAATCAAGCACGGGCTCTTAAACTTAAGTCTGTTAAATTTTGTGTAATTGATAAATTGTTGTATTGCAAAGATCTATCTGGTGTTTTGTTGACATGCCTAGATAAAGAAGAGTCAGTTCAGGTCATGCATCAGTTTCATTCAAGTTAATGTGGAGGCCATCATTACTGGAAGACCACAACCCACATGATTCTGAGGGATGGGTACTATTGGCCTGTTATTTTCTTTGATGTGTGTACCTTTGTGAGAACCTATGATAAGTGGCAAAGATTCATAGGAAAGCAACAGTTCAGATCCTTTCCCCTTAGACCTATTGTACTGAATGGTCCCTTCTAGCAATGGGGTCTTGATTTCATAGGTGAAATTAATCCTTCGTCCAATGGCCAGCACAAATGGATCCTAGTAGCCACATACTATTTCACCAAGTGGATAGAGGAAGTCCCTACAAGGAATGCTACTCACTAGGTCATCATGAGGTTTTTATACGAGAACATCTTTATCAGGTTTGGCTACCCAATAAGGCTAGTGACTGACAATGCACTAGATTTCAAAGCTAGGGCACTAGTTAACATGTGTGAGTCCATGGGCATTCAATTGGTGCATTCCACTTCCTATTACCCTCAAGGCAATGGCCTTGCTTAGTCATCCAACAATAGCCTAGTCAAGGTCATCAGAAAACTATTGGAGAATAATAAGAAAAGCTAGGATTCCAAGTTGAAATTTTCTCTATGAGATGATAAAGTGACTAACAAGAGATCCATAGGAACTTCTCCGTTCAAGTAAGTTTATGGCACTGAGGGCATTTTTCCCATTCAATTGATCCTACCAGTAGCAAAATTCTTTCAGGAGGAACATGATGAACCAAATGACATGGTGAGAAGGATGCTTGATTTGGTATAGGTACAGCAAGTCAGGGAAAAGGTGATGGAAAAGTCAGAAGCTCATCAAAAGAGGATCAAGATTATTTTTGACAAAATTTCAAAGGTGGACAAATTTTAGGTTGGAGATTGGGTTCTCAAATGGGATACTGTTAGACAAGACAAGGGAAAGCATGGAAAGTTTGACTCTCTATGGATATGCCATTTTGTGATAGATCAAGTGTAGCAGAATAAGACCTTCAAATTACAAAATTTGGAAGGAGAGGAGTTGTTTGATGGCCCAGTAAATGGGCAATTTCTGAAACGATATTTCATCTGAGGCTTTAAGGCCTGGTTATTGTAAAATATTAGTTAGTTGACTATTTTTGTTTTATCAAAATAGACTCCATGCCCAATGGTACAATAGAGGATAGGTTTGATTTTGGCTTTTTATTTTTATTTTTTTCAAGAAAGTCATTTTGGTCTAGGGTTCTTGGGACCTTAAATGAAGGTTCCCATCCCCGAGTAGGAGCCATATGTTATCTCCTAAAATAAATTTATTTTCAATAAGTCCACTAGACAATTTATTTTTTGATAGTGAATAATATTTGAGGTCATATTATGAAAGATATTTGGCTGACTAACAAATTTGGAATATCTGATGTTCTATTTTCAAGAAATTTGAAAATTTTAGCTTTTGGTGGCTTAGGATAGCTTTCCAACAGATCATTAGCCACCAAAAAGCCCAGCTTTTGGCAGTTAACAATTTTGAATCAAGGCCACGTTAACCACCAAAATCTTGTTTATCACGTTTTTTACAAAATTTTGAAAAGGGAACTTTTGGTGGCTTAGGCGAACTCAGTAACAGTTCATTAGCCATTGAAAGGAGCAGCTTTTGATAACTTAGCAAGTGGGTCGAAAAAGACATTAACCACGGAAATCTAATCAGATATGTTTTTGGAAAGGGAAACTTTCGGTGGCTTAGGCGAACGGACTGACGGTTCATTAGCCACTGAAAGTCTCGCTTTCGACAATTAATGAATTAAACCCTAAAGCTATTTTAACCATTGAAAGGGCTGAAAAGGGAAAATGGTTATCTGTCCATCAAAATCAACCTCGTCAGCATGAGGCATGTCATAATTTAGCACGATTAACCACCAAAAATACCAGGAAACTACAGTAAATTGTAAATTAATGGCTAAGAGGTCATTATTATTCTGAAATGATTGATGGAAATCGAAACCCTAGCTTCCCTTCATCTGTCCAACGAATGCAGTAAACCTCCATGAAACACGAAGTTCAAATTAAAAATGATTACTAGGATGGCTATCTCATGGATATCACCAGAATCTACCATCATCTCATTTGAGTACCTATCAAGTGGTTAACCCCTCAAAATTAGCACCATACCTTTAGTACACTCCTCATTTGTTGCATGAATCCTTACTGCTCAAGGCCATCTCTGAAAACCATCCTGCTAACCTCCTTCATAGAATTTGAGTTTCGATTTTTGCAGGTACTAAGAAGCATAGTTCAGGAGTGAAGAAAGGAGGACCTTCTCTCAGGCAGGAACTAGGAGACATCAGCTACCTAGAACCACATCCAGAAGTCTGTCAATTCTTCAAAGAGGCAGGCTATTACATATTTTGTGAGAAAATCCAAGTTTCACACCAGCAGGTTGGAGAAGCATTTGCCCTTTTTTTTTATGACTCCAAGGTGCTAATAGGAAAGGAAGAGTTCCTATTGGATGAAACCCTAATTGTAGAAGTGACATAAATCCCAAGAAATGGGGAGAAGTGGTTTAATACCACCATTACTAAAAATGTGTAGTTCAGTTCATATTTAAATCTTGAACATAGAAATGTAGTGTGGAAGAAAAGTGTTCCATCCAGCTGGCTAGAGGAGAGGTGGTAGCAATTGTTGAAAGCAATTTTGGTGTATATAACCTATGAAGGAAGGTACAACAGGGCAATGATATATCATTTCAAGCTAATGAATCATTTTATAGGAAGGATCCCTTTAAACCTACCTTTCTACCTCTACAAGAGCTTAACAAAGATGGCACACCAGGTAAAGGCCCAGCACAGCAAAATCGCAAGAAGGTTGTCTCACCATGCCCTCATACAACTCATTGTCCAAGAATTACTGCAAAGGATAAAAATACCATGGGAATATTTTTTATTCTGTAATGAGTTTGAAACTAGGATACAACTAGAAGATACATGAAAATCCCCTTCAAAGAAATCCACCACCCCGAGGAGTGGAAAAAGGAAGAGAAGGGCTATTTCACTAGTAACAGTGGATCAACCTTCTCCCATTTCTGAAAGAAACCAAGAGAAAATAAACCTGGACTTCAGTAGAAAGGAGAAGGAGACCCCAACACAAAGTGGAAATATTCTGAACTTACCCTACTCAGATTTATAAGAAGAAAGGGAGGAATAGGTTGACCTAACAAAGCAGATTGCAACAGAAAATGAATGGTTTCCTTCACCAACACCAAGGGAAGGGAAACATGAGCCATTGGCAGAGACCTCCTCAAGAAAACCCAGGTCTCAGAGAGTCAACCAACTACTAGATCAAATACATGAACTAGAGATCTTGGATAGGGAGATAAAAAGAAATAATCAAATATTAACCAAGAGAAATAAGGAGTTGCACAATTTTGTTCTAGAGAGGAGAGGGATGTATTTCATGCTGAAAAGGATAAATATGAGAGTGATGAAAGAAAAATCTAGACTCTACAGAATGATAAGACTGTTAATACTGCAGAACAAAAACCCAAACCCTATCTCTCAAGCTCACCCTACACTAGAAACCATAGCAGAGGCAGTGATGAGCCTCCAAGATCCAGAATCTGCCCAGGATGTTTCTGTTTTTCCAAACCCTATGCATCTTGAAGAAGTTCCAGAAGATCAAAAACAAAACTAAAATAGGATGATTGAGAGTTTTATTACAATTTTATGGAAACATATCTTTCAATGGCTTAGGCAAATGCAGCAGTGGTTCATTAGCCACTGAAAGCAGATCTTTCGGCAACTAACAGACCTAGGATTCTGTTTCCTGTGACCACCGAAAGTAGAAAAGGGTGCAGAAAGATGTTTTGGCATGAAAAACCAATTTTGGCGAATACAACTATCTCAGGGATAAAATATAAATCTGAAATTTGTTGGAAAACACCATTGGAAGAGGTCTGTTCTAGTTTTGAGGATACAATCAAGGAGAAAAGGGTCAAAAACCCTACTTGTTTTTTTACCAGCAGTGGTTTATCTATCAGATGACAGGTTACAGCTCTACTTGAGTACTCACTACAGTCATCAGGGAGTTCAATTAGTGAACAAGTGTTAGAGTTAGATAGACTAGTACTTAAATTAGGGTTTTTGACCTAATTTTGCAAAAAACATTTATTTTATCTATTTTTAGTAAATCAGATCCATCTTTTTAGGATCTGAATATTTTTGTAAAGGATATAAAACCTAATACTTATTTTGAAGTAAGGGTCCGACTTCGGGGACCTTTAGACCATTATTATTATCAAGCTTCTCATATTATTCATGACCTAATATAAGCTCTTTTTCTATCATGTGTTCAGCTTCCATATGTTTTCTACTCTGTGTTTGTACTTGAATGTTTGATTCAGGTTTATTCATGTTATCTAATGTCTAATAGTTTTGATCCTGTTTGTATGTTGATGAGTTGAATTGCAATTACTTTCCTTGTTATGATTAGCCATTTATATGTAATTGTTTTATATATGAATCTGCCAGCATAGTAAGTTCTCCATCTTTTCACCCTATTATAAAACCTCTGAATAGTGGTAGTTAGAATCCTTATCTTTGATTTAGTTTTATGCATGTCTTAAGAGCGTGAGGTCCTGCAGGTCATATGAATTGATCCATTCAGAAAAACCATAAAAACCTTTAAGTTACCAGGCATCCTTGAGCTACAACCTAGAGGAGTTTCCTAGAGTGATAACACACTTGATTTTTCATATTGGGTGATAAATAATGTTTTCTGAACATTGTTATCATCTTTTGGTAACCAGGGTGTCATGAGTAAGGAGTCTTATGTGCTTCATTTAAGATCAATATTTTAATTTATGGTACATTAGGTACATATAATCTGCTTTTATACAACATTAAACCTTTTTCATTCAAACTGAAATCTATTTTTAAAATTTCAAATTCATTTTCTTTAACTTTTTCTCTTAAAATTTGATAATATTTATCCATTTTTACTCCATGTTCAAACTTATCATCCAATTCTATTTTATAGTTGGTAAAAGTGGCTATAAAATTGAGATCTTCATTACTTCTTAAGGAATCAACCACCTTATTCTCATTTCCCTTTATATGTTTGATCTTGAAATCATATTCGCTAAGGAAAGATAACCATCTTTCTTAGCTTGTGTTCATATTTTGTTGATCAAACAAGTATTTTAAACTTATGTTGTCAGACATTAAAAAAGAATTTTTAGTATTAGATGATGGCACCACATTTTTAAGGCATGTATTATGGCAGTCAAATCTAAATCGTAGGTAGCATAATGATTTTAATGTATTTTTAACTTTCTTGATTCATATGATACTACATGACCTTCTTGTGTTAACACTCCACGTAGGCCCTCATTGGATGCATCAGTGCATACAACAAAGTCCTCATTTGGATATGCTATTTTTAAGACCGGTGCAGTGGTTAATAATTATTTTCACTTTGTAAATATTTCTTCACATTTTAAATCCCATACAAATATTTTTCCATTTTTTTCTGTAAGGATGTTATGGGATTCACAATCTTCGAGAATCCTTCTATGAATTTTCTTTAATACTATAATACCAATGAACAATTGTACATCTGATAGGTCTTTAGGAACATGCCATTCCATTATTTATTTTATTTTACCAAGATCCATTGAAATATGTTCCTTCGATATCACATGGCCTAGATACTGTATTTTATCCTTAAAGAATTCACATTTATTTAATTTAGTGTCGAATTCGAGTTCTCTTAAAACTTGTAATATTATGTGTAGATGTTCATCATGTTCTTTTTTTTTATTATAAAATTAGTATATCATATATAAATAGAACTATGGATTTATCAAAATACCTAATACATTGTTTATTAAACACATAAAAGATGTTGGAGCTTTTTTTATCCCAAATATGTCACATACCCATACCCCATCATCATGCGGAAATAAGATTTTCATCGAGAACCTTCACTGTTCATCGAAACATAGGGCATGTTCGTGAACCACATCTTAACATTCGCGACGAAAATCAACTATCGTAAACGATCCCATAGACTGGATTCAAATCAATGGTTTAGAATTCACCTACAAAAATCAACGATGTAGAAAGCCCAAGTTGCGGGGTCGAAAAGTTACAAAAGTTACAACCTCACTTCCTGCATCCCGCATCCCACATCCTGTATCAAAAATAGATCGACGTTGGAGAATCATCCCGCGAATATCGATAGCGGTGATTTGGATGGAGGGATTGAGAATGTGGAAATCGAAACACCGCGATTCCACATCCCGCATCTCACAGGTTGTGGAGAATAATTTGCAGAAGGGAAATATGCGGAAACCAAAATATGCAATATGACATTCCACATTTCACATACTGCAAACCTACGAAATTTTGCGTGAAGGAATATTTCCAGCAGAAAACTCAGCTTTTCCACTGAATTCTTTGATCGATCTGATCATTCATGTCATTAGCAATCTGGCACATCTACCCTACAACCTAGTTCAAAATGCATTGATGGAAAACATACATAGATGCCTATAATTGCAGTTATTCAAAGGAACCATTCATCAATTCAACACAGCAATATGTTCATCACATCCATCAAGCAATTCACAAAACAAGAAATATAATTGTAGAGAATAACATAATAACATAGAAAATAAAACTTGTCTTTGAGCAGAACTTCTCCCATAAGCAGCTATGTCATTACAACATTCCACCCAACCATAGGCCAGTGTGCTCCTTAGTTTCTCAGTAACACTTCCACCCCTGAGATGGGCATGATTTCCTACAGGAATAAGGGAACACTAGCAGACTTATACATAGACAAGGTGCAATAACACTCAACCAAGCCAACACAGTTGGGTTTATCAAGTTGTATGGGAAAACATCCTAACAGATGGGTTTCATAGGCCACTCTGCCAAGTTGTCTCATAGTTGGGTTTCACAGACTATTCACCATCAAGACAACATTTACCTTTAAGGACCAGTCAAGCCAATAGATGAGTTTATCATACTGTTCATAGTCAAGAAATATCACTTCTGGGTTTATCAGGCTAACTATCCAAGACAACTTTTGTAGTTGGGTTTATTAGACTGTCCATCCAAAGGTTCCTTACCAGTTCAAACACAACAAGACACATCTAAGCCAAAAGATGGGTTTATTAGTCTACCAGCCAAGCCATCTTTCCAGTTGCATTTATCAAGCCTCTAAGGCAATGGGCAGGAAGAACTACTAAGCTAGTGAGCACATCTACAGAGATAAGAACACATTCATAATACCTATCTGGCCTGGCTTCCCTACTTCCTACACACCCAACACAAGGAAGTGTCCTCTTCTCTGCTCCACAGTCCCTCAAGCCACACCTTCCCTTCCAGTTATCTTCAAGATGTGCATAGTAGGTTTACCATCCACTCTCATCTTATTGTGATGTTGCACCCTAGTTTTATCAAGCAAATTCTACGTCTCTCCATTTCCTAAGTATTGTACATAGTTCAGACCTGAACCAAGGTGCACAACACAACCACCACAAGGAGACTTTACAACATAGGTTTACTCTGGAACATGAGTAATAGGGTCTTATACAACACTGCAACACAATAGTCACAGTCTCTCCAAGGGAAGACACTCATAGAACATGAAGGATACATAGGTAGAGCTCTGCTGCTACCACAATGTCACTAAACACTTGTAAAACGTGAAGGATACACACAAGAAGAGATTATCTACTGAAGAGATTCTTGTGAATGGAGAATGGAGATGGATCTTGAGCCAAAACGTCCCACAACTCCCAAAAATCATGAGAGTAAATCCCCAAAAATGTGAACTCGTGGGCCAACAATGGCATATGGTTTTGGTGTTTCTTATCCATGCAAGTAAAATAGGATATCCCAAAACTGGGTGCTCTTCCCAATTCGAAATTTCCCATACTCTTCCCTTCCAAGTAATAAGTACCTCAACCACCTTCTGGCAGAGTAAATGGTTGGGAAGATAAGACAAGAAAGAGGGTACTTTGACAGTTTTGATGGGTTCTCCCCATGACACATGGATTTTCTCAAAAACAAGCTCAAGGTTAACATTCC
This sequence comes from Pseudotsuga menziesii, assembly GCA_001517045.1. Lineage (NCBI taxonomy): Eukaryota > Viridiplantae > Streptophyta > Pinopsida > Pinales > Pinaceae > Pseudotsuga > Pseudotsuga menziesii. The sequence goes on along the minus strand of LPNX010363900.1, from coordinate 14,319 downwards.
CACCCCCTTATCCTTAGTAAAATCATGCCCCCATCTCATTATTCGTTGCATTGACATAGCTGGACATGGGTTTCCATTAATTTTCATATTTACATGATGTTTACAAATGTTCTTGACTCAGCACAGAAACCATAGGCATCAGCCATAATCACCTATATTCTAAACATTAATCAATGATAGGGCCTTGGGCTTGAGCTCCTTGTCATGATTCGATATAATATTTACATCATATACATTAATGCAATGGGGTCAAAAATGGGGTGTTAAATTCCCCTCCCCCTTCAATAGCACTATCCTCAGTGTTCTGTAGATTTGAACAAAAATGGATGTGCCAATCGGATGGCATCCTACAACTCCCATGTAGGCTCTTCAAGACTGTAGTGCTCCCATTGCACCTTTACCTATCCTATGGCTCGATTCCATAGGATGGTGACCTTTTTGTCGAGGATGCTCATTGGCTCAATTCGAAACTCTCTCTTAGGTTCCACCTGAATCACATCCCAATTTATCACATGGTTAGAGTCATGTATATATTTCTTAAGTAAGGAAACATGAAAAACATTATGAGCCCTAGTGTTAGTAGGAAATGAAAGTCTATATGAAATTGGCCCTATTCTTTCAAGCACTTCAAACGACCTATAATACCTAGGGGAAAACTTAGCACAACTTCTAAGATTCAAGGAACCCCTTTTTTCCCTCACTCTAAGGTAAACATGATCCCCAATACTGAACTCTATGTTTACCCTATGCTTATCAGCATAGCTTTTCTTCCTGTCGTGGGCTACTTTCAGATTCTGCCTAATCTTTACAACCTCTTGCTCCATCTACTTGAGCAATTCTTGACCAATCACAACTCTGTTCACTAGATTATCCCAAGTCACTAGTGTCCTACAACTCTTTCCACACAAAGATTCATACGGACTCATCCCCAAGGATGTTTGATTTCCATTATTATAGGAAAAATCTACCAAGTGTAGATAATTTTCTAGCTTGGTAGGTTTGTCAATCACATACATGCGAAGCATTTCTTTAAGCACTTGATTTACCCTCTTTGTCTACCCATCAATCTGAGGATGGTAAGTAGTGTCGAAGTTTATCTTTGTACCCAAATGCACAAAAAACCCCTTCCAAAAGTTGGAATTGAACTTGACATCTCTGTCAGAGACTATTTCCTTAGGAAAGCCATGCAACTTGAAAATATCCTTCATGAAGATCTTTGCAATGTCATCAGTTTTATGCGTAGACTTAACTGGTATTGTTACAGAGAAAACTTCCTATGGATTGGGGTGTACCACAACAAACAGAGTAACTGTAGAAATCAATCCCTTCCCACTATGCAAGACAAATAAAACATCTAACACTAAAGGATATCAAAACATACCTTATTTTGGATGGTTGATGTAGATCCCCATTGAGCTTTTCCAATCCCGCTTGTGTTAAAAATTTGCTCCCTCAACAATCAACAAACAAGACAAGCATGCTATATAATGGTGTTAGACTGACTCTAGCATATATAATCAATAATGTATAAGCAATTAAAGGAATCCATGGATTCAATATTCATTTAAATGCACATCATTAGACATGAAAATATATTTCTATTAATATAAATCAGAGATTACATGAATGACAACCTCTGTTGACACTTCTGCGAACTGGAGAAACTAAGTCCTCCAACTGGGGCTCCACCACCTCAATCCTCCATCTCTTGATAGCAAGCTCACAAGCAAAGGAAATCTTGGTAAGAACACCAAGTGCTCCAAATGACAAAGGGATGCAGACTCAAGAATAAGCAAACTACGACAGCAATGGACTATAGTTTTCTTGCTCTTCAATTCCTCCTCTTCAATGTATCAAAAGGGTTCCTTATATAGTTCTTCAATGGGGTAATGGAAGGTCAAATTTGAGCAATCTTGAAGCATATGGAAGGCCAAGAGACAAGTGACTTGGATCCACATCAAGGAACACTTCGAAAATATTTGGCCTTTTGCACACATCCCGATGTACATAGGTTTAAGGGCTATATCCGCATATATATGTGAGAAAGGGTTTAAAAGTCATGTATAGAAAATAATAGGTTTTTTTAGGGATGATCTAGAAAACATCAAAGGTACAAAAATAGTCCATGGGGTCCAAAGAGTCTGTAGAGGGACAGGAAAGGATATAAATGTGTGATCTACCATGTGTGGTAAAATAAGTTGTAATAGATTCCCCCTAATGTGTGAGGTCAAAGAGGTGATACAATGCCTGAAAAACATTATAAGTCCATCCCAGAAGTGGAGCGATGAAGAACCAGGTGGAAGAACTAGCTATCCAACAATATAGTACAAATATCTCTACATATGACTGCAAATACATACAACAGTCCCGGATACATAAGAGTACAATGGCCATGAATAGGCATGATACAAAATATTACATGTGTGGTCATCACAATGTACAATATAGATATATTAGAATCTCCATGATGAATATATACAAAGGATCATGATCTCCATGAAAGCTGAAGATATACAATGGATCAATATCTCCATACTTGCTAAAGATATCTGACATACACTGGAATCAAGTCATGAGAGCTAAAATCTCATGAACACTAGCAGGATCAAGGAGGTAGCATATCATAAATGCCACCAATATGGAAAGTATTCTACACAAAGTGCTACAAGTACATTTCATACTATGTGAATAAAGGTGTCAAGGTCGAACATAGTATTCCATTGTCTGATTACCAGTCATTGATGTATACCATTAACAGACGCAAGATCACCCACCCATAATGAAAATCGGAATCAAGGTACTAGATTGCAATCTAACAAGTTTGAATAAATGTGTTGAGGTTTAAAACTTGAAAGAATCCATATATTAGGGGACATTGATGTATTCTCAAAATTTTCGATGGTGAGAGAACCTACCACTGATGACTATAAGTCTCAAGGCACTCAAATTACTTTAGACTCCTATCCCAAAATCAATGGTCTAAAGTCGATGGGATGAAATCCACTAAATGGAGGGCATTAAGGCATCCCCCATCATCCAACATGAGATACTCAGCAAAGCTGTATAATGTGGAAGGACTCGATCATAATGTGCTCGAACCAGTACCAGTACTGGGAATGGCTGACATGCAAAGTCAAGAAAACTGAGGAATGATCGACTCAGGCTTCAACTTCCATCGAACAAGAGCACAAAGGAAAATGGTGACTGAATGTAGGAAGCATAGACTCAATATACAAAACTAGGACATCTCTACGACATAGGAGGCATCGAGAGAGGTTCCATAGGGACTGGAAGCTTAACCAGTCGGTGGAGATAAACTCAGAAAAATGAGTATAAATCCTAAAGTCAAACTATTAACCCAACCAATGGATGTGTTATACAGTGCTCTATTCAAAGGTGACACGACTTGACTGCTACTAAAGATAACATCTTTTCCTATCTGACTTTTTGTTTTTTTTTATTTTTTTGGACTTTTTCAAATATTTTGAAAATATTGAAAAATAATAAAACTGCTTTAAAGTTACAAATCTAGGAGGAGATGAGTGTCAAGGGTTAAACAAAATAGTTCCAAGAAGCAGAACATACCTATGCTCAATGCAAGGAAACATGTGTAGGATAACGACACTTAGGGGAAAGTCCCCTCCTTGTAAAAAAATAGGGAATCAAGCTGCAAAAGTTATGTAAAATGGCTTTGAGTGGCTAGACATGAGACAAGCTCTCACTATATGGATAATAACCAAAGTCAGGGAAGCCAACATAAGGCTCAATAAGGCAGGAAAAACTCATGATAATGAAATTACAACTTGACATAAGGGAGTCCTCAATAAAAGGCCAACAAAAAAGACCAAGAGGAGTATGAGGCTCTTGCTCAAAGTCATGGCGATACTATACAAAGGAATTCGCCACCCTAAAGTAAAAATGTTGGCATGGGAACCAAATGGAAAACATGATCTAACTAGAGTACCCATGTATGGTTAACCTCTACAATTCACATCATGTCACTTCTAAAAGAAACAAGAAGGTTCCATGACAAGATAGAATGGATTCATACCTAAGGTTATAATGAAATAGTCATAAGGTCACGTAAAGTGCAAACGGATGTGAAACCTAACCTATATGCCATTTTAGACATAATACCTAAAATAGGCATGAAAAAGTCAAAACCACAGTCAAACTGCGCTCAAAACGGACTCCTACATCATCAAATTAGTTCAAAATGGTCCAAAATGGTTAGAAATGGTCAAAAACTATAGAAAGTGGGTAAAAAATTTCAAAAAAATTCTATAAATAGTAAAAAATTCAAAAATTCCATACCATTTGAAATTTTTACCCATTTGAGCTCAAAACTTTCGACGCAAATTTCGAGAGCACCGTTCGATGAAATTCAATACCGTTTGATCCAGGTAACTCCTCATGTCTTCCTCTTCCTATTTCATGTAAATTTTTTAAGTTTTCATGGTCCAATTAATTTTTTAGGCCATCCCAAATTATGCGTTTTGGCCCACGTGAGTATCATGGTTTTTCCTGCGTATAGGGCTGGCCATATGCGGACAAAACACCCAAACCTGTGTACATATGCGGTTGTTTTGCAAACAGTCACATATGAGGCTGCGAATGAGGTTTTCAAGGGAAAATTATAATCAAAACTCTTATTTTTTGTGTAGGATGGTGTTAGAGTGGAGGGAGAGAGAACATGGTGATGTGGAAGTGGCTGTGCAAGGTGATTTAATGTTCCAACAAGCATTATGAGCATGTGGTTTGTATAAATTTTGGTGTCTTGGTAGCCTGAGGGAAAAACCAAGACTCCTCCAACTGCTAGTGGATTACTGGGATCCAGAATTTCATAGTTTTCACATTGATGGGATGTCGCTCAGCATAGAAGTTGAGGACACATACTTTATCCCTGGTTTATCCTGACGAGGAGAGGTGGTAAATCTCCAATATCCCGGGCCAGGAGGTGGATTGACTATTGATGAGTACATTGCAGTGTACTATTTTCCAGAAATGGAAAAGGTTTGGAATCAAATCTTGAAAAAATATATCCAGGGTCTGGGACTAAAGGCCATACTATTGGCATTAGTCATGATAGTCGGATTAGCTTCACTCCACTAGGCCTCTCGCCCACTGATGTTCTATGCGGTGGAGTGTATGACTGGAGTACTGCACTATTGAACAACATGAAGTAGCAGCTCAGTGACTGCAAAATAGGTAGGGTGCAAAACTTTGGTTTTGGAAGCATACTGAGCATGTTCTTCTTTGAGCGTGTACCAGGGCTAAGCCCTAGAGTGGACATTCCTCCACATGGAGTTCAAGATCCAGTCCAACTACGTTGGGAAAATGTTATGCACAGACTGGGTGGAGGTAGGGTGGCTAACCCCTACCCAACAGACTTCTTTCCATGGTGGAGGAGGCAGATCAGCACCATCGATGACTACCCCTATGCAAGGATAGACTTCTGTGGAGATCCAGACATGCCCCTACCACCAGGAGCGACATATGGAAACATAGGTGATGAATCCCAAACCCACTTTTTAAGTTTTTTGAATTATTAAATTGTTTTTGTTTTCTGATATATTGACTCAAAAGACATGTTTTGGTGTGACGACACATAGTGACAATCTATCATGTGTATGTAGATGTTGGACCATGATGACCAGATGGTTTCCCTTGTTATCGACGGAGGGGAAGAGGAGATTATATCATGGGTGCGGATGTGGAGAAAATGCTCTAAAGAATTCACAAAACTTTGTATGCTTGACGCACATGGTACCCATGGTGCAAGTCGAGGACTTTCCTGAGGCCATGCAGCACTAGGTGGTTGGTGTACTATGGGCATGGGTTCGATTATTTCGATGGCTAGCTTGAGCCGTAGTGTGCTACCATGATCAGAACCCCCCTCCTCCTCCTCAGGCTTAGAGACTTGAGAGTATTCCTTTTTGTACAACTGTGTATTATATTTTGGTGGCTCGAAAGCCCCAATTTTGTATTATGACACATATGCATTATGATGCCACATTTTGGATACTAATGAAATTTTTTTTATGATGATCAATTTTATTTATTTACATGTGTGAAAAATGTATGTTTGTGATATGCTTATGGTCTATGAAACAAATGCCAATCTAACACATAGTTAGAATATGAGTCAGCAACTTGATTAAAAATTCTTGAAACATGAATGTATGTTATATTCTCAAATTGTCATTCTAGAAATCTCACACGTAAGAATCTTTGTAATAATATTAGATCCCTAATATGATACGAGCCATTAAGATGTGAAACCACTAACTGCGAATCAAGACATACCTCAAGAGAGAGTACACCATGTGAAATTGCATCACACAATAACTCAATAATGACACTATATTCAGCAACATTATTCGAAGAAGGCCATAAACATATGCCTCCTGAAGAAAATACTTGACCCATAGGAGTATAAATCACCTAAGAAACTGAAGCTAAGTGTTGAGTGTGACGGCTAGCACCATCGGTGAATCCTATGTAAACGGAAGACTCCATCGACATCTACCATAAGAAACAGAAGCTAATGAACAAACCCAATCACCATAATAAAACCTAACTATGCAATTCAAAAACTGTACAATATTATACAACAATTAGACCTGGCTGAAGATCATGCATAGTATTTGTTAAGATAGAGCCCATTTCTAGGATCCAACAAGGATGTCCCTTCATAATCCACTAGCTCATAGGTGCCCTTCTCTAACAGATGTTTGACCACGTAAGGACCATGCCACATGGGATTAAACTTGCCTGCCCCCAAGGGTTCTTTATCTTGATCCCACAAAAGGACCAAATCACCTTCACTAAACTTCCTCAGATAGATAGACTTGTCATATTGGACCTTGATGCGACTCTCATTTACTTCTAGAGCCACTAAGGAATCCTGTCGCTGCTCATCAAGCTGCTCGAAGTGGAACAAACATTCTTCCAATGTGGAAGTGTTTGGTAAAAGCTTTATTGCTAGCTTCAGAGAAGGGATTTTGCATTCAACCGGCAAGACAAACTCCACCCCATGTACAAGATGATATGGAGAGAAACCGGTGGTCATCTTAACCACAGTTCTATAGGTCCACAAAGCAGTATATAACTTGATATGCCAATTCGTCTTGCTTTGTGCGATGGTTCATTGGAGAATGGACTTAAGTGATTTATTCACTGCTTCAACCTATGCATTCACCTGAGGATAATAATAAGAGGAGTGATCCTACTTATACCCTAACTTTGAAGCCAAATCCTTCCATCATTTTATTCTAAAATTTCCTACCATGGTCAGTGACAAGCTCTTTTAGAATACCGAACCAAGTAATAAATTGGTTGAAAATGAAATGTACGGCTTTCTGACCGTCAGATTTAACCGTGGGAATAGCCTCTACCCATTTCATCAAATAATCGACAACCATAATAATGTGATGATGCTCCCCTAGCTGAAGCTGGGTGGAAATCCATAAAGTCAAGCCCCCACTTGGTGAAGGGACCGACGGTGAAAATAGGATGTAACGGGGATGGATGTGAGCACATATTGCATGCAAACACCTGGAAAGTGTGACACTTCTTGATCGCATTAACACAATCTTTGAAGATTGATAGCCAAAAATATTCCACTCTCAAGATTGTTTGGGCTATAGAAATCCCAGATAAATGACCACCACATGCTCCTACATGGAAATCATTCAGCACAACCTCAGCATCATTATGGGTTAAACAACGATGTAAAATGGAATCTACCCCACGACGGTATAAAGTGTTATCCACTATAAGGTAGTTCTTAGATACATGATGTAATTGTTGTCACTCATCCCGTGAAAAGTGAGTAGGGACCTTCAACATTTACAAATATACAATGATATCCCCGTACCACGGGTCCAAAGTTGAGATAAGGAAAATATGCTCATCGAAAAATGTAACCTCATAAACGTCTTCCTCCTCCAAACTTGCAAAATCAGATATGAGCTCCACAAAGATCAACGATTTCTTCGATTTCACCGAAATGAATTCGAGATTGAACTCATGCAAAATAACAATCCGTTTATTGTATTTTCCTCCAATCATCGTTCTAGTGAGGACGAACTGAAATGGATTGATATGAGCTACAACCAAGGTTCAGTGAAGGAGAATGTAATGTCTCAATCTTTGAACTGCATGCACGGTGGCCAAGGAAATCTTCTGCACATGGGAATAACAAATTTCTGCATCAATAAGGTTTTGGCTCAAATAATATATGACATGCACTACTACATTTTGACCAAAAATCCGACGGCGGTCATGTCGGATTTTCGACACTTCCCTGTCGCATGTACGACACTTTGAATTTTTTTTAAGGGTCGGAAATGTGGCGTCGATTACGCGACACTTAAGCAACCGTTGCTTAAGCGACACTTAATTAACCATCACTTGAATTTAAACCGTCGGTTATCCGACACTTATTAAGCGACAATGACAAAAAAATTTAAAAACTTTTAGACCCACAGGCGTCGCTTAAGCGACGGACAGGCGGATTAAGCGTCGGATTTGTGACACGTATAAGCGTTGGATTTGCGACACTGATAGGACTAAGCGTCGCATTTGCGACACATATAAGCGTCGGATTTGCGACACTGATAGGATGAAGCGTCAGATATGCGACACT
>LPNX010363835.1:183994-216081 GCA_001517045.1 Pseudotsuga menziesii | reverse complement strand
TCTTCACATTCTTCAACTGTTTTCTCAAAGCCATCTTCTAATTTAAGTTCTTATCTTCAAATAGCTTGATCAAGGAATCAAACATCTTCGGTGTCTTTAGGGGAGACACTTGTGGTACAAGTTGATCTGTGATTGAATCAACAATGATCTTCTTGGCCTTGATCAAGTTCTTCTTGTGTAAGGCTTTGAGCCTCATCTCCGTATGGAACTGGAACCTCTCTACTCATGTAGGTGTCCAATTCATTTTCTTCAGAGAGATCAAATAATTCCATGCTTGGAAGTTGTCAACTTTACCAAGATTATCATCAAACTGATGTGATAGATCACTTTAAAATGAGAACCTCAAATGCAAACAGCAAAAGATTAGATCTTACCGATTTAAGGTGTTTGTCCTGCTTCCAGAGCTAGCTGATATAGGGTTTGTCAGAGAAAACCTAATTTTCAAAACTTGTAATATTTAAGATCTGATTGGCTAGAAAGATATATCTCTTCAAATGGAGCTATCTAATGTACTCCTTTTCTGAAAACAGTGGAGGGAAGCTCCCGGAACAGGAAGCCCTAGTTTTCCAATTTCTTCTGCAGAAATGCCTGTCACTGTTTCTTTGATATCTCCAAAATTAATACTCCTATGTGTCTGAAATGTTTCACTGAGGTAACCTCACATGTCCCTGATCCAACATCATAGGTTTCATCAGAATTTGTTTCACCAACTGGGATTTATGATCATTTTCCCACGGTGACCTGTTACAGGACTGTTCAGAACAGCAAAGTTGTATGGACTTCCACGTGTCACTGTTTCATCTTCTGGTTCTGAAATTCGAAACACAGAAAGTACAATCCGTGATATTTCTGGAACATCTTCAAGAATTAAATTTGGACCTTTGTAGCTCAATCTATAGCAATTTTCCCCAGGTGTCCTGTTTAGGGATGAATTCTGGAAGAGGTTGGAACCCTAACGTGGAGGGATCATATCTCCCCAAATATAGCGAATCTGAGTCTACCTTTTGGACATAGTGTACATCAGGATTTTATCTTCGGCCTTTCAGCTCATGAACCTTCACCAATATCAGGATATAGCGAATTTACCAAAACTTAGCAATTTTAGTATTTAGGGTTTTTCTAGCTCAGGGTCAAACTAGGGTTTGACTTTCCTAGAGTTTCACCCAACCAAAAATCTTGATCCAGGTCTCTAAAATTCGATTTTGATGAGGAGAAAAATTCTATGCCAGGCTCACTCAAAAATTCCTCTTCAGCAAGAAGCCCTAATTTCTTCCGAGGAGAGAGGGAGAGCTATTTTGCCTTATGAAAGTTGTCCTATTCAGGGTGGCTCTGATACCATGTTAAATTTTCATATGCTTAGCTAATACATCAGTATTTCATTTCATTTTCATAACAAAAGAATATAAGTAGGATCACTGAAAGAAACAGTATCTCAAGAACAACACAGATTTATCCTGGGAAAACCCTAAAGGGAAAAACCCAGCAAAAGCTTCCTCAATATAGATGCCCAAAAATATAAAAGGTAAAACCAACAAGGAGATCAAAGCCTGATCCTCCTCCTTCTCCAGCTGCTTCTCTCTCTCCACTAATGCGCTACACAAGTGAGAGTGTGTGTGTCTCAAATGAGGAGCACTACACCTCTATTTATATTCGTCCATTCACTTAAGTTAACTCATTTGACATGTAGGCTCGAGTTAAATCATGTAGGCTCGAGTTACACATGTAGGCTCAAGTAACCACACTATGGTGCTGATGACCCACCTTTATATTAGAGGGGACTACCTCATGACTCTTATTAGTTCTTCCAATTAGGAGCTTCAAGGTACAATGTAATACAAGTGGTTCTCCCGGTAGGACCATCGGGGACCACAAAAACATACATATAGAATATTCTTCGAAGTTACAATATTTCAACAGGTAATCCATGAAGAGAATAACCCCTAGGCATTACGGTGTCCGGAAAGGAAGCGCCTGAGATTGGTGAGCCAAAGCTTCCAGTGAGAACCCACAAGAAGTGTTAGGCTCTAGAGAAGAACTATCATTGAGCACTGAGAGAGGTGTTAGGTTCTATAATACCGGTTGAGTAATATATATACATATTGAGGAGGCATGCATGTGAACTTATAGTTCTATTAGGAGATGGCCCTCATGTATATCTACTCATGTCAGAACTTCTAAAAGAAGGATTCATCCAAGGAGCACTTGGAGCTTTCATGCCAAGGTATGTGTGGGTACATACAAGATGCATTTTGTGAATGCATGGTTGTGATATAACTACTTCATTGCAAATTATTTAATAGCTAAAATGATAGAATTATTGGCAGTTATGCAATCATTTCATGAATTTCTATGAATACAAGGAAAAGAATTGCATGGGAAAAGGTAGTCATGTTTGATTGAATGCTCTGTTGAAAGTAAGAAATTGTATGGAGAATGATTGTGGAATCATGAGTATTGGAACTATATTTTATTTGCATAAATAAGGTTAAAATACCTAGCAATTTTTTGTATAGTACTACGTGTTGCAATTTTGAGGATCGTTGTAATTCCTGCGATGAAAGGATGGTATGTAGGGATGCTCACAATTGCTTGGAGGATTGGAAGTTTCATATTACAAGTAGTGTGGGTATGTCCCATGAAATAAAGATATATTCTACCATGTACAAAGGCTAAACGTTATGAGAAGGATCTCATGACGATGAAATTTAATTTATGAACAGAATATAGTTGAAAATTTTGGTTCTGAAATTCTGCTATTCTAGAATTGTGTTAAGACGACATGTTGTGTGTGGATGTCCAGGTTTTGGGTAGCAAATGAAGTAATAAGGATAAGAAATTCCACTTTCTAGATCCAAACAATATGAGGATGGCCTCGTGATTGCAAAATCTAATTTCTGTAGGAGATAGAATTGTAAATTCATCATTTGATTTTATTATCCATGATATTGATTGTTTTATGTAGGAAACATATCAGGTAAGAGATTGCAAAAAACCAGATATTTTGGTCTGTAGAAGACAAACAAAGGACAAGGACCTTAGGTTTGGGAAATTTAACAAATGTATGAAATAGATCTGAAAATTTTATGATGGAAATTTCCTTATGATGACCTCTCATGTGAACTGCATGCTTGTATGTCATGCAAGTGAGATGAGGAAAATGTTGACTATTGAGCTGAAAATGACAATAAGTATTCAGTTATTTAGCATCTTCTTGTTGATTTGTATGTGATTATACATGCATGATGTTGCAGGCTTGCAATTGTTAATTTTTAATGAGATGCACAAAACTCCTTATGCACGACACCCTGGTTACCAAAAGATGATCACAGCCCTTAAGAAGCAAATCTTTTGGCCCAGATTAAAGTTAGAGTAAATTAATTATCTATATAAATGCTTGAGGTGTCAACAGGTGAATACTGGATGTCGATATCCAACAGGTTTTTATAAACTCTACCCATTCCTGAGGAAATGGGAGGTAAAATCTGGATTTCATCACAGGTTTTCCATTAACACAAAAGCAACATGATCCAATTATGGTTGTAGTAGTAGAATAATTTAAGAAAAAATCTCTTTTACTTCTATAAAGCCAACTTATGGAGTTGTTAACATTGCAGAGATACTTCTTGAAAGAGGTATTTCGACTTCGTGGAGTACTAAGGAGGGTAAAATTCTGACCAGGATGTGAAATTTACATCAAAAGCTTTGAAATCTTTGTCTGCGGGATTAGAGACCAAGATGAAACAGATGGACAAATAGAATGAAGAATTCAATTCAGCAAGGACATACTAAAATAAGAATCCAGTGCACAAGGTTGGACAAGAATAAAGCAATACTTAGGAATTAGAGGGAGTTTCCAGAAGCTATGGAAGAAGACTAAGAACACTGTGGACAGTGTTACAATAAGGGGGAAAGAATGTAATATCCCCCAAGTGATCAATTTTATTTGTAATATTTTGAAAAGAATATTTTATTTTTTCAATATGATTGGCGGACCTGGAATATGCCAATCGGTCCTCGGAGGGGAAATGTAACTGAAACATTATGCTTGTAATAAAAATCTGAATGATAGTGACAGCCATATTGAATGAGGAAATTATGCATGAGAGAGTGGGGTATGTGAAGAGTCAATATCATGGGGGTTACACAAGGCATGGGAATTCCAGTATGGCACTAGACCCACCCTTGGGAAATCAAGGATGTAATGAAAACTGAAATTCCTAGAGGATCTGGTCGTTAGCTGCAAAAGACCTAGAAAAAACAAAAAACTATAAATAAGGAAGCATATGCTAGGGGGAGGACACCCGCTGAGTATGTTGGAAAAAGGAATACTTGTTGTGGGAACACTTTGTGTTAGGTAAGTGATTTATCACTGGAGAACTATACTGAGTTTGATTGTCACAACTCTCGGCATGCATAGTTTAGCTCGGGGGTGATTGAGGATGGTGAGATATGTGCCTAATCTATGGTTGGGTGGAACGTGTGTTCCCCTTTCATTGTGGCTCACATTGTAAACAGGTTTCATAACTAGGTTTTGTTTTTTGAAAATTTATTAAGCTCAAGGAATGTTTGTACATGTGCTAATAGACAGTTCAAGGTTAACGAAACGATAAATACCAGTTTTAGGTTATTGATGAAAATGTTGCTTATGAGCCAGTGTATGCTCATACTTTGTTTGATTAACTATGAAATGCATTCAATATTATGGTTGCTCTATTGGGTTAAGATGTTTAGTCTCGCATGCTAATGAGTTCCAGACATACCGATTTTACATGCATAGATGTGGTTTACTGACAGTTATTTCCATGTTTCCTATGCTTTAAGAAATGGAACAATGTATATGTTGCCTCTGTCCTAATATCTGGAACATGTATTGGTTACCGAAAGGTTTTTGGGATTTGGTAAAATGTTGTTGTGTTTTTCTTAGATCTAGAATTATCGCTGCAAAGGAATATCGCTTGAATGATTGTGCCTTTATTTTGGTAAGATGATAACTCAAAAGGGTGTATTATTGCTTTGAACAAAGTTACATGTATGTTGTGTTAGATTTTTATCATTCAAGCTAGCATTATATTAGGATCTTTAACTGAGAGAATAACAAGCACAGAAATCAAACACAAGAGACAATAGAAACAAATATTTTCCTCAGGGAAACCATAAAGGAGAAAACCCCGCAACTTCTCTCTGATACTAGCTTCTTCTCTCTTCATTCTCTATTTATATTCTTTCATTCACTTAATTTCCACTCCGACTGTCGGCCTCACTTAACAATTACTTACTAGAGCCGACATCTCTAGGAGAGTCCAATAACACTAGTGCCCCACAACTTGTGGGGACTTTTCCCCTCTGATGAACAAGGAGGGTTATCCTTAACACAACGGTGGGGACTATTACCCTAACTTACAATAACTCACCTAGGTTCGATTTCTCTAGGATAGTCTAATAACCCTAGGGACCCACAAATGTGGGGACTTTAACCCTTGAACAATAGGATGGTTACCCACAATGACTTGACATGACTTGTTTACATTATTGAATCTCCCGATAGGAACATCGGGGCATGACATGACTCAAATACATTATAGACACTTCCCAGAATAAAAATTGAGGTACAATACATAAGATATATAGGTGAATACATTCTGAAGTTACAAATACATCAACACTCCCTCTTAACTAGGAAGGTATTCTCTCGACAAAATTTATCAGCACAAGTTTTCTTCTCTATATCATCTGGATCATCATTGAGTTCTCATAATATTCATCTTCAAGTCATATTCATCTAGATCTAGATCATCACTCGATCCAGATCATCATCACTGGATCTAGATCATCACTCGATATGGATCATCATCACTAGATATAAATCATCACTCGATCTGGATCATCACTACTGGATCATCATCACTGGATATAAATCATCACTCGATCGGGATCATCACTACTGGATCATCATCACTGGATCTAAATCATCACTTGATCTGGATCATCACTACTGGATCATCATCACTAGATCTGGATCATCACTTGATCTAGATCATCACTGCTGGATCATCATCACTGGATCTAGATCATCACTCGATATGGATCATCATTGGGTCATCATCACTGGTGCTATCTCTTGATTCCTCTCGTCATAGGAAGTTCTACAGAGCCAGCCCTTTTTCATGTTGGTTGTAGGCCTAGCCTCCATGTAGGTATTCTTTAGTGCTTACATCTGACCCTAAGTTAGAATGTCCTACCCAGCACTTACATCTAACCATGAGAGGAACACGTCCAACACCATGTCAGAAAGGCATGCCCAACACTCACATCTGAGCATATGAGAACGCATCCCACAACCCTATCAGAAAGGCCCAACACTCACATCTGACCATGCAGGAACACATCCCACAACCCTGTCAGAAAGGCCCAGCACTCACATCCGATCATGCGGGAACACATCCCACAACCCTATAAGAAAGGCTCAGCACTTATATCTAGCCATGCGGGAACACATCCTGCAACCATGCTAGAAGGGCTCTGCACTTACATCTAGCCATGCGGGAACACATCCTGCAACTGTGCTAGAATGGCTCTGCACTTACATCTAGCCATGCGGGAACACATCCCGCATCCTGCAACCATGCTAGAAGGGCTCTACACTTACATCTAGCCATGCGGGAACACATCCTGCAACCATGTTAGAAGGGATCTGCACTTACATCTAGCCATGCGGGAACACATCCTGCAACCAAGCTAGAAGGGCTTTGCACTTACATCTAGCCATGCGGGAACACATCTTGCAACCATACTAGAAGGGATCTCAACCCCAGTTTGAGGATTCCAAGTAACTGACTAGGTGCCTCCATTCTCCCAGAGAATGCCATCATCCCTTATATATGATTAAGTGGGAACAAATCCCTCAATCACATCAGAATGTCCCTGCACTTATATCAAATCATGTAGGTACCAATCCTACAGTCACATGAGAATGGCTCAGCACTCACATCTGACATGGAAGGATCCAATCCTCTCATCATGACAAGATGGCCCAGCCCTTACATATGACCATGGAAGGAACCAATCCTCTCACCGTGTCAAAATGGCTCATGGACTCATCACTTCCCCTTGGAAGGAACCTCGATCTGGAGAACACCAAGCTTCTCCCTAAAAACTTCACTCTGGCCAATGGCTTAGTCAACAATTCAGCTATCTGTTCGTCCGCCGCAACATACTGGAGCTTCACTGCTCCACTCTACACCATATCCCTGATATAGTGATATTTGATCTCGATATGCTTTGAGTTGTCATGGAACACCGGGTTCTCCGACAACTTCACACAACTCTGGTTATCGCAATATATACAAGCAGCATCCAACTGGATATCAAATAAATAAGACAATAGCTTCCTCAGCCATAATGCCTTACAACTAGCTGAACAAGTTGCAACATACTCTGCTTCAGCTGTACTTACTGCCACACAGGACTGCTTCCTGCTAAACCAAGAGATCACACCTGATCCCATACTGAAGCAACACCTTGAAGTGTTATTCCTATCAATGGCACTGCCTGCTCAATCTGAATAAACATAACCTTCTAGGTTAATATTCTAATCCGCCTTATACTTGAGCCCATACTCAATTGTACCCTTCAAGTACCTCACTGCATTCTTTGCAACAATTAGGTGAACATGTCTCAATGTGATCACAGCAAAAGCAAGTATCTGGTCTTGTATCTACTAGGTATATCAAGGAACAAATCATTTGATGATACATCGTGGCATCAACCGACTCTAATGAAGCAAGACTCAGTAGCTTCAGTTTCGATGCCATATGTGTGGTCATGGCCTTGCAGTCCATCATCCTGAACCTCTTCAGGATCTCTACTACATACTTCCCTTATCCCAGGGAGATTCTGCCACACCTCCATGCCTAGAAAGTAGTGCATCATATCCAAGTCCTTCATCTCAAACTCGGCAGCAAGTCTCCTTCTTGCAACTTTTGTCAGGAACAAGTCATCGACATATAACAGGAGCATCACTGGTCTTCCACCTTCAACCTTGAGGAAAAGGTTGGAATCCTCTTTACTCTCAGTAAATCCTAGAGTCACCAGTAAGCTATCCATCCTATCGTACCATTTCGAACCTCAAGATCTTCTGTAGTCACTCCCTCTGTCTTTTGTACTCTATGCACTCTTTTCGTGAGAATCCTCGTGCTACGAATCTTACCTTGTATCCCACGATGTTTCCATCTACTGCATGATGGAACTACGAACTTCCTTTCATGTATCGATACTACATCCTAGACATCATTCTTCTTGAACTGGTCTTCCCTTTCTTCTTGGTTACTTCTTCATAGCTGGAAGGTTCCACATCAATGATGTCGTTGCATTCGTCATATTATTCTTCATCTTGAACTGTCGTCACTTGTTCTTTGAAACAAGTATCATCCTTCTTTGCTTGTAGGCGATTTTACGCGATCTTTCCTATAAGTCAAATGCATTAGTTGTATGGTTGGAAACATTTCATAAGGTATATTCATAATGAAAAATTCTTTTGCATCAAGATATATGATTATGCAACTATTTTAGCCAATACAACATTCATCCATATCTCACGGAAACTTTCTATATGCATTCCATCTCTACCAAGACAACATTGAGATTGTGCACTAAACCAATATGTCAGCAAAGAGGTTTCATTCTAGATAAGTAGAAATGGAGAGTTGTATAGCACCATGAGCTACTTACTCATCACATGCATATTAGTAGTATACTGTCATTAATGCAAACATTCTATCATGCATAATACATCAACTGAATATAAACAAATGCATAACAAAACAATATCATGAAATGACAATTGAATAGTTATCTTTAATTGTTTCGTGGGTAGACACCTTCTTGAGCCTTCAGGTTCATCATCTTCTTCATTCATAATAGCATCGTTTGTTATCCAAATGATAAGATGGATAAGAGGCTCTTCAAGAGTTGAGTTCTTCATATTCTTCATCGCTTGGGGGATCTTCTTTGGATGGTGAGAGCTTGATATTCAGTTGCTCCCATCTTTTCTTCTCTTATTATGAGTCAGGCTTCTTCTTCTTCCTAGAGTCTGTTGATAGTAATCACTTCCTTCTGGCACACATTCATCACATGAATGAATCCTGCGATCCTGGGAGTTCATTCAAGGTGGCTATCACCACTTCTGCATTCTCCAGTTCTTCTTCTATTGCTACAAGTTTTTCTTTGATTTGAGAGACCCTCGTAAAGTATGACTGTATGGTCTTTGCATTCTGGATCTTCACATTCTTCAACTGTTTTCTCAAATTCATATTCCAATTTATGTTCTTCCCTTCAAATAGCTTGGTAAAGGAATCAAAACATCTCTTTCGATGTCTTTAGGGAAGACACTTGTGGTATAAGGTGATCCTCAATTGAATTAGCAATGATCTTCTTGGCCTTGACCAAGTTCTTCTTGTGTAAGGCTTTGAGCCTCATCTCCCTCTGGAACTGGAACCTCTCTACTCATGTAGGTGTCCAATTCATTTTCTTCAGAGAGATCATATACTTCCATGCTTGGAAGTTGTCAACTTCACCAAGCTTATGATCAAGCTGATGTGATAGATTACTTTGGAATGAGAACCTCAAATGAAAATAGCAAAAGATTAGATCTTACCGATTTGAGGTGTATGTCCTGGTTCCGGAGTTGGTTGATCTAGGGTTTGTCAGAGAAACCCTAATTTTTAAAACTTGGAATGTTTTAGATCTGATTGGATAGAAATATATACCTCTTCAAGGTGAGCTATCTAATGTACTCATTTTTTGAAAACAGGGGAGGGAAGCTCCCGAAACAGGAAGCCCTATTACCAATTTCTTCTACAGAAATTCCTGATACTGTGTCTACGGTATATCCTAAATTAAAAATACTCTGTGTCTAAAACTTTGCACTAAGGTATCCTCTCTTGTCCCTATTCCAACGCCACAGGTTTCATTAGAATTGGTTTCACCAATTGGGACTTATGATCATTTTCCCAAGGTGACCTGTTTCAATACTGTTCAGTATAGCGAAGTTGTACGAAATGCCACGTGTCACTGTTTCATATTCTAGGTCTAAAACTTGGACCACATAAATTAAAGTATGTTCCCTCTCTGGAACATCTTCATAAATTTCATTTGGACCTTTGTAGCCCGAGATATAGCAATTCCCCTGAGGTGTCATGTTTAGGGATGAATCCTAGAAGAGGCTAGAACCCTAACTTGGAGGGATCATATCTACTAGAATATAGTGAATCTGATGCTAAACGTTGGATACAGTGTAAATCAGAATTTTATATTCGGCATGTGAAAGTTTCAGTGCCTGAGCCTTCTCTAATCCCAAGATATAGTGAATTTACCAAAACTTATGAGTTTTAGTATTTTGGGTTTTTCGAGCTCAGGGTCAAACTAGGGTTTGACTTTCCCAGAGTTATACCCAACCAAAAATATCGACCCAGGTCTCTAAACTTCGATTTTGATGAGAAGATAAATCTTATGCTAGGCTCACTCAAAAATTCCTCTTCTGTAAGAAACCCTAATTTCCTGCACCAAAAACTGAAAATGTCTAGAATCAAATTCCGCTTCGACAGATAGATGCGCCCTTCAATGGAGAGTTAGCCTAGCATACTTTTGCTGATGGATTGTGGCAAGAGACCCAAAAAGTAAGAAGCCATAGCTTCTGCAGCTGCACAATGTCTTCTTCTGACATTAGCTCTGATACCATGTTAGATTTTTATCATTCAAGCTAGCATTATATTAGGATCTTTAATTGAGAGAATAACAAGCACATCAATCAAACATAAGACACAATAGACACAAATATTTTCCTCGGGGAAACCATAAAGGAGAAAACCTTGCAACTTCCTTAGAGATAGAATTAGCACCAAAAGTAAAACCCGAAAACATAAAGATAATCTCCCGACAGCAATAGTCTCTCTCTCTAATCCTAGCTTCTTCTCTCTCACTCATGCGCCCCAGTGAGTGAGTGTGTGTGTGTGATAAATAGAGAGGCTCACTCTCTATTTATATTATTTCATTCACTTATTGTCCACTCCAACATGTTGACCTCACTTTAAAATTACTTACTAGAGTCGACATCTCTAGGAGAGTCTAATAACCCTAGTGCCCCACAACTTGTGGGGACTTTGCCCCTCTGATCAACAAGGAGGGTTATCCTTAACACAGCGATGGGGACTATTGCCCCAACTTACAATAACTCACCTAGGTTTGACTTCTCTAGGATAGTCTAATAACCATAGGGCCCCACAACTGTGGGGACTTTAACCCTTGAACAATAGGAGGGTTACCCACAATGACTTGACATGACTTGTTTACATTATTGAATCTCCCAATAGGAACATCCGGGCATGACATGACTCAAATACATTACAAACACTTCCTAGAATAAACATCGGGGTACAATACATAAGATATACAGGTGAATACATTCTAAAGTTACAAATACATCAACATGTTGTATGATTCCCCTTGATTAATGAGCTCAGGGCATAACTGTGTGTGTATGAATGTGGGTGACAAAATGATAAAGAATAACTCTAAGTCTGTTGATGAGAGCATTGCTCATGAACTAATGTATGATCATGCCCTATTTGGGATGACAAGGGTTGAATTGGTTATGACTACATTTGGATGCTTAGATCATGGAGGAAGTAATGCACCTACCCTGTTTTATTTCACTAGAAACTGCCTGTTGGATATAGTTTCCCTAAATGTATTGCTTCTGCTTGGATGAAAGTCTATGACTGTACTTTATGTATGGCCTCTAAGGTTTAGAATCCATGCTTTGTTCTAGGGGTCTGAGTTTTCCCCTTGGTCACATGACCTTGCTAACTATGGCATTTTATTGTTCTATGTTGAGTTATTTGGTTGTATTATTGTTCTCCTGCTAAGGTCCAGTTGTAAGGGACCCCTGGAGAAGTCCTAAGTGTTGAATGGGATAAACCATACCCAGCTTAAGGAAGTTCCTACGTAATACTTCATCCCTATATGAAGGTAAACCGTGAATAAAAGTGTGGCAAAGAGCCACTGAAACCTACTCCGGAATTCATAAGCATGAATTCACTTAAGGAAACACACAGTAGGATAGTGTAAAGATTTAAGTAGAGTTTATTGTTGTTATAGTCTCTTGATTTTTACATCTGCATAGGCATTTTGTTTTCCCATGCAGTCTGATTAAGTTCTTGAAGGAAATAATCTTGGTTACAAAGTCAGAATGCATCCGAACTAAGCGTTTTCGGACCCCTGAATCTTCCTGCAGAAGGTGGAAGGAGGGAGGCGGAAAGAGAAGTTGAAACAAGGTGGAAGGTTGGTTTCCGCACCCCAAAATCCACCTGCAGAAGGTGGAAGGTGGAGGTTGAAAGGAGCTAAAAATTCTAAGGTAAAGTGTAGGTTTTTGCACCCAGGAGTCCACAACGGAAGGCGAGAGGTGGAAATCAGAAAGAGAAATGAGGTTAAGTGTTGGTTTGTCACGATCCGAAGTCCGTCTGCGTAAGGTGGAAGAAGGAAAGCAAAAGCTGAACAAATGAAGGTAATGATTTGTTTGTTTTTCGATTTCCGAGTTCCACAGCAGAAGGCAAAAAGGCGAAGGGTGGAAGGCGAAAACTGGATAAATGATTCTGTTGATTGTTGAGTTTCTGATTTTTGAGTTCCGCAGTGGAAAGCGAAAAGTGGTTAAAGGATTCCATCGAATGTTGAGCTCTCGATTCGAGAGTTCAGCAACGAAAGGTGGAGATGAAAAATAAATTCGTGATTCGGGTTTTTTCGACCCGTAGTCTGCATTTCGGAATGCAGAGAGCAGAATGTAGAAGGCAGGAAGTGAGAAAGGAAAGTAGAAATTACTTGAGGGTTTTGTAATCCATGATCTGCATTGCAAAAAGGTACTGCGAGTTACGAAAAGGTACTGCAAGTTACGGAAAGGACATGTTAGTTATAGAATGACTGTGCAATAGCACTTAAGTTAAGAATGAATGATTTTAAGGAAGATTCATGGCCATGCCTTATACAAAATAAAAATAAAAAATTATGCATGTCTAGTTGGTTATATGGGTAGGTTACAATATTTATGATAGTTTGAGAAAGGGTAAAATCAAATGAAATTAAGCATGAAAAAGGATATCACTAATCAATTCAATGTTTAACAATAAACCATGGGCATGTAGCTATGGATGACAAAAGATAAGATTGATAAGATAATTTTATCAATGTCCATTGAATCAACACAATAGTAGTTCAATAAACCCTAGGGTTGCAGCTAGGACATAAACCCTAGTTATGGGCATAAACCAATAGAGAAATGAGTAATGGATTCCCACACTTTCTTGTATACCATATTGAGGTTCGTAAGAGACCACAAGGATGATATTGAACCAAACAACAAACCCTAATTCCTGTAATAAGCAAGGAGAAAAACAATGTTAGGTTAGCAGACCATTACAACCTAACAAGTGTATTAGAGATTATTTATGGGTGCAGTACTATAGGGACAATCCATAAGTGCGCTAGAGAGAACATGCAAACCAATAACAAGAGAGTTCAGGGTGCTCATAGTCTAAATCACTTGTATTCAAGAGATTAGGAAGTTCACATTAGGCATGGGTCCTTGCCAAGTTTATGCCAAATGTAAGAATGCATCATTCTAGGATTTGGGAGGGTTTTAGTTCTCTTTATGGTATATTTCTGGATAATTCTTTGAGTGAAGACCTTACTATAGTTGTTGCAATAGGTACAATACTAGAATGTAATATTTGCATTTCCTATTTATAATGGAACTAGGATGAACAAAATTTATTCCATCTGTTAGATTTCAGCTAATTTTTTCTACAAGTTAAGGCAATAAATGAATTTGTGATGTTTTTTAATTCATGAGTTTGTTAGTAAAATAATGTAGCCTTTAATGTTTTGGAATATATGTTCTATCTCTTATCATCATTTTTCATGGTATTAATAATATTTGTAATATGATGTAGTTGTGAGGGACCCTGCATGAGGTCTTTCCATCCAAATAGACAATCTGGAGAGGATTCCAACTATAAATATCTAGGCTTAACAAAAGCACAAGTAAGGATAAGTTCAATATGCCACCACTTCTTACAAATGAGATGTTAGTTTTTGAGCTTTTCCAATTCTTGTTATTATCTTGATTTCCCATTGTTATCCCTAAAGTTGAACCTAGACTACAAGGGTTCAAGCTTAAAGAGATCTTTTTCAAAAATATACTTCAATGAAATCAATATAAAGACTGGGCTGGTATGTAATCAAAGCTATAGGAAAATCACATAATCATTAAAGAACTGTATAACATAAAACAAGATACAAAATCCAATATCAAAGGAACTACGCTCATGAATTTATGAAATGAGACTGACTCTGTTTTTTAAAAGTTTAACAAATAACTATATTTCACCATAAGAATCATGTAATGGGATTCAATTGACCATATACAGGATAAATCATAAGAAACACAATTCATAAGATACACAGTCAAATCATAATCATACTCATATCAAAGCAGAACCTGTATTGAAGATGTAGAGTATTGCATGTCATATAGAATGTTATCAAAACTGAATCTCCATCACTCCAATTGCCACCCCCCCTGTCAAATGAAAATCCTTCCATCCTTTTATAATCCTAAACAGGAACTAAATATGGTAGAAACAAACAATCTTGTCATCTCTAGTTTTGTGGAGAGTTTAAGTGATTTCAAGAGTCAAACCCCAACCAACGATCTCATCATTTTTAATATGGATATAGTCATCCCTTGTCGATCTACTTCAGTCGTTGGCTTAAATTCTGGAACCAATATTTTCCAGCTGTCCCAACATTACTCTGCCACCAATCTGATTAGGGTTTGTGTCCCGCATACATCAATTAATTGCAAGAACCAACAGCTTACAACCATGACGGATTCAATTGCTGATATTCCTCTCTGGATGAATCTCAATAGAATTATAATATCATGAATGATATTTCATTGAGGATAATCAATGGTTGCAATAAATCAGTACATTTTGAATTTTTCCTTTGTATTTTGGAAAACTTGTTCAGCAGTTACAGCACCACTTCCCTCGGCTCGTTTTATCTCCAGATTAGATTTTTGGTAATAGGCAGTACCCCTTAATGCATCTGCAATGAAATCATCAACAATTTCAATTGTTGCCTCTGCTTTGGCTCCATATAACAATCGTTTGATTCTTGAAAGGTGAATAGCTCCAAAGCACAATGGGCATGGTTCACAAGATGCAAATATTTCACAATCTGACAGCTCAATTTGACCAAGTTTCTTGCATGCCTCTCTTATAGCCGTAACCTCTGCATGTGCAGTAGAATCCTTGTTCTTCAGAACCATTTTGTGACAACTCGCGATAACCTCATCATTACAAACCACAATGGCACGAAAAGGCCCACCATGGCCACTATTAACTCCATTATATGCTTCTTCAATGGCATTGGGAAAGAATTTTAGATCTCTGTCTTGAACAGCTTCCTGATGACCAGTAAATGCCGATGCTGTAGAAATGGTCCCATCCTTGGACTTCACAACGTTGGTTTCTTCCATATCAATGATTCAGGTGCCCACGGATTCAAATTGAACAATATTCCAGACAATCAAAATAGGGTCCCTAGATTATAAATGCAGAAAACCAAAAAGGCTCTATTGCAACAGCTTACAACCACACTGGATTCTTCAATTTGTCTACTGAGCCTTTGCCTTTGATGATGGAGGCAGCAACTGATAGCAAGAGATGGCAGAGGATATAAAACCAAAGCCTTCGGCTACACATGGGGTGACTTTCTTTGGTGCCAACTGAAGTAGCCCTATGGCAACTACAATATCCATTGATGACTTAACAGCCTATTATTTGACTACTTGAGTTTGGAAATGTATTGCTCATTTAAATTTCCTTCAATGTATGTGGCTTGGTTCAGCGCTTTCTCTAGCTTCTTATAGATACAGATAATCGCCCAAGCTTTGAGATCTCTATCAAAGTTGTGCACACAGAGGAACACAACCAGCAGTAAAGTGAGATCCTAGAAATAAGCTCAACACGCTCTTTGTTCTTGTAGATACCAGTTCTTCCTGCCCATACAATTTGATCCAACGCCAAAAAAGTTGACAGCAGATCATTTTTATACTTCCCAAGCAAAACAAGAGCAGGTGGAGTTGACTTTGGCTGCGGTATAAGAAGTGCATGTAGATCATTCACAAACTTGAAAATTCGAGAAACTTTTCGGGCCAAACTTTTGGACTTGTCAACATTTTGTGTTGTGCCAAGCTCACCATTGCTGATGAACTTTGATCCATATTGAATATCTCTACAGATTTTATCTCTGGCTTCTGCTTTTTTCAAATACAAGACAAGGAAAGCAAGTTCTTCTCTGGCAGTATCTATCGAACCCATTACTTATGTACTTCTGTGCAGGTAACAGTCGTTTTGCTCCAAAACCAATGAAGATTCTTCACCCTAGAGAGTTAAGGGAGAACTATATATATATTCCCACATGTGCACAGCAATTTAGATCCCTTTCCTAGATCGGTCCTTTGCTGAGCAATTCAGCTAGGGTATATAAAGAATAAATACACCAAAAGATCATCATCTCTCCTCGTCACTCTCAGAGCTGCCATATATACAATGCAAATAGTGGTTCACTGTAGAAATAGAAAGTCCTGGAAACCGATTCCCTCCTTCTAGGTATGGATCAATCTTTACAAAAGGCCATCCCAGATTCTCAGCTGCTTGACATTCTTCTATTCTATACTCTCATGGAGAATACATGGGATGCAATCAAAACCAATTTATCAAAACACACAAATTGTAAACTTTTCTTCCACACGAGTGCCATCATGATTGCTTTTCTATCTGATCTCGGTATTCAAATTGAAACCTGAGTGGTCACTTTGACATTTGGATGCTGCCAGAAACTGAAATTTTGTTGGAGCAGATCTGATGATAACATCTGGCTTCGTCTGGGGATGGCATGATTCCCTGTGAGCTACCAAGAACAAGTAGACATGTGCCTTTCCAATGAAACCATCTCTGATAACTACACCCTGTCCTGCCATTCACTGCTTTGAAAATAAGAAAAACCAGTGCCTTGTTTCCATTGGGCTGGAGTCTTCATCACAAATCTATGCTACTTAAAAAGATTGAAAACGAACTACTGACTGAATCTTTCTGCAAATTGAAATAATACTTTCACAACAATCTGATCACACTGTACAAACTTAAGGAAATGTTTGAAGCATCAAGCTTATTTATTTACAGCTCCCATTCTAATCATCTGCTTTCTTTTGATTAGGTAAAATCATGCTTCCAATGAAGCCATACAAATATTTGACTAACTGGTAAAACTTCTGATCTGGAGATGATGAATAAAGGAGCCCATGGAATATCAAAATTCATTTCAAAAGAAAAGGAAAGACAACCTTCATTTGACAAAAACAATCTGACATTTGAGCTTCTCAAAGACTCCATATAATCAACAAATGGATCAATGAAGCTATAAAGAAATACCTCTTGCTGCTATTTAAGTTGAAGATCAAAATATCTCTGTATATCCTCTTTCTCATAATGGCTGCCACTTTCAGCTACCTGCAAATTGAATTTCAAATATGGCTGCTCAATGTCTTCTATGGATTCAGGATGGTTGATTTCCACACAATGTTGTTCCTCATAAAAATTTGATTCATAGTTGTCATACATCCGTTGGCTGCTCCTCAAATCAACAAAAGGTGATGTAGGGATCTGCTCTTTTTCATATGAATACTCATCGTAGATTGGCATATCTTCAGAGTGAATCGGTTGATGCTGATCCCAATCTAGAACTTCAATGTCTTCATCATAAAATGGAGCATTCTGATCGATTTCTAAAGATAAATATTTATGTTCTATGATGCTATCATCAATTTTAATATCGGAATTTTGAAAAATTTCTTGTTGTAAAACAGAATTAGAGGAAGATAATAAATCTTCTTCCTTCTTCACAACATAACCACCAGCTTCATCTTTACTACTGGAAGAATCTGCTACTAAACCCTGGATATATAATGCATATCCCCTACAACAATGCTCAAAAAGACACTCAGCTGGGTAAATCCTCTTACAATATGAATAAAAGGCATCATGAAAATATTTCAAAGAGGAAATACTGGAAGCAGGAATAGTTCTGTACCATTGTCTCGCACAACCATCTAATGAATACACAAACATTTTCATCAATACATCTTCATGATGTATACTCAACTGATCCATGTATTGATGAAATTTTATTACATGATGTGCCGGATTGTCCTCTTCCTTTTCTCTGAATCGGGGAAGAAAATATCCCCATTCATCAATGATAGGTACTATATTTGGAAAGCCAAGAACATTTGAGAAATTGAGCGGAGCAAATCTCTGTGCCAACAAAGTTTCAAAACGCTTTGACATCTTGTAAAATCGCCTCTGGATTCTTCAAACATGGAGTTGCCCGGTGAATAAATCTGTAGTCAAACTAATGTCCTGCTCCTGTCCACCATCAAGAGTTGGATCTGATCGTTGTCATTCTTTCCTGGGGAAGATATCCTTTCGTTTCTCGATCCCCGGCAATGGTGCCAGAAGATGTTATCCCTAAAGTTGAACCTAGACTACAGGGGTTCAATCTTAAAGAAATCTTTTTCAAAAATATACTTCAATGAAATCAATATAAATACTGGGCTGGTATGTAATCAAATCTATAGGAAAATCACATAACCATTAAAGAACTGTATAACATAAAACCAAATACAAAATCCAATATCAAAGGAACTACGATCATGAATTTATGAAATGAGACTGACTCTATTTTTTAAAAGTTTAAAAGATAACTGTATTTCACCATAAGAATCATGTAATCGGATTCAATTGACCATATACAGGATAATTCATAAGAAACACAATTCATAAGATACACAGTCAAATCATAATCATACTCATATCAAAGCAGAACATGTATTGAAGATGTAGAGTATTTCATGTCATACAGAATGTTATCAAAACTGGATCTCCATCACTCCAATTGCCACCCCCCCTGTCAAATGAAAATCCTTCCATCCTTTTATAATCCTAAACGGGAACTAAATATGGTAGCAACAAACAATCTTGTCATCTCTAGTTTTGTGGAGAGTTTAAGTGATTTCAGGAGTCAAACCCCAACCAACGATCTCATCATTTTTGTTATGGATATAGTCATCCCTTGTCGATCTACTTAAGTCGTTGGCTTAAATTCCAGAACCAATATTTTCCAGTTGTCCCAACATTACTCTGCCACCAATATGATGAGGGGTTGTGTCCCGCATACATCAATTAATTGCAGGAACCAACAGCTTACAACCATGCCAGATTCAATTGTTGGTATTCCTCTTTTGATGAATCTCAATAGAATTATAATATCGTGAATGATATTTCATTGAGGATAATCAATGGTTGCAATAAATCAGTACATTTTGAATTTTTCCTTTGTATTTTGGAAAACTTGTTCAGCAGTTACAGCACCACTTCCCTCAGCTCATTTTATCTCTAGATTAGATTTTTGGTAATAGGCAGTACCCCTTAATGCATCTGCAATGAAATCATCAAATCCAATTTCAATTGTTGCCTCTGCTTTGGCTCCATATAACAATCATTTGATTCTTGAAAGGTGAATAGATCCAAAGCACAATGGGCATGGTTCACAAGATGCAAATATTTCACAATCTGACAGCTCAATCTGACCAAGTTTCTTGCATGCCTCTCTTATAGCCGTAACCTCTGCATGTGCAGTAGGATCTTTGTTCTTCAGAACCATATTGTGACAACTCGCGATAACCTCATCATTACAAACCACAATGGCACCAAAAGGCCCACCATGGCCACTATTAACTCCATTATATGCGTCTTCAATGGAATTGGGCAAGAATTTTAGATCTCTGTCTTGAACAGCTTCCTGATAACCAGTAAATGCCAATGCTACAGAAATGGTCCCGTCCTTGGACTTCACAACATTGGTTTCTTCCATATCAATGATTCAGGTGCCCATGGATTCAATTTGAACAATATTCCAGACAATTAAAATAGGGTCCCTAGATTATAAATGCAAAAAACCAAAAAGGCTCTATTGCAATAGCTTACAACCACGCTGGATTCTTCAATTTGTCTACTGAGCCTTTGCCTTTGATGATGGAGGCAGCAACTGATAGCAAGAGATGGCAGAGGATATAAAACCAAAGCCTTCGGTTACACGTGGGGTGACTTTATTTGGTGCCAAATGAACTAGCCCTATGGCAACTACAATATCCATTGATGACTTAACCAAGCTTAACAGCCTATTATTTGACTGCTTGAGTTTGGAAATGTATTGCTCATTTAAATTTCCTTCAATGTATGTGGCTTGGTTCAGCGCTTTCTCTAGCTTCTTATAGATACAGTTAATCACCCAAGCTCCGAGATATCTATCAAAGTTGTGCACACGAAGGAACTCAACTAGCAGTAAAGTGAGATCCTAGAAATAAGCTCAACATGCTCTTTGTTCTTGTAGATACCAGTTCTTCCTGCCCATACAATTTGATCCAACGCTAGAAAAGTTGACAGCAGAGAATTTTTAGACTTCCCAAGCAAACAAGAGGAGGTGGAGTTGACTTTGGCTGTGGTATAAGAAGTGCATGTAGATCATTCATGAACTTGAAAAGCCAAGAAACTTTTCAGGCCAAACTTGTGGACTTGTCAACATTTTGTGCTGTGCCAAGCTCACCATTGTTGATGAACTTTGAGCCATATTGAATAGCTCTAAATATTTTATCTCTGGCTTCTTCTTTGTTCAAATACAAGACAAGGAGAGCAATTTCTGCTCTAGTAGTATCTATCGAACCCATTACTTATGTACTTCTATGCAGGTAACAGCCATTTTTCTCCAAAAACAACGAAGATTCTTCACCCTGGAGAGGTTAAGGGAGAACTATATATATATATATATTCCCACATGTGCACAGCAATTTAGATCCCTTACCTAGATCGGTCCTTTGCTGAGCAATTCAGCTAGGGTATATAAAGAATAAATACACCAAAATATCATCATCACTCCTCGTCACTCTCAGAGTTGTCATATATACAATGCAAATAGTGATTCATTGTAGAAAGAGAAATTCCTGGAAACCGATGCCCTCCTTCTAGGTATGGATCAATCTTTACAAAAGGCCATCCTAGATTCTCAGCTACTTGACATTCTTCCATTCTATACTCTCATGGAGAATACATGGGATGAAATCAAAACCAATTTATCAAAACACACAAATTGTAAACTTTTCTTCCACATGAGTGCCATCATGATTGCTTTTTTATTTGATCTCGGTATTCAAATTGAAACCTGAGTGGTCACTTTGACATTTGGATGCTGCCAGAAACTAAAATTTTGTTGGAGCAGATTTGATGATAACACCCATGATTACTCGTATTTGGTGCAGGGTATACAAAAAATCTACTGCCTAAGTTGTAAGCATAAGAAGCATCAATACAACTTGATAAAATGGTATGATATTTAAAGTAACACGTTGTCTTATGGACATGAGTATATTCATGTGAACATATATAATATATATTGACATGGTGTGTGGCAGGTCCCATATATATCTTCATCCTTGGGGGTTTGTCAATCTTGGCACAAATGGTCATAGAGACCTGTTTGATTGGGTCACTATACAACTTACAAAACTTAATGATAAATGTGATGTTGTACAACTTTTGAAACTGGCATCCCTTACTCTACAAGTATGACATATTGTACTAGTTGTCCATAGTTTTCTGTAATCATTGTCTTTGGAATATTTCATTGAAAATGCTATGGATATTAGGATGATTCGTACTAGTGTGTATCCCTTATGAATTCAACCCATTGAAACTAAACATGCCCTTGTTCTCCATCTTGAAAAGTATCCAAAAGGATAGGTGGTCCTATTGTAAACATTCACTCTCCATATCATTTACCACCATGTTGAAATTGACACTGCTAAAATATATAATAAGATAGGCTCTATTCTTGATTTGAGATCTATGAATAACATGTATCGTAGACACACTACTATAGGATCATCCCACATAAAATGCATATCCTATATATATTGTATGCTAACTAATGCTTATGTTTGTAATTATTTATCCATGCAAGCCTCATCTCAAAATAAAAAAATGACTTAGGCATATCATCAATCGTCAATGACAAAAGTCAATCGTCCTAAATTCCATACACCTATTCATAATTTTTAATGTCTCCCCCCCACTTCAATATTTGACTAACCCTTAGTCATTCTCAAGGAGTCTAGCAACTTAAGTCTAGGTTGGAGGTGTAGAAAACATAAAATATGTAGAGGTGCAGAGGCACACATGGCATGGAGATCACTTGGTTGTAGAAGCTAAATCTATTGAGGAATAAGTAGAAAATATCAAATTTAATTGCAAAGCACATAGGTGTAGATATCACCAAGGCATAAAGGAGTAGGTTTTAGTGTCTAGTGCAAGGTGAAAATCGAGTATGCACCACCATAATCAGTGAACTCTTCTCATTAATCTCAACTCATATCCATCATCTCTTCTTATTAATATCAGCTGATCTTCATCAGCTAAAAGAGCATTTTAGAACCTCATGCTAAATACATAAATCCATTATGCTTATATGCAACACCACATGGTCTCAATTTGAATCTGGACTATAGAAAATATGGTGACATGGGATCAAGAATGTAGTTCCAAATTAACTTTAGCAACATCACTGCATGAGAATTCACCCCATAAGGATGACCATAAATATAATCCGATCTACATACATATTTGGCGTAGAAATTGTGAATACATAAGTAACCCCAATGCACCACCATATCAAAATGTCACCAATTCCAAATCCCACCTTACAATACTACAAGGTATATTTAATAGAGTTTCATCTATTACTCTAAGGAATCATAATGGAATGAGAAGTGCACACAACATCAATAGAGACCTAGTATCACAATTTAAGGTAAGAAACAACACACACTAAGGTTTCATGAGTGATATCACATGCCACACATCATAGAACTTGTATTTTTTTTTAAATTCTCGATCATGGTCATAAATCCAACGGCCCTTCCGACCATATCCGATGAATATGTCATACCACTGACGGCAATTATCATTGGTTTTCCTCTTTTCTGTTTGTCGAATTTTCAACGAGTATGCCATACCACCGACAACAAATGTCGTCGGATATCTGACAGTCTGTAAGTATTGGGGGTCAGTTATCCAATGGGATTGTCATCGGATATCATTCCTTCTGTAAAGTATTTGGGGTTGAATATCTGATGCACCTGTGACACATATCCGATGTACATATTCAGATATTTGTGGTTAGATATCCTACAATGACATGATGGATATCCGACAAAAATCAACCGACGCTTATAAAAAGACGAGGCTTGTCAGATTGTTGACAGTTTAATGTTGAAAATTGGAAATATATGCCATCAGAATTTGGGTTCAGATTTTCATGTGTATTGTGTAAAGGTGGGACATGTCGAGAAGAGTTGTTGGAAGAAGATGAAGGATTTAGAAGGGAAGTTCAAGCACCTTGAGGATAGTGCCTCGACTAGATAGTAGACCAATCAAACCCTTGAAAGTATACCTTCTTTGTCAACACTTCCTGGGAATTACATGCCTAAAACACTCATACTTAATAGAAAATCGACTTTGGATGTACTCATCATATGGAAAAGGATGGTTCTCTATTTTCTTCCTTAAGTGGTGCACCTAAAGAGAAAATTTATGTAGTTGATTATTATGCTCTCACTATCACTAGAAATGATGATGTTGAATGCCGGCATGGTTGCATATCCAACGTCTATCACATACCAATTTTGATTGCAAAGATGTTGTGGGTTGGTAAACTAATAAATACTAAGAAAATTGTTGAGACTTTTAATCACTTTATCATAAAGCATCTAAGTCTTGGGGGGGGGATTGATGATTTTTGGGTTTTCAATCCCAAAGTCGGACTTTATAAGTTTTTTGATCCTCCCATAAATGTTTCTCAGACTATTGGACCGACTGTACTCATCACTCATACCGACGACATAAGTCTAACTTGGCATGAATGACTTGGACATTTGAACTTTCAAAGTATGAAGATGATGGTAACTCACAATATGGTTACTGTCCTTCCAAATATCATTCCACCTTATGGAGTTTGTAAAGAATGTATGATTGGAAAGCATCATCAGGATCCCTTTGATTCAAGGAAAGCATGGGATGAAGAGACCAATTGGAACTTGTTCACAGTGATCTTTGTTGCATGAACAAACCTTCACAAGTAGTTCAAATTATATTTTAACCTTTATTGATGATTTATCCATATTTGCATGGGTATATCTCTTTAGGAATAAGAGTTAATTCTTTGAAATATTCAAGGAATTTAGAGCATTGGATAAGAAATAGAGTGTTCTACCCACTAAATGTTTGAGATCATACAATGGTGGTGAATATGTGAGCCGACAATTTGAAGAATATCTCTTGCAAAATGGTATTTCTTGGTATATATTTGTCCCTCACAACCCTCAGTGGAATGGAATAGTAGAGAGGAAGAATTTAAATTTGGTAGAAATGGTTAGGTGCCTATTGCAGACTAAGGATATCTCAACAAAGTTTTGGGTAGAAGTTGTTTACTACTCAAATTATCTCTTGAACCTTGTACTGGCTAGAGAATTCTCTATCATGACTTCAGCCAAGAAATGGAATGGTAGGAAACACTTTGTTAGGCACATTAGAACATTTGGATGTGTTTCTTAGGTGCATATCAGTGATAACTGTAGAAAGAAACTAGATGCAAAGAGTCGTATATACATCATGATGGGATACTTTGATTAGTCGAAATCCTATAGATTGTTTGATCCTGTCAAACAACTGATCATATTAAGTAGAAATGTAATCTTTGATGAGAAGACTTCAAGTAACAATCTATTGAATTCCTCCTCGGTTCTATTAAACAATGATCTGTTTGACATCCTTGAAGAGTCTAGATCGAGTGTACCCATATATGGAGTTCCAACTAGATTGATGAATTATGCTCTTGATTCAACTATTACTCGGTCTATTGTGACTGTTGAAATCGGCATTACGACTTCATTGACTCAAACAACTGATGATAGCTGACCTTAATCACCAATTACTTGCTTAGCTCAATGGGCTATTAAGACAATTAAATTTGATGGATCATATGCTTGAAATCCTAGTATCGGTCAGAAAACTTGTAATCAGAAACAATGTGGTAGTGTTTCCTTGATGGCGCATGTTCTCAAAGCCTCTGATCCTAACATGTATGTTGATGCTTAGGGTGTGCTTGAATGGGAAAATGATATGGCTGCAAAAAATAATTCCTTAAAGAATAATCAAATATGGGAATTCTTCACCGACCCATAAGGAAAGAATGTCATGAGGTTTTGATGGGTCTATAAGACCAAGTTTACCTTTGATGGTTTTGTTGAATGCCATAAGGCTCATTTGGTTGCTAAGGGATTCTCTCAAAAATAATTCAAGGAATACACTTAAACCTTTGCACATTTTTCAAAGATGAATTATGTTCGACTGATCCTCTCCCTTACTAATCGTATGTAATATCCCCAAGAATTCACAAAAATTTAAAAATTTTCTATGTGATATTAAATCTGAATCATGGCTAGAATGCTAGTTTAATAATTAACTTTAGCCTAGTTTAATAGATAGATTACAAGACAAGACATCAAGAGAAAATTAGGAGTTAATTCTCTTTGGTTAACTGTAACTAAAAGGATACATAATTTTACTTACTAACTTGTAAGTCACATGCTACTAACCGTATTCAATCTATACTGACTTTCGGTCTCAAATAAAATGTTTATCAAAAGTTAATGAGTTTTCAAATTATTGAATTCTGATCATTGGTTGTTTGTAAGAATGTGTATGATGTTGATGGTTATTTTATTTTCTTACTGAAGGGACTTGAGGTTATCCTGAGGCTTACTTAGATTTCCTTAAAGCTAATGCAGATCCGATGCTTGTACAGGATTCACAGGTAAAAACTTACTTCCAGGTTTACAATGTAAGAATTTAAGGCTCGGAAGACTAAACGAGTAAGTTAGTATGGATATTTAATCCTTAGACTTAAGCTTCAACTACCATGGTGACTCTATTTAATGTCTAAAACATCGAAGCATAAGAATTCCTAGGCCTATAGTAGGGATTATTTACCAAACATGTTTTTAGTTGTTGGTAGTATTGGGAGCCTAAATTCATTACTATTGTGTTATAACTATGGTCTTTCACCATGTTAATCCTAGAACTTCCTAGCCCTAAAATTATCATTATTATTTTGGCAACTATAGATTATCTATAAACTATAAGCAAAACTACCCTAAGCATGAAAGATTAACATCATTAAAAAGGCATCTATAAACTAACTACAAATTCAATGAAACTAATCTAGGAATATAACCAATGCATACAAATAACAATTACAACCTAACTAAAACCTCAACATGCATAACGCACTTTGTTATAAACTAGTTCAAAGCTTCTATATGCAAAAAATAATTTGCTTATTCCTTAACAAATGTAATAGTATTACTTTATATACTTGCAGGGTTGATATGCAAGTTCAAACTATATTAAAATCAAAAAGATTTTAAAGGTAGTGCTATCCACGTTGTGGATGCTCGCGAAGTGGAGGGTTTTAGGCGATAAACCCTATGCAAACTGCCTTCCATGTATTACCCTAACATCTTGCTTGGCTTAAATCAGTTGTTTGTTTTTGGAAGGAGGAGTAGGCTGACAGGCCCTCGGCCTTCTCGGGTCTCTACAACAGTTTTCACTCTTGTCTCTATACATGGCGTTAGCAGGCTTGAAACTTCTGGTTCTTCGCCATAGTTGTTTCCTCGATCTCAATGCTTATACCAGTAAGTTGAACAAAACCTCCACGCATTCCTTATTTTCATTTTTTTATACTAATCTATATACTCACAGCTCTAAACCGTTGATGTTTGATGGTAGGTAAAAGAAAATATACAGTTGAACATTGAATGCATTTTCCTGAAGCTGAAGGGTGTGAGTGATAAGGGTTCAAGTAAGCCTCGGCCCCAAACCTTGGGTACCCTTCATCGTGAATGTGTCTGTGGTGTTGCCGATGGTTTTTTTGAAGTCTGTCAAAATGATGTTCAAACTACTTGTAGTAGAATATGGTTTTGTTTTGAATAGTGGAGGAGGTCGTATGGTCATCCTTAGTGGTAACCCTTAGGGTTCCATAAGTGAGCTACAACTCTTGTAATAATGAGTTAGGGTAAACATAATGTTGTTCCAAGGTGTTGAAATTGATGTTCATACTGTGATTAAGTTATGTGGAATCTCTCTCGGCCTCTTACTCAGCTATTATACTTCTCTCGAAGCTATGCTTCATTAATTCTTTTGGTATTATGAGCTAAACAATGTGGCCACTATTAATGGTTAAATTCTTGATAAGTTAAATATTCTGGTTATAGTTCTTTTGTTTTTAAAAAGGAAGAGCTTTCAGCCAAGATGTAAATATTTGTGGCATTTTTTCCCCTCACATTTTTTATTACACTGTGCATTAAGTTTGGTAATTAGTTTTCTATTATGATGGTAATTGGTTGTAACGTCCCTGACCCTCTGACCGGCGAAGAGGACGCTACTAACACCAAACATACGGGCAAATAGCCCCATGAAGATGAACATGCATATATTGCTGAAATAAAAAGCTTAAACATAAAACATACTAAGATGCATAATCCTTCATATACATAGCGGAAGCAAACATACATTCATTCAAGCATACCACATGTTCATCATATTCATTAATTAGTAAATATAAATGCAGAGATGAAATAGTCAAGAATACTTATCTTAGGAGAAATGTCCCGCAACCAGCTACGTCGCTGCAACATCCCACCCAACCATAGGCCAGCATGCTCATCAATCTCTCAACAATACTGCCACCCCCGAGCTGGGCATGATTCCTCAAGGAATAAGGGTCAAACCAGGATTACACATAGCCAAGGTATACAAATCAGCCAAGCCCCCACAGTGGGGTTTATCAGGCTATCAAGGAGCTAGGAAAGGCTAAATGCTAAGCTGGTGTCCTCAACAGAGAGATAAGGACGCCTACACCAGAGCTAACCCTAATCTCTAAGAAATCCACACACCCAACCCCAGGAATCAGTCCTTTCTCTGCTTGACAATCCCTCAAGCCCTGACTTCCCTTTCCAATATTATTCAAGGGTGTGGAGAAGAAAGCCAGCAGTCTCACTCTATCTGAGTGGCTCCAAACACTAGTTTCTCAAGCATACCTATCCTCTAATCCTATTCTCAATAGTCTGAATACCAACCACTACATACCGCAGTAAAACAATAGATCACAGCTATGTGAAGGAGGTAAAGACAACAGGGTGACAACCCCAACAAGAAGGTGAAATACAGCACAGGTACAACAACCCTTCAGAGTTGTTCTTGGCCCTAGCATGGCCAAAACAACTCAGCAACAATCCCAAAAGACATTTGCAACCTCAACAATCAAGAAGCAACCAAAACCCAGGGGGAAGACAACAGCCCCAAACTCACAATGAAAGTGATGGCAATATTACACAGTCCCAAAACAGGGGAGAAGTCCAATTCTCAATCATGGACAAAGGAAAGACATAAACCCAGAACACAATCTTATATAGAAACGACAAGAACCTTACACAATCCGCAGAGGGGAAGAAAACAAACTCCGACAGGGGAAAACATAAACGCAGACCACAATCGCCAACATACACGACCACAATCGGCAAGGAGACATACACCTACCATCGAAACTAGTATGGGACACACACAAGCACACAGCCCTGAGCGTGAATGGATCCTACACCCAAAAATCCTAAGTGACAACCACGATTTCTCCCACTCCCTGTGTGAGGAAACCAATGCAGAATTCCTGTGCATGAGAAGGTGAAAGAGAACAACTCTCTATGTGTGTATGGAAATCCGATGGAGAATCCCCCAAAACGGTGTGCATGAGGAAGCAGACCTCCCTATGTGAAGGGAAAAGCTTATACATACCACAATCATCCAAAAAGAATAGAGAGCTAAACCACTACCTGCGTGAGGGTAACAACGAAGATCTCCCGCCTGTCTGTGAAGAGAACCTTCCACGTGAGGATGGACCAGACCCAAAACAATGGAAGAATGGAGAGAGTGGAAAGAGTGGGAATAATTTTTTTCCTACCCCACACGACGTGAAGAGGACGAGTCTGCTAGTGGAGTGGGCGCGTGGGCATGGACTGGCAATCCTGCCACACCCACCACTACTCAACAATAACTCCTCCCAACTAACAGATAGTAGAATTTTAATGGGTGGTCGACACATGGCAACTCCCAATGACCCCCACAGGTTAGACAACCCCCCCTTAACCTTAGGAATCATTCCCTTTTCATTTAACGTTGCACCGTTGTAGCTGGCTGTGGGTTTATTTTATTTGATGTGCATATTTACATGATGCCAATACTATAGTGTGTCGGGTAGCACAATATACCATCGGCAACAATCCCGATTGCCAAACATTCACAACCAAATCTATGGTGGGGCTTTTGCCTTTAGCTCCTCACCACGATTAATTACAATATATACATCATGTACCTTTAATGTAACCAGGGTCAAAACCGGAGACATCGCAATCCCCTCCCCTTTGGAATAACACCGTCCTCGATGTTCCAATACATTGGAATACATATACAATTTGCACATCCAAAATTTAAAAATTTTGCAGATCTGTCCCATGTTCAATTATTTACTTTGAACATTCTGGATCAAGCCCCTCAGCTTCCACGAACTTCTCTTGCTGGTTCTCAGCTCTTGGCTTATCCCAAAGCCTAGGAACTTTGTGGTTGCGGCCCTCTTTAGGTTCCCTCGTTAGGAAGTCCTGACGTAAATGATGTCCTCCACATTTCCAGCATTTCACTGGTTGCTTCATCTTTTCCTGCTCAATTTCCTTTGAGTCCTCATGCCTGGGCCATTTCTTAACGGATCACTTTGATGAATGTCCCATCATTGATCCACTTTCCTTGCCTTTACGGATTGCTCCCAGAAGGCTTTTGACCTCCTTTTGCAAACCAATAGAGTCTTGCAAAATCTGGTGGTTCATCTCATTCTGCCTTTTCTATATCTTGAGCATCTCTCCAAGATTCTATTGCGTCCTAGCAATCGTTTGGAGAAGACTTCCAGCCAAGTGCAGCAACTTTTGGTCTACTGCCATGATCAATGTGCACCAATGGATTTCACCTTTCACCTATGAAATGCATCATTGAAACTTGGTTAGACCAAGCATAACATAGGCATTAAAATAAGTCAATTAATTGCCTAATTGGCATGACAGTCCAAGCCTCATCGAGGAGACTTTCATATTTTTCATGCCTTCCCAATGGGCACATGAGCTCATTCATGTCCATTCTTGGGCAGGGAATTAACCATTCTAGCATTCACAATTTACTTGAAGCAAATACACACATTCCATTTTCAGTCATACATGCATTCAACAATCTTTTGTTTTCACAATGCATAAATATATATATATATATACAATCAAAGTCAAGAGAGAGCAGCAAGAGTTTTTCCCCTCTTTGTTTCGTTCCATCCTGGAACCCACACCACTGTTGTGGCTTTTCATGCTCTCAGCCTCTTTCACTTCACCATGAATGCTGTACCAATCCCTCTTGGTCATGACACTTAGTGTCTCTAGTCTATTTCAGACCTCCCAACCATGGAGCCTCCCCACATGGTTTGTCTCGGCTGCTAGGAATTGCACAGTCTCACTAGCACCTTTTTTCATTATTGCTCATTCTGAGCTCTTCAGGACAGTCACATGTCCACATGCACCCCTAGGATGCTCTCATAGTCCTTGCTTCCAGCGATACCTATATTCAGACATTGAATAAATTCACATGTTTAGTTTATTCTCATCAGTTTTTATCTCTTAACCAAGAGCTTAAAACATCATAACCAAATCATATACACATGCATATTCATAAGCAAGAATTTGCAAAATAATCCAATACTTATATGTATTGTGCGTTTCCTCGTTGGTCCACAGGATCCTGCTTCGATTTGCAAGCCTAGGGATCGTCTATGGACTTGGATGTTAGACCAGCACGCAGGTTGCTTCACAACATCCTTTTATACGTATATCAGGCAGAGTCAAGCCAACCTTCAGTTGGGTTTATCAGACCGTCAACAAATCATCTGTACTTATATCAATAATACACTTATATCAACAACCAATTATCAGCCAAGCCAACACCGTTGGGTTTATCAGGCCATCAACAATAACACATGCACTTATATCAACAATAAATGACCACTTCCCATATCACACAAGAGACCACTCCCTTTTCTGAGTTGACAGTTCCTCAGGAATGTCTCCTTCTATGTGCTCTTTAGTAGGAGGTAGGATGAGCTCAAGCCATTGCCCATCTGGTGTACAATACCAGACTACATCTGTTTATCCTGACAACACAAATAGTATAAGCATATTTGTTAGCGTTATTGTTCTAAAATTGTAACCACATTTCACACCATTCACTATCAAGTATTGAGACACCAAAAGTGCGTCCACTCCCTAGGGTGTAATCAATATTGAAAAACCCTTCCATGATCTGACATCGGAAGAGTGTGCACCCTTTTCCAGTGTGTGCCATGTAGGCCTTATTCATATTCAAGCAATCTGC
Source organism: Pseudotsuga menziesii (assembly GCA_001517045.1). Taxonomy (NCBI): domain Eukaryota; kingdom Viridiplantae; phylum Streptophyta; class Pinopsida; order Pinales; family Pinaceae; genus Pseudotsuga; species Pseudotsuga menziesii. Next base: position 184,288 of record LPNX010363835.1, on the reverse strand, counting down.
CATAATGGAAATAAAATCAAAGAATGCTCTGCATATTGAATTCAACAATTGACAGGCATATTCTTAGCTAGGGTTACAGAACACTTATCCATTTGCCAAGGCAGTATTCATTCATTGAGGAGGAATGGGGGCTCCCTTCTCTGAGTTAACAGTCCCTTGGTTTTCCATCCCAATTCCTCTTTAAACTTCATATCCACACATGTCTTACCGACATAACCTATACCATCTCACTCATGTTGCTTACCAAACATGTAGTGCAGATGAGACATTCTCAAAATGTCCAATGGAGTTTCT
>LPNX010363835.1:141750-180094 GCA_001517045.1 Pseudotsuga menziesii | reverse complement strand
CCATTTCCAAGATAAGGGAAAACCTTCCCATGAAGTTTGGCTCCTGCAGGCCATCACACATGATCTTCTTGCAGTGTGTACCCCTGGCACATTCATCAAAAAACCAAACAGTCAATCATTATCTGATAATACAATCCAACTTTGATTGTTCCATAACCAGGAAATGACATTAGTAATTAAATTCAATGAGAATTTGCAACTCTGTTTACTACAAAAATTGATTTGCTTGGTAATGAGGTGATCCTCAATTGTGGGTCTCTTGTAAGCAACTCACTATGTCCATTATAATTTTATGCTTACTATCATAACATGAATACCCACTTACAATGCGTCCTCCTGACACAATTCTATGCAAGCCAATAGTGATTAGTAGTTGTCACAAATTACTCAAATCCGAAATTCACAAATTCAAATTTAACAACCAATTATTCATACGAACTATTTTCACAGCTATAGGACTCTTCTCATAAGGTTTGGCTCTTTCACATGGTGGATTCTGGCATTTTTCATGGTCTTACTTTCATTGCCATGCTCCAAACAATCTACCTAGAACCTGAACTTCAATCATCCAAGCACTTAGTAGGTCTTGATGCATATAACCTTTCATTGCTGCAACAACCACTGAAGCATTTCTAGAATTTATAAAATTCAAATACTTCCTACTGTTAATCGCATCAATATTACCAAAACTCGTTTACTTCACACAATCATTATCATACTTTAAATTATAGGGTACAATCCCCTCATTTATGTAATTTAAATGAAAGGTTTAGATACTTCTTACTTCCCAAGCGTATCATTTGTACCATCGTGCCCTTTCATAGAGCATTTCCGGCAGCCAATTGATCCTGACTACCTCTTCATGCACTTACTATCCTGCATTCATAACAGCTCTTGAAATGGTTCTAGAATTGTCATCAATTCATCATTTCAGCTATTAGTTATTCATAATATCGCATGCATTATCTCAATGCATTTATGCAATGCATCACAACATTTGTACCCACACTTATGTAATCAGTTACTCACACTCTTCATATGCATCCATTCAATGCATAACTACAAGATTTATAAAATCTTTTAATGCATATCTACCCAATGCTACCTTGCATTGATTCAGGAATACTATGCATTCAAACATACCATGCATGGTCTAACCATGACTACTTCATATAGGATGCATTACTATAATCAAGATCATCAGTGCTTACTTTCCTTGGGATACTAAGCACATAACAACATAATAAAGGTATGACACATTTCTATATGAAAGCAGTATAAATTCAAATGCCTACATGGTATGAGACCTCTTGCTTTTACTACTCCATGCAGTTGTCATAATTAAACTCTTTACCTTCATGGGTCTTACTTATACCCTTGACATTACCAGCTTGGTTGGTCCTTTGCAGGAGATTGCAGAATTTGTTCACCAACTTTTGATTCTGGACTTGTTGTTGTATCCCTTTCTCCATAGGGTTGCTAGTCACATTCGTCAGCATTGGCAACATATTCAGCCATGTCCATGTTGTCGTTGATTTTTCCACTAATTCCAACATCAATGCAATAAATACCATTAGTGGTTCATTATACATGTATAATTCTTACTAATCTTACCAACATGTAATATCCTATGCATGCAAGGCATATCTTCATACATTTCATGTATGAAACTTATAAATGTAATTATAATTAGCAAGACAGGGTTTAAGGAAATTTCCTTTTTTTTTTAAGTCCCTCATCCTTGCATGGAACTCCTTTTCCACACAATAGTTGGTTTGACTTCATGGTCTTGCTACCTCTAGGCATGCAATTCCTATATTTTTCCTTATTGACAGTAGCACATTTCTCTTTCAAGAAATCACTAGCACTTTTCTTCTCCACACTCAATTCTGGCGACTCTCCCTTGTTCCCTGCTGGATAAGCTTTCCAACACCTATCCACATGCTTCATTCTGACCCTGGGTATGAAAACCACACCACTTCTAGAATGATGGCAAAACATATAACTGTAGAATGCTAACTTCAGTCACCTAGGGTTTTCTTCCTTTTCAGTCCTGAAACTGCTGAAAAATCCATTGAGAAAATTCACTGCAAGGCCCACTGGAACACTAGCTGGAACTGCTAAAAATTCCACTGAAAATAGTTGAAGGCTACTTGCAAAATCCACTTGAAACCCCAATTTCTCTTTCTCCCTATCGAGTCTCTTCCCAGCTAAGTTTTCGACGTTTCATATCCTTACTGGACTAGTCTACCGACCCTTCGGCAGCCAAGACGACTACACTGCTCCGGCGCTCATCGGCGGCCCTATCCACTATGAGTTTTTGCTGTATCGCAGTCTCCTTGGCTATATTTTTCCGAAGTAAGCCTTCCGGATCACTTATGTTGTGCCAGTGGTCGGAATCATTAATCTTCTCCGTGGCTCACAATCCATCGGCGGTTGAAATGACATATCGATGTGGCATCGGACATTTAGTCCCATAGACATCCACAACGGTGGTTCACCAACCATTTACATTTTTCGATCGGGGGCCTGATCAACTTGACAATTTCCAATTGGCAGTCGGGGCCTCTATCCGTCGAAAGATTAGTCTTCTAGACTTCCGCAACGACGGGCGCATGAACCACTAATATTTCCAACGTTCATCAACGACCAATACAACTAAACTTTTCTGATGATCCCGTGCCTTTGGAAAAAATTTCGGAAACTTTTTCGCTGCGTCAGCAACCCAAACCTATAAATTTCACCGATAGTTTCATCTCTTAGAAATTTTCAAGAATTTCCTTCCTTGCATCAGCTCCTCAAACAGCTAAGTTTCTTCGATGCCTTTAACACTTCGGCCAACTTCTTCTTTTTCCACCGCCACGTCGGCTATGCCCTCAACTAAACTTCGCTGATGTTTCAGCTCCATCATCTTCTAATCTTCTAATTTCCGCCGACAGTTTTCCATACTTAAGAATTTTTTGGCGAAAACTTCCTTTATTCTTCCGTCACGTCGGCACCTTTGTCACCTATTTTTCGTCGACGTAATGGCGCGGTCATCCTCTATCCTTTGCTGACATTTTCCACCACATCGGTGATCCAAACAACTAATTCACCAACATATCGGCTATTCGGACAACTAAAACTTTTCGACGTTTCCAGTACTTAGACAAATCTTTGAAACTTTCTTTCCTTCGTCTGCCGATGCATTGGCCGCTCCATCTACTAACTTTCACCGACATTTCGGCGTCCCTTAGGTTATCCCGACCGACATTGCGACTCATTAACGGACAACACGGCTGACACTACGGCTTGCTCTTCCCCTATTTTTCGCCGACATCGAGGTCTGCATCGGAGGTCTATCCGCTGTGTCGAGGAAGCGATCCTCTAAACTTTTCTGACGGCCGACAGTCTGGACACTTAGAAAAACTTCCCAAATTTTTATTCTGTGGTTCCCTTCGGGAGTCCTTCTGACTATGATTTCCGACGTATTGGAGGAGCTTCTCATTGAGTCCTCCGATGGTCCAACAGTTCCAATACTTGGAGAAATTTTTCAAAATTCTCATAATCCTCAAGTCAGGCACAGATTCCTTCTAATTTCTACTGGGCAGAAGGCAACTTACCTCTGCTAGATGACTTTTCATGGCCCATTCAGGCCCATGCTGCAACCTTGAGCTCTGATACCATACTGTAACATCCTTGACCCTCTGACCGGAGAAGAGGATGCTACTAACACCAAACATATGGCCAAATAGCCCCATGAAGATGAACTGGCATATATTGCTGAAATAAAAAGATTAAACATAAAATATACTAAGATGCATAATCCTTCATATACATAGTGGAAACAAACATACATTCATTCAAGCATACCACATGTTCATCATATTCATTAATTAGTAAATATAAATGCAGAGACGGAATAGTCAAGAATACGTATCTTAGGAGAACTGTCCCACAACCAACTACGTTGCTGCAACATCCCACCCAACCATAGGCCAGCATGCTCATCAATCTCTCAGCAACACTACCACCCCCGAGCTAGGCATGATTCCTCAAGGAACAAGGGTCAAATCAGGCTTACACATAACCAAGGTATACAAATCAGCCAAGACCCTAAAGTGGGGTTTATCAGGCTGTCAAGGAGCTAGGAAAGGCTAAATGCTAAGTTGGTGGCCTCAACGGAGAGCTAAGGATGCCTACACCAGAGCTAACCCTGACCTCTAAGACATCCACACACCCAACCCCAGGAATCAGTCCTTTCTCTACTTCATAGTCCCTCAGGCCTTGACTTCCCTTTTCAATATTCTTCAAGGGTTGTGGAGAAGAAATTTAGTAGTCTCACTCTGTCTGAGTGGATCCAAACACCAGTTTCTCAAGCATACCTAGCCTCTAATCCTATTCGCAATAGTCCGAAGACCAACCACTGCATACTGCAATAAAACAACAGCTCACAGCTCTATGAAGGAGGTAAAGACAACAGGGTGACATCCCCAATAAGAAGGTGAAATACAACGCAGGTCCAACAATGCTTCAGAGTTGTTCTTGGCCCTAGCGTGGCCAAAACAACTCAGCAACAATCCCAAAATACGTTTGCAACCTCAGCAATCAAGAAGCAACCAAAACCCAGGGGGAAGACAACAGTCCCAAACTCACAATGAAAGCGATGGCAACATTACACAGTCCCAAAACAGGGGAGAAGTCCGATTCTCAATCATGGACAAAGGAAAGACATAAACCCATACCACAATCTTATATGGAAACGGCGAGAACCTTACACAGTCCGCAAAGGGGAAGAAAACAAACTCCGGCAGGGGAAAACATAAATGCAGACCACAATCGGCAACATACACGGCCACAATCAGCAAGGATACATACGCCTACCATCGAAACCGATATGGGACACACACAGCCACACAGCGCCGAGCATGAATGGCTCCTGCACCCGAAAATCCTGAGTGATAGCCACGATTTCTCCCGCTCCCTGTGTGAGGAAACCAACGCAGAATTCCTGTGTGTGAGAAGGTGAGAGAGAATGAATCTCTGTGTGTGTATGGAAATCCGATGGAGAATCCCCCAAAACGGTGTGCATGAGGAAGCAGACCTCCCTACGTGAAGGGAAAAACTTATACAGACCACAATCATCCAAAAAGAATGGAGAGCCGACCCACTACCCGCGTGAAGGTAACAACGAAGATCTCCCGCCTGTCCGTGAAGAGAACCTGCCGCATGAGGATGGACCAGACCCAAAACATTGGAAGAATGGAGAGAGTGGAAAGAGTGGGAAGAATGTTTTTCCTGCCCCACGCAACGTGAAGAGGAAGAGTCCGCTGGTGGAGTGGGTGCATGGGCAAGAGGAAGAGTCAGCAATAACTACTCCCAACTAACATACAACAGAATTTTAATGGGTGGCCGACACATGGCAACTCCCAATGACCCCCACGGGTTAGACAACCCCCCCTTAACCTTAGGAATCATGCCCTTTTCATTTAACGTTACTCCGTCGTAGCTGGTTGTGGGTTTATTTTATTTGATGTGAATATTTACATGATGCCAATACTATAGTGTGTCGGGTAGCACAATATACCATCGGCAACAATCCCGATTGCTGAACATTCACAACCAAATCGATGGTTGGGCTTTTGTCTTTAGCTCCTCACCACGATTAATTATAATATATACATCATGTACCTTTAATGTAACCGGGGTCAAAACCGGGGACATCACATTGGTTGTAAAATATTTTATGGCTGCGAACTGGTTTAAGCCATTGGCGTTTTAGTTGTTGAAATTCTATTTGTAAAAGTTGTACTGTAAAGGATTATCCTAGGGTTTTGTTTTTAATAAACAGTTTTGATAATTAGGTTAAAAGGTTAACTTCTTATTTTTTTATATTTGTATAAGCAATATTTAGATTTTATTAGTTTTTCTTTTAAATTGGAAAAGTTGGAATTCATCCTTCGACTTACTTAGCTTATGGATAAAGATCTAAGAGATAAGATTTGTTCCTTATCTAAAGTATATAGTTGTCTTATTCTTAATTATTTGCTAGCTGTGGAATCTTCTTTTCTTCTTGAATAGGTTCTGTAATTTGATAAGAAGGTTTATTTTTAATAGTGGGGTTAGAATAATAGTTTACACATATTAATAATATTATTAGGGTTATACTAATTATTTTCAATTTGATTTACTAAGTACTTAATTCATGTACTGTAATATGACTTAGAGTAATATTTTAATAATTTAGGTTTTAAATTATTAAATAGTAAATGGTTTTTTAATAAGAGTAAATAAAGAGATTAATAATACATTAATTATTATTTTATTATACTATACACAGTTTAATGACTGTGTGACAAAAGCTTACTATAATATACTCTATGTAAAAGTTCTTATAGGATTTTGTATAAAAAGTTAAGACCTAGAAATGGAAATATTATGATAAAACAGTTTAGAGAAAAAACAGTAAAAAGATTCCAATACTAAATCAGTTACTTGATGATATTGTTGGTAACTTATCAAAAGAAAAGATTATTGATTTATTTCTATGGAGACTCTACAATTTGATAACAGTTCAGATCATCTTATTCATGTATAAATATTCCTATCTATAGCTAAACAATCCTTCTATACTAGAGTACTTCATCGTAAGATGAGTGGAAAATTGCAGAAAGGAAATGTACTCATTAATCAATCATTCCTATTTCTAGACTAATTTATTTTGATAATCATAAACAAGTAATTTTTCCTGAATAAATTTCAGACTTAAGCATTCTACTAGCAGATTCAAAGTATCTAAGTAATAATAGTAAAAACTAAACATGGCTACTTTCATTCAAGTAATTTGCTTGGAAAGAAATAAATAAAATAACAAAATGGAACCTGCTAATTTGTAGAAGATACAAACATCCCAAGGAGCCCATTCCACCCAACCTTTTCCTGAAGATAGCTCAAATGCATGTCTTAGGACCCCCGAGCCTGTCCACTGGTCCACCAGGATGAATGCACTGTGTGAAGAAATGGCATTAAATACCCCTGCAACTCAACAGAAGTACTTAACAGCAGTACTTTTGTCCTCAGAAGTAAAGAAGTCAGCTATCCAGCTGCACTAGTTCTGAATGCAGTCTTAAACACTCAATCCACTTCTAACTTTCCCCTCATCGAATCTCTTGTGATCTTTTTCAACTTCAGAAATTACACAAGGTAAGAATTGAACAACATCATGCTGAATTCAATGGATAGATATATGCATGCATAGGTCTTTTTGGTCAGTTTTTTTAATTAATGAGCCACCTGCTCTGTTCCACTTTCTTGGGGAACATGACCACAAAATTAGGGAAGTTTCCCCCTCCAACAGCTAGAATTGATTGAGGATGTTGCCATGTTTCAGTTTTCTCTCACCCCAGTCTATTCCTCTTAGTGGGTCAGTGGACACTCATTCAACAGCCTCCTTAGACTATTTGTCTCATCTTTTATTTATTAAATAATAAAATATTCAACATAATTAATTACAGTCATCCTTGACCCCACTTGGTCAATAGTCATAAACTTTACAATAAAAATAAAATATAATGTTTTCTTAAACATAAAATGTTATTGAAATTGGGGTACATGACAGTTTTGGATGGGAGTTTCATCGAATGGATGTTAAAAGTGCTTTTCTTTATGGAGATATGATGGAAGCCTATATGGAGCAGCCTCCTAGATTCATGACTAATTTTGGTCTAGTTTTTTAAATAAATAAGTCATTGTATGGTTTGAAATAGGAACCTCGAGCTTCGTATGAGTACATTGATTATTTATTTGTCAATCTTGGCTTCAAACATTGTGAATATGATCACAGTATGTATGTATTACATGTTCATGGTGATACTTTGATTGTGGCATTGTATGTTGATGATTTAGTCCAACCTGATTTTGGGTTTGAAGAAACAACTTGCAAATACCTTTGACATGACTAACCTTAGTCCGTTGCATTTCTTTCTTAACATTATAATTTTACAAATAGATGATGGTATCTTTATTTCTCATCCTCAATATGCCTTAGATCTATTAAAGTAATTCAATATGGACGACTGTAAATCATGTGCTAGACCTTATCAGTTGGAAATGAATTTGTTGAAAGACAGTGACTATGGACCATTCAATGCCACTCTCTATCGTTAGTTGGTCGGTATCCTAATTTACTTATCTCACAGTCAGTCAAATCTTTCCTTTACTATTAGTGTGGTTTCCCTGTACATGCGGGATCCTAGAGAAATCCACTGTAAGGTCGCAAAGATAGTTGTTTTCTAAATTAAGGGAACTTATTAGTATGGTATTAAGTATTATTACAGTACATAACCATTAGTCGGGTACATTGATTTCGACTAGGGTGGCGACATTAACAGTCAAAAGTCCACTTTTGGCTATGTGTTTTGACTGAGTTTTGGACCCTTGGTCTGGTCGTGTAAGAAACAAAAGGTAGTTTATATTTTGAATATAGAAGTCGAGTATCGTGGTGCTATCAATGAGGGTACATAGGTAGTTTGGATTCATCGGCTTCTCGACAAGATTGGGAGTCATTTTTAGGCCTCCACTGTTATATAATGTGGTAATCAGGGTCTTATTCAAGTTGTTGATAATCCTGCTCCACATAAAAAGATGAAGCATGTTGAAACTAATGTTTATTATTTGAGATAGTTAGTACAGAATAATGTTGTCTCACTTATTTATCGTAGAATAGATGATCAAGTTGTTGATATATTTATGAATGCTTTACCAGAAGCTAAGTTTCTGAAACTTCAAGAAGCTGCAATTATGGGAGGGTGTTCAGAGAAAGTAATCCCATCTTCTAAATCTCCAGAGAATTGTGCTTATGATGGGTGTTGGAACCTAAGGTCTTGGTGTTTCATCACACCTATGTATCTTATGTATACAATCAATCATTAGACGAAAAGCGAATAGAGTAGCAGTTGGTTGGAGTCCCAACTAGGCAGGACCACCAAATGACTGAAAAGTCGATTGGATAGATGACTGAATGCTTGACATGATTATTAAAGTTATAGCATCATGAGTTATTATCCAATCCAATCTTGTGTGTCAGGACTAGGCCTCATGTGTTGAGGTATTAGAGAGCCTGAGTTGGACTTTAAGAAACTTGGAGTAGATTCTTGGGTTGGACTCAAGAATGACTAAACCTTATGTGTAAAGGTTAATCTTCATATGTTGAGATGAATTCTTTGATATGTCAAAGTGATGATGTTGTATAGTGTTTTTGGACAAGGCTAAGTACTTGTGTGTCAAGTTGCATCATTCATGTGTTGAGGTGGACCCCATGTGTAGAGGTGATACTTTTCATATTGAAGCATTAATGTTGTGTGATGTATACTAACCATGGTCACTCGAGATGGATGAGCTATTAGGTCTCCTCTAGAGACTAGCCACCTATAGAGTGAATTACTTTAGCATTTGACCACTTGGAACGATAGTATTACAGTATAATCATAACATTGGACAAATCTCCTTGGTATAATTTTATATGATAGATAAATTCAAGTTAGCACGTATGGACCATGCAGATAATATAAGAGAGAAAGAAAAGTTGCATTGAGAAAAAAGAGAATTCAAACTTCTCATGAGAATGACTTTAGTTTATTAAGGTGAACTCAATTAGTTAAACTCAAGTGATATTAACAATGAGTACTTAATCCAATTAAATAGAATTCAAATTGATCACTTAAGTGGAACAATCAAGCATGATTTCAGTTAAGAGAGTTAACTAAAGTGTTAATAAAGAAGTTACAGTTAACTTAAAGTGTTTTGCATGACGACACTTTAGTTAAACTAAAATATGACACTTAAGTTAAAACCTGACACTTAAGTTATGACACTTGAGTTACAACACTTTCATGACGACACTTGAGTTACAACACTTTCATGACGACACTTGAGTTAGCATCCTAACTAAGTGGTCTAGGTTTCAGTTGTATAGCGAGTTCATCCTGATGTCAGTAGAGCATAGTCATAATGTCAAAGATGAAAGGCATTGTGCAATTATGTGTTTTGAAGTATTTATGAGTTCGAGGTGTAGAATAATTTCCACATTTATAAATTCGTTATATTTTGCATGACACATCTTTCACCCCTGCAATGATTTTCTACCTCTTGCATGAGACCATATTTGCAAGTTAAATGTGTGTCAAGCATACAATTGGATCATCCAATCCCTCTCTCTTTTATATTGCTCAGTGATTATTTTGAATTGTCACGTCCCCATCCCTCAGACCGGCGAAGAGGACGCGACGAACACCACGAACAGATGGGCAAACAGCCCCATGAACATTATCAAAAAACATCAATGCTGAGTTTAAAGAAACTTAAACATAACAGGAATGCTAAACATACAAGCATACTCAGATGCATAATTCTTAAATCATACAACGGAAGCAAACATACATTCCAGCATTAATCATGTTCATCATAATTCATTTGAAGACAATAGATTAATTGCAGAGATGAAACAATAGCAGTACTTATCTTTTGATGAAGAATCCCGCAATCAGCTACATCGCTGCAACGTTCCACCCAACCATAGGCCAGTGTGCTCATCAATCTCTCAGCAATGCTGCCACCCCCGAGCTGGGCATGATTCCTCTGGAATAAGGGTCAATTGCAGGCTTACACATAGCCAAGGGGACACAATCAGCCAAACCAACAATGTTGGGTTTACTAGGCCTTCAACAATCGGCCAAGCCAGCACAATCCAAGAACTAACCACTGCATTCACGTAGCAAAACGACCCTTCACAGCCCTGTGAAGAAGCAAAGACAACCAGCGATAACCCCAAACAACGATGAACACAGCTCAAGCCCACAAGGCAACACGAAGTTGTTCTTAGCCCTATCGTGGCCAAAACAACTCAGCTGCGACCCAAACCAGGGTACTTTAGTAGCCTAAACTCACAATGAAAACAATGGAAACAATCCACAGTCTCAACCCCAAGGAAAACTCATCCAACGACACACACAGTTCCCCAATGGAACGGCTGGGCAACATCACATAGTCCACAAAAAGAGAGAAGGGGCCAACAGGTGTGGAATACAACAACCCACCAGCATCCGTGAGCCCACAAGGCAACACACAATTCCCCAATGCTCACGTTGAGGAAAGTTACACATCCATAGCCCGAAGTGGAAGCAGAACTCCGACTCACAACAGCATCCCAAATCATGGGAAAAAAACAGCAACCCAAACATACACAGCAGTTCAGCTCACGACATGGGGAAAAACAATAATCCCAAAGAATGTATCAGCATACATTACCCGCAATGTGAGGAACCCGACAGCTCGTTCTGGGCAACAAAGCCTCGGGAAATCTTGTACGGACCACCACCATGAAGGTGAAGACCAGGCTGACTGCTTGCAAGTCCCTGCGTGAGAGTGGACAACTCTCTGCGTGTGAGGATGAGCCGATCCGACTTCTGCACACGGATGAACAGGACAACGATGCACCGGAGAAAGCCGAACCTTCTCTGCATGAGGGTGAGCAGACTCATAGGAGGAATGCGCGGTGGAGAGAGTGGGAGAGTGGAGACCAGGCGTGAGAGAAACGATGGTTTCCTGCTGGGCATGCATACCGTCCAAACTGACAGCAGCCTGCCAAAACCGGCGCCTCCCCATGCCCACGTTTCCTCATGCAATAACTGCCCCAACTAAAAAAATCAAGACATTGAAGAAGTTGGGTGAAACAAGAAAGGTGGAAAAACAAACAAGGTGGCAACACATGGGTTTCTCCCCCATAAACCAAGGTTTGACATCCCCCACCCCTTATCCTTTGGAACCATGCCCTTTTCATTCAACGTTGCACCGCCGTAGCTGGTTGTGGTTTTAGTTTTAATTGATGTGCATATTTACATGATGCCGAATTATAATGTGTCAAATGGCACGATAAACCATCGGCAACTATCCCTATTGCCGAAACACACACACAACCAAATCGATTGTGGGGCTTTTGCCTCGAGCTCTTCACCATGATTAATTACAATATATACATCATGCAAATGGGGTCAAACTGGGGACATTACATGAATTCTCTCTTATCTTGCACCTGGGCTGCCAAAATTAATCTGCAATTGTAAAGTACATTCACTGCTATCTATCATTATTAAACTGAGGATATATGTTGGGGTTTTTCACTCTCATTGTTTTGAGGGTTTTCCCTAGCGTACATGTTGTCTATGTGTGAATGGTTATGTGTATGAATGATTCATTAATTTAAATTATTGTTGGCATCCAACAACCTTCTCTCTTTTTCTTTTTCTTTTTCTTTTTAGTTAATAAAAGATTATATCGGTTTAACCTTAATCATTCTTGAGAAAATTATTAAAGAGTCTCTTCAAAATATTTGATTCTGAAGGTACTCCTAATTTGGGGAAACTAAAAAAAATAACTTGAAGCGAAAAACATTTTTATGTTATTAATCCCATTTCATGAAGGTGTCACTGATGATTAAATTTTGAAGTTGTTGAACCTACATCCTATATAGTTGGTTTATATAATATTGTACATTAAATTCTTGACTATATATCAATTTATGAAAATGATACTTTTGTCATATCGACAATATACTCTTTAAGACTGAAATAATTAGACATTCACTTCTATGATCTTAAACCTGGTAATCCCATTCTCCTATATGCTTTTCTCAAGTTATTTAAATTAAGACTTCATGTTTTGTTCATCATTTTTGGTAATCTACAAGGTATATGGCAAGGTTCATTTTAACCTTAAGTTATTACTATATTAATCATTTTCTATTCATTACATAACCTAAACACTATTATAAAAACTACGTTTAAGTGATTATTTCAACCATGTATCAAAACATGTATTTTACCCTAGCTAGGATTTAAACCATACGAATGCTCTATCAATGAATTGTATGCGACACATGTTTCTATGGTACACCTGTCTCGTTGGTATCGTTTCATCATAGTGTCATACATTTAGGTGTAATTTCCATTTATGAATGTTGTACATAACAATAATTTTGCATCACCTGTTATCATTAACCTCGATTTGTTAACGCTTATGAAGAAATTTGTAGGGTTTCGACAGCGATGGTGGGTAAACTCAGCTATGTTGCAAAGGTTTGGCATGACCTAGATTCCTATTCCCTCCATATCGACGACCTCTTTCAAAACACACTCTGTTTACCAATTTGACAGTGCAGAGATGGCTCCACTTTGTCGATTTCAACCCACCAGGAGTGATCTATTAGAAATCGAACCAGAGGAAGCTCAATTGCTCAAAAAAATTGGTTGGGGTTATCTCTTTCTAAGTTTTAATGGGCATCATACAGAAGTTACCTGACAATTCGCTTTGTCTCTTAAGGGTAACATGGATCAGAATGGTGACCTTCGTTTGGTTATAAAAGAGTCTCTCATAGCAAATTCTACCAAGCTGACTCAAACAGGGGAGAAATGGTTTAAGCAGAGGGAAATCAATAAGAATAAGTGGAAAATTATTCTCCTCTCCCTTCCAGAATATTTTGATGATAAACATGGATACCCAATGAAATTTCTCAAATCTTAGTGGTGTCCCCTCCTACGACTTATTATTATGTATATTACTTGCGATGGTAGGTTTTATCATGTCCACTTGTACCATATCCGACTGCTTATGGTGTTTAAAGTTTCAAATTTAAATTTTCCCTATTTCTTGTTTAATAGTCTTGAAAAAATGGCTTATGCGGTTCAACACACTATTGGTGATCAATATAGAAGTTTATTTCATCATGGTCTGCTTAAAATTGTAATTCAGTATCAGTTTTCTTATGTGGGTAGGACTTGGGACGAGTTCCTGAGTGAAAATAATTTTGGGAAAACCCAATATTGGACTTATCCTCTACCCTGAGTTCGACAAAAGAGGAGGCGATCCTCTTTACATGATTCTTCTAAATTAGAGTTGACCTCAAACCTTGAGGATACTGAAACCATTAACCCTATCTTGAAAAATGATTTGAAAGATGAAATGGCAGAGGATTGTTTCATTCTGGTTGTTGAGGATTTAATCAACCTCTAGCAACCTATTAAACCCCATGATGTATTTGCACAAAAATCAAAGGGGTTAGAAAATTGTCAATACAAAGACTGTGCTCTTCATAATGAAGCTAGACCTAATCATCGAGAGTCTGTCTCTGTCAATTCCTGCAGTTTCACCCGTAGTGTGGCTACATTCTCAATTCGTATAACGATGCAGCAACAAAAGGAACCCCTTTGGTGGAGATTGAGAGTGAGGACGACTATCTCTCTCTGGTTCATGGATTGCCTCACGATGGTGATCACCATGAATATAGCATGGAGCTTAATAACCCCATGACAACTCATGTAAGACAAGTAATCTCTGTTTCAATATAAACCAAATCCTTCATGTACAGGTGATTATTCACCTGGTCATAGTAATAATATCCTTAATCAGTCCATGAAAAGGGTGTTTAGGGAGAAAATTACTCAACTAGAACTAGACTTGAAGAATCATGGTCAAATGAACGTGTTATGAAAGATGAAATCAAGACTCTTAAAAGCGAGTTATTACTATGGGTAAATCATTGGCAGAACCTAAAGTCAAAGAAATACAAGTACAAAGCCATGAAAAGATCTTTGGTTTTGGCTAATGAAAGACTGGTAAATCAAGAAAAACAACAGAAAGTCATAGTCTTAAAGCTTCGAGCCAGATTAGTTGAAGCTCGACAAGCAGCCAAACTCCATATTTCTACATATCTCGTATTTGTTTCACTTTCATCTATAGTCGGCGGTTTTATTGATTTTGACACGTAAGTGGATCATTTTATCAGCACACCTACAAAATCGTAGATTCTGTAGGAGTGCTCATGACTCGTTTCTTTGCTATTTCATTAATTAAATATTAATTTAAATGAGAACTTAACATTATGTTTAAATATTGTTGTAGGTGGCCTTCACATTTATTATGGATGTGTTTTGTCCCTTATTATGTTGCTAGATTCAAGGAAGATTCGTTTCCAGGTGCCTTTTTTTGGGGGAGACGATATTAACTATCTTAAGATACCTTGTTATATCATCGACAATACAATCATATTGATTGTTGTTAGTTTTTAGCAACTATCAAACTAATATGTAACATATGTTTAAATGAAAAGTATATTTTAGGAAGTAGGCCCATAGAATCCTCCAAGTAGTTAGTTTTTTTTTAATATATAAGTCACTAGGGTGACTGAAGAAAGAGGATTCGAATAGAGTAAAAAATATTGTCTTGTAGAGTTTAACGTTTCTGAATTTTGGAGCAGAATCATGTGTCATGATCGTACTTGTTTTGGCATACTACTTTGAGATTCATTTTGAGAAATTGGTATCATTTTGATGTTGTTTTCAGATACAGCTATATATACATTAAATCTTATTACACTTTCCTTTCATGTTTTGATCTGTATACACATGTTATTATGTTGTATTTATCATTTTTATGCTTTCGAATACACCATGTTTAGCTTTTGAGTATATGATGTTTTATGTTAGCTTGGGATAATTGTAATTATCTAATTTAACTTTTATATCATCATTTAAATTTATCAATTTTCCTACTATCTATTTACATATATATTATGATAGTAATCATTATTGTAATAGTCATATTTTAAACATGAATCACTTGTTGTTATGTAACAGTACATGTGTTTTCTATTATAATAGTTTATTATTATTTATTTTAAGCCTATGTTTGTAATATTCTTCTTATTATTGGGATTATGTTATGTTATATGAGTTTGCTCTCATAATATATCATATTTTCAATACTTTTGTTTTACAGTACAACAAGCGATAGTAATTATTAGAACTACTCTTGGCCAAGATAGGATAGCTTAATTCATAGAGACAATAATTAGTATTAGTTTAGCAATTGCTAATATCTAGTTATTTATAGAAGTTCTATAACTCTTTCATTAAATAGTTTTTGACAAACATTTAGAACAAAAAGAGGAAGACTCTCCTTAAGAGAGCAAAAAAATAGATGGTAGCAAGACCATAACCCTACGAGAATTAGTTATACCAAACACACTAGGGGATGTGTTAACTGCCTTATGTGGGATAGTTCTCCATAGTTGGACATAGTTAGAAAATACGGCCAACAAGTACTGAATAATATATCATATTTTCAAGACTTTTGTTTTACAGTACAACAAGCGATAGTAATTATTAGAACTACTCTTGGCCAAGATAGGATAGCTTAATTCATAGATACAATAATTAGTATTAGTTTAGCAATTGTTAATAGCTAGTTATTTACAGAAGTTCTATAACTCTTTCATTAAATAGTTTTTGACAAACATTTAGAACAAAAAGAGGAAGACTCTCCTTAAGAGAGAAAAAAAATAGATGGTAGCAAGACCATAACCCTACGAGAATTAGTTATACCAAACACACTAGGGGATGTGTTAAATGCCTTGTGTGGGATAGTTCTCCATATTTGGACATAGTTAGAAAATATGGCCAACAAGTACTCAATAATTCTGCACTTAAATATCAAAATATCAAAGCACAACAAAAATTCATAAATGACCATTGTCGATGCGGTTATGATCCGTAGGACCTCAACTTTAGTGCATTAAAAGTTTGTTGTAAAAGAATGCGTGCAACAGGTTAATTAATGGACAGTATTAGCATCAATTAAATGCTCAGAACAAGAATGAAAACCACAACACTGATAGACAGATACAAGGAAGAAAACACAGAAACAGAGTCACAAACAGAAGTTGATAACGGAGTTCACCCCCTCCACTGGGCTACGTCTATGGGTACCTCTCCAATGGGTACCGATCCAATTAATGGCTTTAAATGGTACAAAATGGTTCTGGCATCAACTTCAGCAACTGTAAAACAGAATGCTGGATAGAAAGTCTTCAAGACTCCTTCTGTGGAATTACAATCTGGTCTTCAAAATATAAAGACCCAAAATGTAACAGAGAATACAGTCGACTCTAATACAAACAGCAATCTGGAAACTACATCAAAATCTCCAAGCTTATATGACAGAGAAACAATGTACTGTGCTCTCAACGAACTGTGTCCCCCCAATCGTCCCCAGCTTCCTCTATTTAAGCCTCATAAGTAATGGATTTCCCTTCTTTCACACAGTTGTTACCAAGGAGACAAAACGTAAAGGAAATGTGACTATTCACATCCCCTGCCAAATGCCCACTCGTTATCATAGCAGGTTGTTCATCTTCGTAACTGAACCAAAGAACCAAAAGAAAACGTTACCAATGCATCAGTTCCATTCCCTGGGACGTTGCATCCAAACTGTGTACCAACTGCAAAAACCATGATGGAAAAATCCCCACGCGAACGCATGCTGAGTATTTGAATCGAAAGTTTTAGTTATCCGGGATTCCGTCGTTGCAGAAGAGTGATACGCAACGGGCTCCGATATTTTTCCTCCGATGATCTCTGTCTCAATCGGCTGTCGGCTGGTTTTCGAGTCAGAACACATGTTACTTTGGTCTCCGCATTTGCGAATGGCGCACCACTTCTTTTTCTGATTCTATCGAGTTATTTCGCCGATATTTTAAGTTTTGGGCTTCCGTCGTTGCGGCTGTCGGAAGCATTGTTCTTCCGATCAAGCTTGTGGCCGTCGTTGCGGACTTCTTATCGCTCCAAATTCTGATCTGTTCCAAACGTCTTTAAGCTTCCCCTGTTGTGGAAGGGAGAAATACTTCTGACTTCCGATGTTGCGGACGGAGAAAGGCTTGCGAGCCCCGCCATTGCGGAAGGGAGAAAGACTTCTGACTTCCAATGTTGCGGAAGGAGAAAGGCTTGCAAGCCCCGCCATTGTGGAAGGGAGAAAGACTTCTGACTTTCGATGTTGCGGACGGAGAAAGGCTTGCGAGCCCCACTGTTGCGGAAGGGAGAAAGGCTTCTGAGCCCCGCCATTGCAGAAGAGAAAAGGCTTCCAAGCCCCGCCATTGCTGAAGAGAAAAGGCTTCCGAGCTCCGTCGTTACAGAAGAGAAAAGGCTTCCGAGCCCCACCGTTGCGAAAGAGGAAAATCTTCTGAGCCTCGCCATTGCGGAAGAGGAAAAGCTTCTGAGCCCCACCGTTGTGGAAGAGAAAAAGCTTCTGACTGCCGATCCTCATATTTTTTTGTGTCCAGTTATCCCCGCAGACAGACTAGGAGTTTGGCCGCCCACCGTTGTGGAGGGAGATGTGCTTCCAACCTCCGATGTTGCGGAAGGAGTTCTCTTCCGACCTCCGATCTGCATATTTTTTCCATCCGTTTTTTCCAACCGTACGCCTTCTATGAACCATGTACCATATTGGATCTTCAAAGAGGAATAATTCGTCGGATCAATCCTCCCCATTGGAGAGCTTTTGGACCTCTAAAAGCCTAGATCACCCTGCAGGTAGGTGAGGGTACCACTTCCTCACCATTCCAATCTCCATACATCCTGCCTTGCTTAGAATCTGCATATTAGTCTCCTTGTCCATGACCAAAGGAGGTTCATACCATTTAAAATTCTTTGCATATGCAACTGGAGATAAGCTCAAACAGAAAGAACGTTTACACTTCTTTTCAAAGGTCTCAAAATGATCATAAACAAAATTGAGCTTTTTACCTTTCAACCTTCCCTTGATGATCTGCAACCAAATTTGCTTTTCAACTTCAAAAGGATGATGGTTTTCATGTTTGGCTTTGCAAATTGCCTAACTCGTCTCCTGCTGTTCTTGCACTATCTGTTGCATGGTTTCCTTTGCATCATGATGTTCACCTCTCACATCTTTTGTGCCGAAAGAAAAGTCCCCATGTGACTTCAACAGATAACAAAAACAAGTCTCGAAAGGAGATTTAATAAACTGCATGTGCTACAACTGTTCATCCTGAACCTTAGGATGTTCATCACAATAATTTTGAAGAAATTGAATAATCATCCGATTCATGCCAAGATTTGGAAAAGGCATGCTTTGCTGCAACTGCACTTCATGTTGTACATCTCTATTAAGTGATAATCTTTCAGGTCCCTGTAACAAAGCACCATACTCGGGAACACCTTTAATTAATTTAATTCCATGTTCCACCAATGATTCACCTTTAACAGCCATTAATGCAAACTTCCTGCTAGCATTCACTATCATTTTCATTTGACTTGTAGTGACTAATGCTAGATTTGTTTTCATACGATGTGCACGAACAATGTATTCCACACCACCTTTAAAAAGATGATATTTGTTCTGCTCTCTATAAAAGACTACTTTCCAGTCATACAAATATGGACTCCCAAGTACAATTCCACAAATTTCAAGTGGCACAACATCCAGTTCTACCTCATCCATAAAATTTTCAGTGATTGCAAATTTCAAAATACATTTCTTTGTAACTTGCAACTGTGTATCATTAGTAACCCAACCTAGAGGATAGGGATTTTCATGAGGCACAGTAACTAGATGCAATTTCTTAACCACTTCTTCTGATATCAGATTTACCTGTGAACCACTATCAAACAATGTATCAATCTTTGTGTGATTTGCAATGACACGAACATGAAATAGTGCACTTCTATCTTTATCATTTTGCTTAGAAGTAGATGGCAGACTTGTACTTGCACTAGAACTGGAGCTTGAACTTGCATCAATAGAAAGAGATATACCTTCATCTTTACCTTGGATCCCTATTGCTGTGATCTTAGTCTCATCACCTGAATCAGATCCCAAGTCTTGAATTATTGCTGCAGTAGCTGCTTGATTATCCTTATCTTTGATTTTATTTCTTCCCATCCACTTTGGCTTTAATTCTGGATGAAGTTTCCAGCACTTTGAAACATCATGCCCTTTCTGACAATGTGAGAATGTGGGTCTCTCACCCTCTTTCGTGATGGTAGTTGTTTCCTTTCCCTTATCTTTGCTTTTATCTTTGTTGTCAAATTTAGATGACTTCTTCACAAACGAATCATCATCATGCTTACCCCTAGCTTCTAAATGTGTAGCTTGAACACATACATCATCCAAATTACTGGGGTTAAACATTAACAAAGTATGTCGCAAATAAGAATGCATGCCACCAATATATTTAAGAAGAGTTTCTTGCGTATCCAATGCAACATTCAATGCAATAGCCCTCTTTCTGAATTCATGAGTATAATCTTGAATGCTTTGTCCTTTAGCTTGTCTAAACATTTGCCAATTCATTATTAATTGCTGCATATGACCTAAAGGATAAAATTGCTTCCTTAATACTTCGATGAATTCATTCCAAACTGAAATAATTTTACCATCCTTTCGAAGATCTTGATGAATCTTGCTCTCCCACCAAGTAAGAGCCATTCCACTCATCCTTAGAGTGGCCAATTGAATCCTGGAAGGGTCATCATTAATGCCCTGCACCCTGCAATATACTTCAAGCTGTTTGATCCAATTGTCTAATTTTTCAGCATCTACATCTCCATTATAAATAGGTAATTCAAACTTTACATCCAATTTGAAATAAGGCATATTAGGACTTGCATTATGAGAAGTATGAGAAGAAGAAAAAGTCTGTTTAGTATCAGGAGGATCACCATCACCTCCTACTCCTTTACCCTTTTCTTCTGGCTTCACTTCTGCATCTCTGGATGAAGATCCTTCTTCTTTCTTCTTCCTTTCTACTCGCTCTTCGAGTAGAAGTTCCATCATGGATTTCATGCTCATAAAAGCCTCTAGAAACTCAGTTTTAGAAATGACAGGTTTTTCCCGTTCAGTATGTCCTTCTTCTTCCCTTCGTGGAGAAGACATGGTTCTTGAGAATGTTCTCCTGGAGCCAATCTCAGGATATCCTTCAACTAATTCTCCTTCACCAAGCTTTAACCTGGACCTGGTAAGCATTCACAAACTTGCACAACAATCAACCAGCTCTGATACCAAATATGATCCGTAGGACCTCAACTTTAGTGCATTAAAAGTTTGTTGTAAAAGAATGCGTGTAACAGGTTAATTAGATGACAGTATTAGCAGAAATTAAATGCTCAGAACAGGAATGAAAACCACAACACTGATAGATAGATACAAGGAAGAAAACACAGAAACAGAGTCACAAACAGAAGTTGATAACGGAGTTCACCCCTCCACTGGGCTACATCTCCAGGTCCCTCTCCAATGGGTACTGATCCAATTAATGGCTTTAAATGGTACAAAATGGTTCTGGCATCAACTTCAGCAACTGTAAAATAGAATGCTGGACAGAAAGTCTTCAAGACTCCTCTCTGTGGAATTACAATCTAGTCTTCAAAATATAAAGACCCAAAATGTAACAGAGAATACAGTCGACTCTAATACAAATAGCAATCTGGAAACTACAACAAAATCTCCAAGCTTCTATGACAGAGAAATAATGTACTGTGCTCTCAACGAACTGTGTCCCCCCAATCGTCCCCAGCTTCCTCTATTTAAGCCTCATAAGTAGCGGATTTGCCTTCTTTCACACAGCTATTACCAAGGAGACAAAACGTAAAGGAAATGCGACTGTTCACATCCCCTGCCAAATGCCCACTCGTTATCATAGCAAGCTGTTCATCTCCGTAACTGAACCAAAGAACCAAAAGAAAACGTTACCAATGCGTCGGTTCCATTCCCTGGGACGTTGCATCCAAACTGTGTACCAACTGCAAAAACCATGATGGAAAAATCCCCGCGCGAACACATGCTGAGTATTTGAATCAGAATTTTTAGTTATCCGGGATTTCGCCGTTGCGGATGAGTGATACGCAACAGGCTCCGATATTTTTCCTCCGATGGTCTCTGTCTCAATCGGCTGTCGGCTGGTTTTCGAGTCGGAATGTATGTTACTTTGGTCTCCGCAGTTGCGAATGGTGCACCACTTCTTTTTCTGATTCCATCGAGTTATTTCACCGATCTTTTAAGTTTCGGGATTCTGCCGTTGCGGCTACTGGAAGCATTGTTCTTCTGATCAAGCTTGTGGTCATCGTTGCGGACTGCTTATCGCTCTGACTTCCGATCTGTTCCAAACATCTTTAAGCTTCCCCTGTTGCCGAAGGGAGAAAGACTTCCGACTTCTGATGTTGCGGACGGAGAAAGGCTTGCAAGCCCCGCCATTGCGGAAGGGAGAAAGACTTTCGACTTCCGATGTTGCAGAAGGAGAAAGGCTTGCGAGCCCCACCGTTACGGAAGGGAGAAAGACTTTTGACTTCCGATGTTGTGGACGGATAAAGGCTTGTGAGCCCCACTGTTGTGGAAGGGAGAAAGGCTTCCAAGCCCCACCGTTGTAGAAGAGAAAAGGCTTCCGAGCCCCACCGTTGCAGAAGAGAAAAGGCTTCTGAGCCCCGCCGTTGTGGAAGAGAAAAGGCTTCCGAGCCCCGCCGTTTTGGAAGAGGAAAAGCTTTTGAGCCCCCCCATTACGAAACAGGAAAAGCTTTCGAGCCCCACCATTGCAGAAGAGAAAAAGCTTCCGACCGCCGATCCTCGTATTTTTTTGCGTCCGGTTATCCCCGCGGACAGACTAGGAGTTTGGCCGCCCGCCGTTGTGGAGGGTGATGTGCTTCCAACCTCCGATGTTGCGGAAGGAGTTCTCTTTCGACCTCCGATCTACGTATTTTTGCCGTCCATTTTTTCCAACCGCGTGGCTTCTATGAACCATGTACCATATTGGATCTTCAAAGAGGAATAATCCACCGGATCAGGTTACAACAACCGACTAATCTTTGGAACGTTGTTGATTTTATGGAAATAATTATGACCAATGGCCCCTATTTGTGGACCAAATCCTCCTTACTTCCAGGAAGTTGGCTAGATCTAGAGACTATAAAAATCCAACAATATGGATTGTTTAATATCATGATGTAAGATGTCTTTCATACTCATTATGCATTGTTATGTTGTGATCATGATGTGTTGTGCTTAAGTGTTGTGACATTGTCTTTAGACACCACCTCTCTTCTTGGAACATTGTTCCCTTTTGTGATTTTCTTTATGTTCAATAGTTCAAGGTTAACAGGTTCCCCAACAATCCATTGAGACCTCTTCCCTACAAAGACTTGGTATGGCTAATGGTTGTATAATACCTTGGGTCTTAATTTTCTCTAATTTGTTATGTTGGTAAACCAAACATTCTGCTACAGACTTATGTACATTAGTGTTAACACCTTCCCAAAAAAAAACATTCTTGATGTCATGGTAAGTTTTCAAAAATCCCGAGTGTCCCCCGATAGGAGAAGTGCTTACTTCCAAATGGACCTTTTGTTTGAGTTGGGAATTGCTACATATATTTTGGTGATCCTTATACCAAATTGAACCATTCAAATTTATTTGATGCACTAGGGTCCTACAGTAGTTGTCGAATGAGCTTATATGCATACTAGTTCTACCACCATTCTATATTTTCTTTTTCCACCTAATATTATTGTAGAATGGAAATAATACAAAGTAAGGCCTTAATGTCTTCTTATTTCCTTGAAAGTGCATCTACGCCACATTTTGTTTCCTTCTTTTGTAAATAGTTTCAAAGTTATAAATAGGAATATCCGTTACCCATTTTTGTTTCTCTTCTAAAGATAGTCATCGTTCCAAGAATTACTTTAAATTATCATGATTTGTTTTTGTCTTAATGTGTCTTCCTGTTAGGTAAGTGTGTTATTAATTAATTGTATACAATATAGCTAATTTATCCTTCTTTTAAATGGGCTTGATTAAGTTATTTCCCTTAAGTTGGCAACTTTCAAAGGAAAAGGGACTTCATTCTTGCATTAAAACTACATTAAGTCCATACCCCAAGGCATCACACTCCGTGTTAAAGTTTTGGTGAAGTAAGTGTGGTAAGTATAAGAGTTTTACACATCACCCCATTAAGTTTTTTAAAGCTTCGGTTGCCTATTGAGTCAAATAAAATGTATCAATTTTCAATAAAGTTGTTAGGGGTGTTGTTATCAGACCATAGTTCTCAACAAACTTGTGGTAATAGCTCGACAATCCTAAGAATCCTCTAATATTCTTCAATATTTTGATAATTGGTCAGTCCACCATGACTTAATTTTGTTAGGTCCCACTTTGACACCCTCACCAAATACAACATGACCCAAATTTTCTACTCATCACACCCCGAAGGCACACATGGAATGATTTACATATATTTGTTGCTCCTCCAATAGTTTTAAGTTAATGTAAACATGGTGTACATTCTCTTCCTAATATTTCATGTATATTAGTGTATCATCAAAAAATACTAACACAAATTTTATGAGAAAGGGATTTCAAATGGAGTTCATCGAGCTTTGAAATGTGGAAGGTGCATTAGTAAGGTCAAAAGGAATCACCTTCATTTATTTTAAAGGTTTTTTTGGTGATGTATTATTCCCTCATTATAATATGATGATATCTTGAATGAAGATCCAACAATGTAGAGAAAGTTTATCTTTGCAAATCATCTAACAGTTTATTAATAATAGGAACCGAATCTTATATTTAATGGTGGCCTTGTTTGGATATCTATAATTTTGACATATACACCATAAATAATACTTTTTGTAAACCATCACCACTGGTTAAGAGAAAACATTATGTCTAGGTTGAATTGTTGTATTTGATTAGTGTATCCATTACCCAATCACACAAAACTACTGCAAACCTCACAATATATTGATCTAGAATTCTATCTTGATAGAATAGAGTACATTGAGGTACCTAATATAGGAATAGGTGACCATAAAAAACATGTCATGATAATAATGTTTGTTTATCCATCTCCATAACTATCTCCAATGATATCTCCTTAAATCTCTCAAGTTATCTCCATGAGATACTCATCCTTGACTTCTCTCATTATCCTCGTCTTTGAATCATGCGTAGACTTTGTACATTGTATGCATATTTACATTTTATATTCTCACCATTAGATATTACAAGTTTGAATTATTCCTTCATGAATTATGTCAGCTTCTAGAATTTGATGTTCAATCGTACACTCGATCTTACTCTTTTGGGAATAGGGGTATCCATAATGTTTGATGTTAGGAGGAAGGCTCCCTGGGATCAAGTGAATAATGTGATCATTCTCTTGACCACGTGGAATACATTTGGGCGTACCTTCAAATTCCTTGGAATGATTGTCAATATTTTTTTGGAGATAAAAGGGAGAAAAGGTTTTATATTTTTGAACATTTAGTGAGCGCAATCATGTAATTGCACAATGGTGTCCCCTTTTTAAGAATTTTTTATGTTTTTAGATCTTATCACTTTATATGCTTTATGTCATATAACTTTTTGTTCAATTTCCATGCCTATCGAAGAAACCCTCATGAAAAGTTCCAAAAAAACAAAAACCACTAATCCAAATGTTTTACCATTGGACCCTTGAGACCACATCAACACCATTCATTTGGATTTCAATAATTAGGTTGTCCAATAAATAATCCCCTATTTTGAGATTAATACTATGGCACTTCTCCAAAAAAATTATGGTACCTCAACCTATCGTAATTAATTGAAAATCTTGTGCTAGGTATATAAATCAATTGAAAACTTTGGCTAAATTGAAATTAATGAAGTTATGGGTACCACCAGAACAAATCAAAATTGTTACGATTTTGTATATATCCTTCCATCTTAATAGTCAAGGAGCATTCATGTCGACCAAAGCAAGACAAGATATGGTAGGACTAGTATGTTTTAGTTCTAGATATTGATAGGGTTCCAATTCTTTTTCTTCTTTCTCTCCACAATATATGTAGAATAGTTTCTTCTAACCACACTTATGACCCTTATTATACTTGTCATAATTGAAACAAAATCCCTTTTCTCTTATTCCATAAATTGTTAAGGTGTTAACCTTGTAGGTTGAGTGAGGTCATGAGTGGGAACATTGTGCTTTATAGGTGTTGGTTGAAACCCTTATGGTATACATATTTTTACTTTCAACTTTCCTTTCCAAATTGAAATCGTTCTTAAGGATTTAGGATCCAAGAGAAGCACCCAATGTTGAATGCTCTCCTTTAAAGTGCCTATAAAGAGATCCAACAAATTATCCTCTAGAATGTTCTTCACTCTAAGACTCAAATTTTGAAATTGTTGAATGTATTTTATAATTGGTCATGTTTGCCTAATATTTATCATTTAGCCAAAGAAGGTGTTTCTCTTAATATCCCCATAACATGCTACCAATTCATTGGTATAAATGGTTGAATAGAAAATATAGTCCTTTTTTTATTCATAATTCCATTGATACCAAACAAAATGGCTAGGTTATGGGATCCACCTATAATAACCATGTTATGGCATCATGAAAATCCAAATTCCTCATATATATATTGGGAATTAAGTAGTTCCCTAGTATCGAGTTGAACTTGCAACGATGTGGATATTGGAGTGATGAATTGTCAATTGTTTGGGACTCAAACTTCTCGTTCTCCAAATGTGTTTATTTTTTCTCTATGTGTGATTGGGATTCAACCATTGTGTTCTCATTTTCTCTTATTGGTGAGGTGAATTTAGGGTAAGGAAACATCTTAGCTCCATCAAAATTCCCCCTTCATGTACTTCTGATTTGTTGACCATCTCTTTGAGGTCATCTTTGTTTTCCACCTCTTTTAGTTCATTTTAATAATTTCTTTGAGATCGATTTTAATATATTCAAATTCTCTTTTACTTTATAAAATTATTATGTCAACCTTTCTTTCCACCATGCATTCCAATATCTATATTCTCTATTCAAACATGGGCATTTAAATTCCACACTCTTCATTCTCTTCTTATGTCAAGGACAATCCTTCATAAGCCTTTCCAAGAGTCATGGTTTATTTATTACTTCTAGACATCATGGATGTAGAGTTTTGGAGACTATTTTGCTAGCCAAAATCCAACTTATTTTAGATTCTTTTATTATAATATTCTACTACTAAACTTTTTAGAGTATACTTTGAGATTTCATCTTCAATATGCCACCAATCCCGTGGATTTTGGAGATTTCAAGGGAAATATATATTTGAATTACCATAACCTGTTGTTTTTGCCCTATTTCAAAAGAGAAACATTCTAAAAGATACCGTGTTTCCAATACATCACTCCTAGGTTTGAAATTTGGTCCTAAAACACTATGGTTCTTCTTTCTAATTCTACTAGCGACACTCGATTTGGATATTACAATATTCATATATGAATGTTTTACTAGAACAACATGTTTAACCTTAGTTGGGAACTAGACAAAAACCCTATATTGAACATCATTTAATTCAAAAAATACAACGAACCAAATTATGAAAAATTTACCTAATGCATTTTTCTATGTTTTCTATCCACCTTGAAATTTTCTCTTTCAAAATACCCCAAAAACAATTTATATCAAAAATGATAAGATGACTTGTTTGGAGGAGCCCAAACCTAGGATTATCCCCTTTGATACCAAATGTCATTGACCAAATACCACAAATAGCATAAAAATAGAAAGAATAAGTAAATACACACCTCGAGAGTGATAAAAAGTGAATCAATAGCAATGCCAATTAGAGGGGGAAACCTCCTTTACACTTTATATTTACAAATACTCCTTAATTATCTCTAAAACTAGACCTCCCGGGTACATATAGGAGATAAAGGGTGCAAGTACAAATGATGAGACTGCCTGATCAATAATGACAACAATACAATAGAAATAGCAATGGAATGGACAAGGTTAAATTTTGTCTCACTTTTATTACAATTTCGGTGTGTTTGGTGTTTTCTTCTCTTTCGTGAAGCAATTTATATGTTTGTGTACACTTGCATTTTCTACTTAGAGCGCTTATGTTTATCATCATTTTTTTTCCAATTGGTGCATCCACTTCATATGCTATTTTACATTAATGCATTCAACCATCTTGACCACTTTTGTGTTTTTTATTTTAGTCACTTGTGTGGTTTCCAAACACCTCATGATATTGGTCATGCTTCACTAAGCCCTTACTAATTCCTTCATATGTAATCTTCGGTACGAGTGAAAGAAGTTTTCATCAAGGGGGGTTAATATGTAATACTTCCTTATTTTCGCTCATTTCCAAGCCAATCTTATTGAGAATTTTGATACATAAATAATTATTCACATACCTTGTAATCATCAAAATCAAGCTCCATGATTATCAATATAGGATTAACACACTTAGGTCAACTTATATTGAGCTTATCTTGCATCATCATGATCTCAGGTTGTATATAAGGTTATCTTAGATAATTTGACTAAGTGGTTGAGGGCAATGTCAGTAGGTGACTCAGTGCACTACAAATAAGTGAGTTAGTTAGCCCCAAGTTGATTTCTCTATTTATTGCACCATGTCTCTAATATATTTCAACATAAAGCATCGATCCCTTTTCTAAGGAAAACCTTAGGAAAAATCCTCAATGTACTCCCATGTGATCCATGGATGGTAAATGGGGTAATTGTCAACCCTAACTATGGAGCATAACCCCAAGGGGATCAAAAGAGTTTAATTTCTGGCCTATCCAACTTTAGGGGAGATATCTCAAGTATGGTTCAAGACCACTTGAGTGAAACCTTGAGGATTACAAAGCATCAATCCATTATAACAACATATGATTTTGATTGATGTAATACACTACAATAAAGTTTTTTTCGTTGCTATAAATTTTTCTACCACATTAATCAATGTATTCCTTCTTTGATATATCTTGTGATTTTGTGGTCAGATGCTCAATCCTGGAACCAAACCCAAAATATTACACATGTTTTTTTCTTTTGGACAAAAGATTCCAATTTGAGTGTGTTGTAATGTTCTAGATCAGGGATGGTCACACTTGTTGTGTTAGGATAATATGAAGCTAATCAAGCAATAATAAGAAATTTTGAACATGTTGATCATCATCATATATTGGAGTAAGGGAAAGAATGAGGATTTTTGTGCCACTCAATTGCGTGGGTTGGCCATTATATTGATCCTTCTTCTCAAGAAGATTTTTTGTAACTATGTGGATTTTCCTCTTAACTTTTAAATTTTAGTAGTGTGCACTTGGATCACATTATCCAAACTACATAATTCATATATAAGCCCTTGAATCCCAATGCTTTACACGAAGAGGCCAATTCATCAATAACACCCTCCATCAACCTATAGTAGAGTGTTTCATACACTTAAGTGAAAGAGCCTTAAATATTTCAAGCAAACTTTCCCAATGGACCAACATAATATCTAATAGGAAAAAACTAATCTCCACAAGTGTCTAATATGAGCAATGTTTGCATCTAACGTTTGCCTCTAGTATGACCTGGGCCCATGGTAGACCTAATTTCCATGTTGCTCCAACTAATTTAATCAAAGTGACTTCCCTTCCCAACTAGTTCTCATTATTTTATGAACTTCACTTACTCCAAATCAATGTGAGTTGTATGATCATTTGTAATCTTGTTCCCATCTTCTATGTCCATCATAGCGCTTTAAGTGCATGCTTGGCCTTCCTCTATGTGTAGTGCACCTCAAAAGCATGAATAAAGGCAATATTACAATGTTTCATACTCAGTGTTATCAATCCAGAGCGATTTTCAGAATTCTGGCCAGTTCGACCAATTTAGGCCCCCCACCGATCTGAACTACCATCTTGAACCGAAAATGGTCGGTTTCACACAAGAACCGACCTTTTCTCACATGAACGATCGGTTTTGTACAACATTATACAGCTACGAATGTGGGCCCAAAAAATTCAAATCCTAAAAAATAAAACAAAAAAATCTTACTCTAATAGAAAAAAAACTAACTTGATCTAAACAAGAATCATCAGTAACTTTAAATAGTAATATTAAATTCTTAAAGTAAAAGTAACATTCTCCTTATCTTTCATTTTTTCTATCCTTTTACTTATATTTTTAACATTGCCATTAATTGTTCTAGGATGTTTGAGAGTGGTTCCAATCTCAGTGGACATCATATGCAAAATGTAAAATTTTAGATCCCATTCAGAATTCAACAAATTTAACAGTTTTTTAAGGTTTCAGGATTGCAACATTTCCACTAGATTCTATCTTGTATGAGGGTAGGGGATTGACATTTAATCAAGCACATCAATTCCTCTATATACCTCAATGTTGGTGGTGTTGGTTGTTTAACTCTTTTTCCATGACCTTAGTAAAAATGTACCCTTTTTACTCAAGCAAAATTACTTATTAGGCATGTAGACTTTTCTCTGCCTTTTTAAATGTTTGGATTAGGAGGTTTCATTAAAATTGTATGGTGTTGACTAATGTTATCGGGGGATCATCTTTGAGATTTGAGATACAAGCAAGGGCTAGAGCCTAGAGGTGGGGGGTAAAGGGTGCTATTGATGAATAGGATCCCAATATAGGCAATGATTTTGGTGATATATAGATATTTGTTATAGCATGAATTTTTGGAGTTTTTTGGACTATAAAGGCCATTTAGAGCCTCTTTGTTTATGTATTTTGAGTCATATATGGATTGCACTTGATGCGATTTTAGTTGTATGCACCCTTTCTTTCTATATACATGAAAAAATTTCCATATTTGTGTATAATTGTTTGGATTTTTATAGATGAACAAGAATATTTTCTTCAAAATTTGAATTTTTTTGTATTTTTTGGTCGACCGATTTTTTGGTTCGATTTTTTCTAGTTTTTTTTGTTCCTATCTTTGGGGATTTGTCATTTTGATGACCAGTCTAGTTCTGATAACATTGATCGTACTTACATGTGATCAAAACTCTCTTCTTGTCATACTTTCTTTATTATATACAACATCCATCAATTCCTAGTCTTAACAGCCCATTGATCCAATTCCAGCACCTAATCCACATGGAATCAACTTTAAATACATATCCATATATGACGTAGTATACCACTTCAACTCCAAATCAATAGACTCCATGTCCATATTATATTTCAACTCATAGAATTGGTGCACTTGAACTAGATCATTGTGAGTTTCACACTTGTGATTAAGTTGGACCAAGACATAGCTTGCCTTAATTGACTTGAAACCAAGGTTCGAGGGGTGCATGATACTTATTTATTATGATTGGTGCTGACCATTAGTGACCCATCATTTGATGCATTTGATTTCTAAAGAATGAATAAATATGTACCATTTTCACTTGGAAATGGTTCCACAACTTTTAGCAAGATAGCTATATTTGATTATTTGCAAAGTTGGTCTTAGCATAATGATTCTCACAACTTTAGCCACATTGATACTTTATGTTGCTTTGATCATTGTCGTTATAGCTCATTCTTCTATAATGACAATATATGTACTATTGCACATTCTACTCTCTATTTATTTATTTATTTAAAAAAAATTGCATGGGTTCGAGTTGTTCACTAATCATGGTTTATTGGTGTTCTATTATATGTTTATTCATCCATGAATCGATCCTAATGATAATTAATTGATCATGTCTCTTTGTCTTAAGCTTCCATTATATTTTATCATTATCCATTGTAGTTGTCGTTATCCACATTAAGGGATTCACTTGTTGGTTAAGAGGGTTGTGAATACCCCCTATTAGGATTCAATTCACCCAAGATAGTGGTACGTTTCATCCCCTAAAATAGGAGGACCATCATAGTTGTTTTTTTTCACATAAATGAATACTTGTATATTTATCAAAAAAAGGTCTCGAACAAATTGGATGATTTGTACTTACAAACTAGGTCTTTCTAAGGTGAGCCATGTAGATAGTACAATTCTGAAATAAACAAAAATGAAGATCCCAAAATAACTACATTCAACTTTGTTTCTACTGCTAGTATAGTGCTGACATGTATCAGCACGATTAAACTGTCCTAAAAACAAAAAGGATGTATATTGCATATAAAGACATTGTGGCAAAATTTGGTCCTAGCGTTCGAAACAACTTACTGTTTTTTTTTGGTGTAGGGGATATGAGGAGAAGAATATTCCCAAAATCCATTCTCAACATTATCCTCAATGGTTACAAGAACATTGGGGACAGCTAACTCATTAGCCATGTCAAGGTTATCATTACGTACATGACATGAACTTTGAAACTCCTCTTGAGACTAATTATCCACTTTTTCCATAGTCAAATTGTATCTCAGATGCTTCTTTTGAGCCTATAGAAGATCAATTTTTTTCTTGGTAATGATTTGATCTCGGCCATATTTCAAATCCCACTATTTTTTCTTGCGTTCAACAATATGCATTCTTTGGACGCTATAATGTTTGAGTCCTCTTAAGTGATCTCAACCCTTTTCTCGCTATTGTCTCTCATTTCCCTAAGGATCAACCATTATGATAGACAGTTGCTCCAAATTGATGCTTCTCCAAACCTTTCTAACCTAGAATAAGGAAGCTTTAAAGGAACAGTCACTCATATTCTAGGAAAATGGCTTGACATAAACAACTTTTCAAGGTCATCGCCTTCAACCTAGTGATAGCCTTCCCAACTTTTCAAATAATTCCACAAGAAT
This sequence comes from Pseudotsuga menziesii, assembly GCA_001517045.1. Taxonomy (NCBI): domain Eukaryota; kingdom Viridiplantae; phylum Streptophyta; class Pinopsida; order Pinales; family Pinaceae; genus Pseudotsuga; species Pseudotsuga menziesii. The sequence continues at coordinate 147,699 of LPNX010363835.1, read as the reverse complement.
TTACAAACTTGATAGAAACTCCTAATAAAAGCAACAAGATAGAGTGCATCTAGAGCAATGAACAAACTCAATACAATGAGCCAATTCCCATCAAACAACTGCACCAAAAGTGTCAATTTTTTAACCAGAGGCTTCCATGATAACTCAGATATAGTACTTAGTTCTCCACCTTCCCAGTGGTTGAGTTTGAAACCATCACCAACTCAAAAAGTAGCAGTAATTCTACAAATTATATTATTGTCACACTACTTCCAAGATTGATTATAACTATATTTTAAAAAATCCAAATTCCTTAATGCATGAAATACCCTGTATATATTACTTTTATGCAATACTTCTAGCTCAAGGTTAGAAACCATACGGTTGTAGCGTTTAAAATTTTCCTCAACCTAATGATAACCTCCCAACCTTTTCAAATCTCTCCACAAGAAGCTACAAGTCCGTTAACAACACCCAAGAAAGCTAGGAGGATAGAGAACATCCAAAGTAGTGTAACAACCCAAGTAAATAAACCAATTCCCACCATACAACAATATATTCAATATTTAAAACATAGAACTCTAGGAAAATTCAGTAATATTGTTCAATTCACCACCTTCCCTCTAATTAGAACTTATACCTCCTCTAATCCAAAGAATAAAAGTAATTCTACAACTTATAAAACTACCACAATGCTTACAAAAATGATTATAACCTGTATGTAGTATTTCTATATCAAGGTTAACAACCATACCTAAGCTTCTATTAAAACTTTCCAATCCAGGATTGCTTACCTGAACCTCCAACCTATTCTGGAGATGATTGCTTGTCGTTTCCCAACAAAAGGTTTCTCCTTCATTACAATATCTATGAACTCCCTTAAACTTTTATCTTGTCCTTTTAGAGCTCTCCTCGGGTAACCATAAGACGAGCATGTATAAAAAATATTTGTTTCCTAAATGTTCATGGTCAACTTAGAGCTCGATTTTGCATTCTCTAGAGTCAGCAACTTGTGATTTCTCCATAAAATTTTAAGGATGCTTCTAGAAACACTGCCTTCCCTCTTATGAGAATTGAAAACTATATTGTGGCCACTTCCTTTTTTCTCAATCAAAGCACCAATAAATGTTAATCCAAGCTCGCATATCATATACAATGAATTGGAATCATGAGTTTGATATTTTCGTACCCTAAAATTCATTATGGGCATGAAATCCTTGCTATTGGAGTGTGTCATATTTTTAGGATTTCAGCATCATCCTAGTTGAATTTAAATTCAATTTTAAATTATTATCTTTTCCTAAGGTCACCCTGATGCCATTCATTCACCACACTCATATTTTTCCAATCCATATCTAAGGAATGATACATTAACATATTCATTCTCCATTTAACCAAATGGCTCCCATGGGAATAATGCATGCCATGTTGGCATGATAATCAACTTCTTTATTAAATTATTTCCCCTATTCGACTAGTCTCCCATTAGATTCTCTCAAACAATTAAGCTAGAATCAAGTCTTTAGGATTAGTTTGAAAGATCAAATGTCTAATTATTGTTGGAGACATTTACCACCATACACACACATTTTGGTCAATTTATCCTAGTTAAACCACTATCCTAAGTTTTATTGACTTAATTGACATCAGAGGAGCATCAGATAACATCAGCTAGATCACACCCACGCCTACCTTCAGTCAAGGAGGCTAACTTAGCCTTCTCCTACATTCGGGGAGGCTAACCGGAGCACTCTGGGGGTGATCTGAGTGTCATTAATGCCCCATATTGCTAAATGAGCGTTACAATCAGTTAAACAGAGCAGTGAAGGTGCCTTCCTTCATTAAATTGATTATTTATTGATTATTTAACGAACTGGAGTCAACAGGGGCGCCTCCAACCACTTCTGATGGTTAGTTACACTTCAGTTAACCTCATCGGGTTTCATTGGAGTCATTGATGCCCTACCACTTGTTGGTTGGATTGCAGTGAAATGTGTCTGAGCTACTTTCAGTTAGACTCAGTCATTTGTTACACTCCGACTTCAGTTAGGGTTCAGTTGAGTCAATTAGGGTTTTGATCAGTGGTTAACTTGAGTGTTGACTATGGCTTACATTCAGTTAATCTAGACTCACTCATTCAATTCGAATGACCTCCTTAGGAATTTGAATTTCTTTGTCATTCATGCTTGCAGCATGATCATTGTATTGCATTACTCATTCTTTGTGTGAATATACAGAGCGGCTACTCATTTTGTAGCACAAATACACCATTTTCATGCCTTATTGTTATTAATCTTTGATGAGACTTGTGTTTAGTCCCTAGATTACTGTGACAGATTAATATGGTATCAGAGCTCATGACAGGACGAAGCTCAAATCTCTCAAAAACAAGGTTTTTGACAGATCTTGCATGAAAAATTAAGCAATAGCTCAAAAATCCAGCACTGCACTAGAAGCCAAGGCTTACCACTTAATACCCCAAGTAAGGAAATTGTTGGTCAAGCTTGCTTGATCAACTATGATGGGTGTGATGAAAGCCTAAAATGTGCAGGCTATCTGACCTTATGGTGCCCCTTTGTTGTGATTTGCAGGTTTTAACAGGTACAACTTCAAATGGACTCATCAATCCCTCTTCTCGCCCCATTCACAAGCTATTCATAATGGAAGTTGAAGATGATTGCATCTCTGAAGAGATAAGGTCTCTATGAGGTTTCTATTGGACTTGGAAAAGAGTCTTATGAGAATGAGAATGAATGGATAAATGACGGTGATAGAGCTTTTGGAGCAATATGTCTGGCCCATTCTCCTAGCTTGCGCTACCTTATTAGTTCTACTGAGGATCTCTTGACAAAATTGGACAGAACCTTTGGCAAGCACAATGAGGATCATAATAGCACTTTGGAGATCACATCCAACACCACAAGAGTTCTTTAATAAAATGTCTCGGCCTCTACTATCTCTGATGAAGTTGTTCAAGATGAAGATGAAGCAGAATCTTCTACACAGTCAATTCGAATTGAAGAAAGTCTCCATGCAGTGACTCCTTCTCCTGATGCTCCAGAAGTTCATGAGATATCTGATATCTCATATTCTCATATTTCTGAAACAGAAAAAGACATTAGAATCTCTGATATTGAAGAAAAATGCTGCTGCACTTCCATGCAAACATTCACCAGTGATTTTCCTTTGAATTCTGTGCAAAATTTACCAGTAATTGCTTCTGAAAGTGAAGAGAAATTTGATTTTTATCCCTTTAATGTTGTTGTTGGTGTGAAAATATGTGATACCTTGGTTATTTTGGAAGAAATATCAGATTACCAGAGTGATCCATTCACTCCCCATGATCTAGATCTTCCATCAAATTCTCGCAGGATTGCATGCACCAAAATTCAAAATTTTGAAGAAGAAGAAAGCTGTGCATCCACCGTCTCGGTTAACCATTTATTTGAATCTGATATTAACCTTATTGGATCTAATATTGCTTGGTTTAATATATCAAATTCATAATCTTTCAGTACTGCTTATATCTGTTCTCATTAACAGTGTGAAGAAACAAGTACCGTAAGTCTCCTACAAAACTGCTGCTAGGGATTTGATTTCATTTCACAGTTTTGGATCTATTGTGAACTTATTTAGATCTGATTTACTTTTTTATCTGATATTATTTGGTTCATTTTTTAAATTCCAAGAGCTTTCAATCATGCTTGTAGCTGCTATCACCAATTCCGGTGTGAAAAATCAAGTACCGCACTTTCTCTTCAAAATTGTTGATGGGGATTTGGTGTTAGTTTCCTCATATGAGGTTGCTGATATTTTATTATGTGATTCATTTGCTATTTCAGAAGCTATATCAGATTATGGAGCTCAAGCATTCGTAGCACAAGCATTGGAGCATAGCAGATTATGGAGCTCAAGCATTGTATTGTATTACTCATTCTTTGTGTGAATATACAGAGCGGCTACTCATTTTGTAGCACAATTACACCATTTTCATACCTTATTGTTATTAATCTTTGATGAGACTTGTGTTTAGTCCCTATATTACTGTGACAGATAATATGGTATCAGAGCTCACGGCAACACGAAGCTCAAATCTCTTAAAAACAAGGTTTTTGATAGATCTTGCATGAAAAATTGAGCAATATCTCAAAAATCCAGCACTGCACTAGAAGCCAAGGCTTACCACTTAATACCCCAAGTAAGGAAATTGTTGGTCAAGCTTGTGTGATCAACTATGATGGGTGTGATGAAAGCCTAAAATGTGCAGGCTATCTGACCTTATGGTGCCCCTTTTGTTGTGATTTGCAGGTTTTAACAGGTACAACTTCGAATGGACTCATCAATCCCTCTTCTCGCCCCATTCACAAGCTATTCAGAATGAAAGTTGAAGATGATTGCATCTCTGAAGATATGAGGTCTCTATGAGGTTTCTATTGGACTTGGAAAAGAGTCTTATGAGAATGAGAATGAATGGCTAAATGACGGTGATAGAGCTTTTGGAGCAATATGTCTGGCCCTTTCTCCTAGCTTGCGCTACCTTATTAGTTCTACTGAATACCCAAAGGATCTCTGGACAAAATTGGACAGAACCTTTAGCAAGCACAATGAGGATCATAATAGCACTTTGGAGATCACATCCAGCACCACAAGAGTTCTTTACTAAAAATTCTCAGCCTCTACTATCTCTGATGAAGATGTTCAAGATGAATATGAATCAGAATCTTCTACACAGTCAATTCGAATTGAAGAAAGTCTCCATGCAGTGACTCCTTCTCCTGATGCTCCAGAAGTTCATGAGATATCTGATATCTCATATTCTCATATTTCTGAAACAGAAAAAGACATTCGAATCTCTAATATTGAAGAAAAATGCTGCTGCACTTCCATGCAAACATTCACCGGTGATTTTCCTTTGAATTCTGTGCAAAATTTACCAGTAATTGCTTCTGAAAGTGAAGAGAATTTTGATTTTTCTCCCTTTAATGTTGCTGCTGGTGTGAAAATATGTGATACCTTGGTTATTTTGAAATAAATATCAGATTACCAGAGTGATCCATTCGCTCCCCATGATCTAGATCTTCCATCAAATTTTTGCATGATTGCATGCACCAAAATTCAGAATTTTGAAGAAGAACAAAGCTGTGCATCCACCGTCTCGGTTAACCATTTATTTGGATCTGATATTAGCCTTATTGGATCTAATATGATATTATTTAGATCTGATCTAATATTGCTTGGTTTAATATATCAGATTCATAATCTTTCAGTACTACTTATAGTTGTTCTCATTAACGGTGTGAAGAAACAAGTACCGTAAGTCTCCTACAAAACTGCTACTAGGGATTTTATTTCATTTCACAGTTTTGGATCTATTATGAACTTATTTAGATCTGATTTACTTTTTGATCTGATATTATTCAGTTCATTTTTTAAATTCCAAGAGCTTTCAGTCATGCTTGTAGCTGCTACCACCAATTCCGACGTGAAAAATCAAGTACCGCACTCTCTCTTCAAAATAGCTGATGGGGATTTGGTGTTAGTTTCCTCATATGAGGTTGCTGATATTTTATTATGTGATTCATTTGCTATTTCAGAAGCTATATCAGATTATGGAGCTCAAGCATTCTCTCTCCACAATCCCAGGTCTTCTCTACCTTTGGTCACATGCTCATCTCCTCACAAAACTAGTAAAGAGGAAGACATTCTACATTCGCTTGGACACTTGCTCCTAAGATTTGGGGATGATTTTACCACTCATGGTTTGTTGTTCAAGGCTGAAAAATACTAGTTTCTTGAGTGTTCCACACATGGTTCAAATCCTCAAGAACCTTTGCTCTCTCTTCAGATGATTTCAGCTACTTTACGTGGGTCCAGTTTTCACCGTGCAACTGTTTATATTTCTGATTCAGTTGAGTGCATTTTTCTTCTTCCAAAGTGGAAGATTCCTCCAGACATATTCATTTAGCTTGG
>LPNX010363835.1:56927-141383 GCA_001517045.1 Pseudotsuga menziesii | reverse complement strand
ATTAGGGTTTTGATCAGTGGTTAACTTGAGTGTTGATTGTGGCTTACATTCAGTTAAGCTAGACTCACTCATTCAATTCGAATGACCTCCTTGGGAGTTTAAATTGATTTTTCATTCATGCTTCCAGCATGATCATTGTATTGTATTACTCATTCTTTGTGTGAATATACAGAGCGGCTACTCATTTTGTAGCACAATTACACCATTTTCATGCCTTATTGTTATTAATATTTGATGAGACTTGTGTTTAGTCCCTAGATTGCTGTGACAGATTAATAATTATGGCCATGGAATCCCCTATGACATTGAATGTATGGATACCCATACGATTTGTTTACTTTAAACCCTGTCACTGTTAGATTTTTATCATTTAAGCAATATGATCTTAGGATCTTATCTGAGAGAATAACATGCACAATAATAAACACAAGAGATAAGAGACACAAAGAATTTTCCTCAAGGAAACCATAAAGGAGAAAACCTCGCAACTTCCTCAGAGATAGAATGAGCACCAATGGCAGCAGTAAAACCCGAAAACATAAATATGATCTCCAACAGCTTGTTCTCTCTCTCTCTCACTAGAGAGAACTTCTCCTCTCTCACTCATGCGCCCCAATCAGAGAGTGTGTGTGTGATAAATAGAGAGGCTCACTCTCTATTTATATTCTTTCATTCACTTAATGTCCACTTCAACATGTTGGCCCCACTTAACAATTACTTACTAGGGTCGACATCTCTAAGAGAGTCTAATAACCCTAGTGCCCCACAACTGTGGGGACTTTTCCCTCTGATCAACAAGGAGGGTTAACCTAGACACAATTGTGGGGACTATTGCCTCGACTTACAATGGAGGGTTAACCTCAATGACTTTACATGACTTGTTTAAATTATTGAATATCCTAATCGAAACATTGGGGCGTGACATGACTCAATTACATTACAGATACATCCTAGTATAAACATCGAGGTACAATACATAAGATATACAAGTGAATACATTCTGAAGTTACAAATACATCAACACTCCCTCTTAACTCGGAAGGTATTCTCTCGACACAATTTCTTAGCACAATTCTTCTTCTCTGTATCATTTGGATCATCATCAAGTCATCTTCAGCTTCAAGTCATCTTCATCATCAAGTCATCTTCATCAAGTCTATATCATCACTAGATCTGGATCATCACTGGATCATCATCGAGTCTGGATCATCACTTGATCTGGAGCATCACTGGATCATCATCAAGTCTAGATCATCACTTGATCTGGATCATCACTGGATCATTGTCAAGTCTGGATCATCATCAAAGTTGGATCATCACTGGATCATCATCACTACTTCCCCCATCTCAATCAAATGGTGTTATCTCTTCATTCTTCTTATCACAAGAAGTTCTATAGAGCCATCCCTTTTTCATGCTAGTTGTAGGCCTAGGCTCCAGGTAGGTCTTTAACATCTTCAACACTTATATCTAACCATGGAATGAACCATGTCAGAAAGGCTCGCCCAGCACTTACATCTAACCATGGGAGGAACACATCCAAGAACCATGTCAGAAAGGCACTCCCAACACTCACATCTGACCATGGGAGGAACACATCCAAAACCCATGTCAAAAAGGCCCAGCACTCACATCCGACCTCATCTTGTCAGAAAGGCTCTGCACTTACATCTGACCATGTGTAAACACATCGCGCCAGAATGGCTCTGCACTTACATCTGACCATGTGTAAACACATCGCACCAGAATGGCTCTGCACTTACATCTGACCATGTGTAAACACATCGTGCCATAATGGCTCTGCACTTACATCCAACCATGTGAGAACACATCGCATCAAAATGACTCTCAATCCCAAAAAGAGTATTCCTGGTAACTGACTAGGTACCTCCATACTCCCAGAGAATGGAATTCAGCGCTTATATCTGATCATGTGGGAACACATCCCACAGTCACCTCAGAATGGCTCTGCACTAATCATGTGGTAACACAACCCACAATAACATCAGAGCATCTCTGCACTTACATCTGACCATGTGAAGCTCAGGCTTCCACCATGTCAGAAGGGCCACAGCACTTATATCTGACCATGGAAGGAACCAATCCTCTCACCATGTCAGAAGGGCTCACTAACTCATCACTTCCCCTTGGAAGGAACCTCGATCTGGAGAACACCAAGCTTCTCCCTGAAGTAATCAAACTTCACTCTGGCCATTTCTAGCATAGAATCACATCAGGTTGATTACGTCCAAGGATAACCAGCGAGCTTCGCCAGGACTAATTACATATGAGGACAACCTACATGACTGATTACATCTGAGAAACCTATGAGCTTCACCAAGATTTATGCTCAGACAGCCTATCTCACTGACTATGCTAGAACTCCCTCTTTCGAGAGATCTCGATATAGATCACTACTCCTCTCTGCATCATACAAAAATGCAAGTCAGATCAACCAAATCAAATAGTAGTTTTCAAAGGAAACATACTACCTCCCAAATAGCAAGTGGCAACATCTTTTTCCTCGGTTGTACTTAGTGCCATGCAGGACTGCTTCCTACTACACCAAGAAGTACTATTCCTATCAATGACACTGCCTGCCCAGTCCAAATCCACATAACCCTCCAAGTTAATGTTCTGATTCGCCTCATACTTGAGCCTATACTCAACTGTACCCTTCAGATACCTCATTGCATGCTTTGCAACCATCAGGTGAACCTGTCTCAATGTGTTCACAACAAAGCAAATATCTGGTCTTGTATTCGTCAAGTACATCAAGGAACAACTCATCTGACGATAAATCATGGCATCAATCAACTCTGATGAAGCAACACTCAGTAGCTTCAGGTTCAATTCCATAGGTCTGGTTATGGCCATGTAGTCCATCATCCTGAACCTCTTCAGGATCTTTACTGCATACTTCCCTTGTCCACACCTCCATGCCTAGAATGTAGTGTCGCTTCCCCAAGTCCTTCATCTTGAACTCGGTAGAAAATCTCTTTCTTGCAACTTTAATGAGTTCCTCTTTTCTGTCAAGAACAAGTCATCGACATATAATAGGAGCATCATTGGTCTTCCGCCTTCAACCTTGAAGCAAAGCTTGGAATCCGCTTTACTCTCAGTAAACCCTAGAGCCATCAGTAAGCTATCCACCCTGTCGTACTATGTCGAACCTCACGATCTTCTGTAATCTCTCCCTCTAAAGCGGAGCATCATTATCCCTCTGCCTATACTGGAGTGACATGTAGCTTCGTCTGCTACTTTTATTCTATGTATCCATCTAGGGTCACTATATACCAAGATCCTCTATCTTGAAATTTTCAAAAGTTCTTCTCGCACCCATATGTGAGCTTGTCATCCTCTATAGGATTTCATCTTCAACCTTGTAACAAAGGTTAATATCTTCATCACTCTAGGTAATCTTCAAGCTCCTCATGTATGTGTTATCCCATGGGTGCCTTCTGATCTCGTACAACGCCTTCTTTCATTTGCACACATGATTCTACCTGTCATGTGTCTTAACTTCCAATGGTTGCAAATGTCTCTTTGTAGTTTATGCCTTCTTCCCTTGAGAGGCCTCGTGCTACGAATATTTCCTTGTATCCCATGATGTTTTCATCTACTATATGATGGAACTAAGAACTTCCCTTCAGGTCTCGATACTAGACATCATTCTTCTTTAACTGGTACTCTCCTTCCTTCTTGGCTACTTCTTCATAGCTGGAAGGTTCTGCATCAATGATGTCGCTGCATTCGTCATATTATTCTTGAATTATTTCTCAAACTGTCATCACTTGTTATTCGGAACAAGTCTCATCCTTCTTTTCTTGTAGGCAATTATGTATGCGATCTTACCTACAAATCAAATGCATTAGTTGTATGGTTAGAAACATTTCATAAGGTATATTCATAATGAAAAATTCTTTTGCATCAAGATATAATCATGCAACTATTTAGCCAATACAACATTCATCCATATCTCATGGAAACTTTCTATATGCCTTCCATCTCTACTAGGATAACATTGAGATTGTGCACTAATCCAATATGTCAACAAAGAGGTTTCATTCTAGATAAGTAGCAATCGAGAGTTGTATACCACCATGAGCCACTTACCCATAACATGCATATTAGTGGTATCATGTCATTAATGCAAACATTCTATCATGCATAATACATCAACTGAATATAAACAAATGCATAACAAAACAATATCATGAAATGACAATGAAATACTTATCTTTAATTGTTTCGTGGGTAGACTCCTTCTTGAGCCTTCCACTTCATCATCTTCTTCATTCATGACTTCATCATTTTTTATCCAAATGCTCAAGATGGATAAGAGGTTATTCAAGAATTGAGTTCTCCATATTCCTCATCGCTTGAGGTATATTCTTTAAATCATGAGATCTTGATCTTCAGTTGCTCCCATCTTCTCTTCTCTTATTATGAGTCAATCTTCTTCTTCTGTTCACTCTTCCCAGAATCTGCTGAAAGTAATCACTTCCTTCTAGCACACATTCCTTGAATGAATGAATCCCATGATCCTGGGAGGCCATTCAAGGTGGTTATCACAACTTCTGCATTCTCCACTTCTTCTTCTACCGCTTCAATTTGATCTTTGATTTGAGAGACCCTTGTAAAGTATGACTGTATGGTCTCTGCATTCTGGATCTTCACATTCTTCAACTGTTTTCTCAAAGTCATCTTCCAATTTATGTTATTCCCTTCAACTAGGTTGGTCAAGGAATCAAACATCTATTTCGGTGTCTTTAGGTAAGACACGTGTGGTATAAGGTGATCCTTGATTGAATCAGCAATGATCTTCTTGGCCTTGACTAAGTTCTTCTTGTGTAAGGTTTTCAGCCTCAACTCCTTCTGGAACTAGAACCTTTCTACTTATCTAGGTGTCCAATTCATTTTCTTCAGAGAGATCATATACTTCCATGCTTGGAATTTGTCAACTTCACCAAGCTTATCATCAAGCTGCTGTGATAGATCACTTTGAAATGAGAACCTCAAATGAAAATAGCATAAGATTAGATCTTATCGATTTGAGGTGTCCGTTCTGGTTCCGAAGCTGGTTGATCTAGGGCTTGTCAGAGAAACCCTAATTCTCAAAAATTGGAATCTTTAAGATATGATTGGATAGAAAGATATACCTCTTCAAGATGAGCTTTCCAATGTACTCATTTTCTGAAAACAATGGAGGGAAGCTCCTAGAATAGGAGGCCCTAGTTTACCAATTTCCTCTACATAAATTCTTAATACTATTTCTGTGATATCTCTGAAAGTAATGCTCCTCTGTGTCTGAAATTTCATACTATGGTATCCTCATCTTTCCTTGTTCCATCACCACAGGATTCATTGGAATTGGTTTCACCAATTGGGACTTATGAGCGTTTTCCCAAGGTGACATGTTTCAGGACTGTTCAGAATAGCAAAGTTGTACGGACTGCCACATGTCACTGTTTCATATTCAGGGTGTGAAACTTCTACCACAGAAAGTATAGTACGTGCCCTTTTTGGAACATCTTGGGAAATTTCATTTGGACCTTCGTAGCCCAATATATAGCAATTCTCTTCAGGTGTCCTGTTTAGGGATGAATCCTGGAAGAGGCTGAAACCCTAACTTGGAGGAATCATATCTCCTAGAATATAGCGAATCTAAGGCTAAAACTTGGACACAGTGTACATCAGGATTTTATCTTTGACCTATGAAAGTGTAGGCTCTTGAGACTTCTACAATCCTGAGATATAGCGAATGTACCAAAAATTATCAGTTTTAGTATTTAGGGTTTTTTCGGCTCGGGGTCAAACTAGGGTTTGACTTTCCCGGAGTTTCACCCAACCAAAAATCTCGACCTAGGTCTCTAAACTTCGATTTTTATGGGAAGAGAAATCCTATGTCGGGCTCACTCAAAAATTCCTCTTCTGTAAAAAGCCCTAATTTCCTGCACCAAAAACTGAAAATGCCTGGAATCGAATTCTGCTTCGACAAAAAGATGTGCCCTTCAATGGAGAGTCAGCCTAGAATATTTTTGCTGATGGATTGTGGAGAGAGACCCAAAAAGTAAGAAGCCCTAGCTTTTGCAGCTGCACAATGTCTTCTTCTCAGGTTAGCTCTGATACCATGTTATATTTTTATCATTTAAGCAATATGATCTTAGGATCTTATCTGAGAGAATAACATGCACAGCAATAAACACAAGAGACAAGAGACACAAAGAATTTTCCTCGGGGAAACCATAAAGGAGAAAACCCTACAACTTCCTCAAAGATAGAATGAGCACCAATGGTAGCAATAAAACCTGAAAACATAAAGATGATCTCCAACAGCTTCTTCTCTCTCTCTCACTCATGTGCCCCAATGAGTGAGTGTGTGTGATAAATAGAGAGGCTCACTCTCTATTTATATTATTTCGTTCACTTAATGTCCACTTCAACATGTTGACCCCACTTAACAATTACTTACTAGGGCCGACATCTCTAGGAGAGTCTAATAACCCTAGTGCCCCACAACTATGGGGACTTTTCCCTCTGATCAACAAGGAGGGTTAACCTTGGCACAATTGTGGGGACTATTTTCCCGACTTACAATGGAGGGTTAACCTCAATGACTTTACATGACTTGTTTACATTATTGAATCTCACGATCAGAACATCGGAGCATGACATGACTCAATTACATTACAAATACATCCCGGTATAAACATCGAGGTACAATACATAAGATATACAAGTGATTACATTCCAAAGTTACAAATATATCAACAGCCACAAAGCCAATGCTTTTACTTGGTTATTTGTGACTATCCCTTATCCCATGCATAAGTTTTCTCAATGTTTCCTTTAAGGTAAAGGAGAACCCCCACACTTACCAACCCTGGAAACCATCATAGTTGGTGCATAGTTGTTAGGTTGAATCAAGTAAGACAATTTCCATAAAGTGCAAACGACATCACACTCATTGATAAATGCTAGATTCCTAGCATTTAAGTACAAGAAAACATCTATAAGAGTTTCCATAATATTTATTATTGTCATAATAATTTTTCCATTACTACATTGAGTTGTTCACCCTAAGCCATGCGATTCAACCAATGTATAAAAAATGAAAGAATAAAATGTCGTCACATCTATATTCCTACCTATAACCTCTTTACTTCCCATTTCTTCCCCTTACCATATATCGTTGCCCTTATCCATAGGAGATTGTTTGGAAAGACCCTCTTCCTCCATTTTACTGCTTCCCTTTGTCTTTCCAAACCAGGTGCTCCGAACCTCCTTTATTTCCTTTTATGAAAAAATATTAATAAAAGTTATTTCTAGTGATATGCAAACCTCCTTTATTTCCTTTTATGAAAAAATATTAATAAAAGTTATTTCTAGTGATATGGTTGCATTAGCATGGGTAATGCTTCTAAGGCTTAAGAACAAATGTTTGTAAAATTCCAAAATATATATTATACATACAAAATAATATCTCTTTAATGTTTTGTTTTATTTTTTTTTACTTAAAATATATGTTTTTTTGCTGGACTTAAATGTTCTTTTGTTTTAAGCCTTTAATTATTATTGTTCGACTTTGATCAATAAAAGCATTTGATTTCTATGTTAATGGGAAAAGCTATCTCAAATTCTAACTTTAGAATTCTAAGATGTGTGTATTAGAATTGTGGTTTATTATGTCCAGCATAATGGGATATATAGAAATTGGTCGGAGGCATTATTCTCAACCCTACGTGAATCCAGTATTTACAAAATACAAAGTGTTATAATGTTTGAAATTTTAATCTATTAAATGAAACTTTTAAAATCTTATTATCTGAAATTTGATTGGAAGGTGAATGATGACGTATTCCTAATTTGATTGGAAGGTGAATGATGACGTATTACTTGAAGTCTGGTGCCCAGAGGTGGCGGCGCCCTGAGGTAAGGCACGTACAGGTGAGGTAAGTCATGTACAGGTTACATTGAGGCAGTGTTGGAATTTGAGGACGTTTTTCCTATCACGAGGCATTTTTTGATCAGATACTTCTAAATATTTTGGGAGAACGTCAGACCAAACCGAAAAACAATTTTCCAAAACCTATTTTTGACGTTTAGTGATTTCTATAAGCAGACATTAATTTTTTTTGTTCGTTTTTCTAGAGGCTAAACTTTGAAACCTATTCCCAAATGCAAATTTTAATTGCACGTAATATGGATGATCGTGGGTGTATATTGCATAATGTTGGTGAGTGTCAATTATTGGTTTGTGTTATTGTGTTATTTTTGTTAAGTAATTTTGTTAGATTTTTGTTAAGTATATAATAGAAACTAATTTCTTGATTGATTAAATTCTTTAATAAAAATTTATTGATGAAAGATTTCTACCCTCATGGTTGTGGTTGAACGGTAACTCTTTTAATGAAACGTGAAGGGTAACTCATTCATCACTGCCCAAAATAGCGCTTCAGAAGGGGGTGGGTATCAACACAAAAATAACAAAGGTGGGTGGGAAAAAATGTCACTTGAAAGCTATATGAAGGTGCTTCGACTGCTTCTACTGAATAAATGGACATTGCTTTCTGGATTTTCTCCATGGCTTCAAAGGAAGATTGGTCTTCCCTTAAAGCAGCTTCCCAACACATCTTTGACACTGAAGCATGAGTGTAATGGAGAATTTTCAAGGCATCTTGGAATTTTTGTTCATCTGTCTTCAATGACCCTGCAAGAAGATGAGGTTCTTGTAGATGTTCCTCCTCCCCATTTTCCATCACCGATTCAATTTCATGCAGTCCACTCGAGGTTTTGAAATCTGATCCATATTTTTTTGGTGCAATATATTCATCTTTTAAGTCCTCAACAACATAATTTGGGCTGCAAATTGAGTGCTCATTCCTCTCAAAGTTTCATCCTTCACACTGCATTCATTTTTTACACCATAATTATGAACCTCATTACTAGGAGGATCAACCATTCTGAACTCTTCACTGGAAGTAGCTGCCATATCAAATTTACACAATGAAACATAAAAATCAGAATTTACTAACTCCCCAAGTGTGATGTTCTCCTCCTTGTGTGGTGGAATTATGATGGATTGTTCACCCACTCATTTCTCTACTTCACACCTGTTGCAGCTGCAACTGTTTCCCAATTTTTTAAAATTTTGGACCCTCCTTTTAAATTTTGTCTTGCTTGGGTTTGTTTTGAACTGCTGAACTATGTTGTCTTGTGCTACAGTTTGAATCTTGAGTTTGAGTTGGGGTAAATTGTTTGCCATTTTCGGAAATTTGAATGACTATCTTTTGTTTGACTTCAACTTGAAGTTTTGTTTTTTTGTTGTCGGAAGTATTTTGAACAATGCATTGCATCCATAGTTCTCTATGTGGCCGCCCTTGCGTAGGCTAAACAATGAATGACCCGATGGATAGTTTTATTTTATGACGACTCCTTGGTTTTATTGATCAACCGTTTAATTTGCGATCTTTTGTTTTAACAATATTGGAAGACAGTTGAAGTTTGTTTCGGAACTGTAGTCATCTGTGTAGTCGTCGTCTTGGAGGATCAATAATAAATGTTCTGACGGATTAAGGTTTACCCGCGCCGATTTCTTGTTTTATTGTTTTTCTTTTCGCTATCGGAAATTTTTATGACTTTGATCAAAAGCTGTTGTCTGATTGCTTTCCGCCATTGCGGCTCCAGAGCGGACTAACCATCTGACTTATAGATTTTCCGTCCGTCGATGTTTTATGTGACTACAGAACCCTTAGCCGATGTAGTTTCCACCGTTGCATTGTTTTAGTGAACTAATCACCCGACATTTATGTCGTTTCATTCGCCGACGAGGAGATTTTTCCGCCCGATGTTATAGTATTTAGTCTTTCTGACGTCGATAGACTTAGTAGTCTCGCAGAACTCGTTGTCTATCTGAAGCTCGTCGTTGTGGCTGTGAATAAGACTATCCTACTGATGCTTTAGTGATTTTTCCCGCTGTTGAGGGTTTTCCCGCCTGTTCAGTGTGTGTTTTTATCCTATTTTTGGGCGGAGATGGTTTTTTATTCTTGTTTGGGGTTTTTTGTGATGAGAACACAGCCCAAGGTTGCATGTTTGATGCTTAGTCTCATTAATATTGTGGTTTACGTTTTCTTGAATGTTGTCCATATTAATGATGGGTTTTTTTCGTTTAACTGCAGACAGACTTAGAAGATTTTTTAGATCCAGTTTGATGATTGCTGCTGTGAAGAAGACATCTCTAAAAGAAAATTCAAAAGTAGAGATGTTGCTCACAGAGGAAGATAGTGAAAGGTTGAGATCACCAGATTCTTGAACAGAATTGATAGCAGCAGAAACCCAATCTTGGAAATGGCTCATCAATTACCAAGTCGGTCCCTTTTTAGAAAGTGCTTGTAAATCTTAATCTAAAATGTAATGTCTTGTATGAATCATGAGCACTCACAAAGGACAAAATTGTGATATTAAAGGGTTGGGGGAGCCCAAAGGTCACCTAGGGGGGCAACCCAAAGGTTTTGTTGTTTTTATAAATATAGGAGAATTAGAGGGAATAAGGACTTTTTGAATTTTCCCAGTTAGACTTGTGAGAACATGTTGTAAGAAGAACTATTTCCTTTTGCAATAGATAATTACAATTTTGCCCGTTGGAGAAAGCTTTGGTGGAATGTTCAAATGCTGTGCAATGGATGTTGTTGAAGGGGAACTATTTCGTTTTCAGCTTTTGTCCATTAACTGTGAGATCGTTCTAACTTGTTGAACATATGTTCTTGTATGAATGCTCTCTAGTTTATTTTATGGAATTTCCACTATGAGTAATGAATGCTTTTCATAAACAATGAGCTATCTTGTTGTTCATCTATCTATTCATGTTTATGTGTTTTGAAATAAAGAACAGCTACCTGTGATTTTTCTTAATGCATGAACAGTAATACATTACTCATTAAATGATAATCTCGCTCCCTAGGGATAGTTTAGTTAAGTTAGTTTTAGTTTTCTTGTTGTGTGTGATTTATATGCGAGAGAGTTAAGACAAGAGGTAAGAACCTGCGCATCACATTGTGATCGCTCCTCGTATTCTCTATCAATCTGCATTCTTAGATAGGCACTTGCATATCATACTAAAAAACTAAAAAACTAAAATATACACGATGGACCGGGCCGTAACTGTAAAACCTTTTATTTTGGTTACTTGACCTATGGTAGTCGGACCGTCAACCGGACGGATTCCCCATACCAAACAGTAACGGGCTAGTTGGGAACGTTTACTGGGGAGAATCCGTTGCTGTTGTTGCCTGTGATTTTCCAGGCCTCAACAGTTTTTGGCACTAGAAGGAGGGCCGCCAGTGCATGGATGGCCGAGGAAACCCATTTTCTCGAGATTATTCTACCGATGACAGTTCTAAAAATAGTTTGTTTCCTGATCCAATTCCTGAAGAGAAGGGTAAATAACACTTGTATTATGTCGATAACAAAGTAGTTAATGATCTGAGAAGACATACTTGGGCATATGTGAAGAATATTGGAGAATTACCAACTATCCCTGACTTGCCCAGAAGAGAATATAAAAAGAAAGATCGTCCTATATTGGAAGACTCAGTGTTGGTTGGAGATTTGGAAGAACTTGTAGAAATAGCCTTACAGGAAGTTGTACAGCCTTTGAATCAAGTAGGCCCAGATACACCTTACAGTTCACATGTTAATACTCCTATTCATTCACCACCTCACTCTCCACCCAGACTCATGGCAGGCGTAAATTCAAATCAACCACCCAATCCACCACCTGCTTGGAAGGCTAGGTCACCTCAAGCTTTTGAGAAAATGCTGCCCAATTTTGATCCCAGTGAAAAGATTTTAGTAGATGATCATTTGCAAAGCTTTTACTTGGCTATAGAAGGGCTAAAGGCTAGAGAACATGAAGATGTAGTCTGCAGATTATTCCCACATACACTGAAAGGAGCAGTTGCTTCATGGTATTTCACTCTGCCTGCAAACTCAATCCCAGACTAGGACACATTTGAAAGGATATTCAGAAATAAATATGCATCCCAGAAAACTCACACATCTCAAATGAAAGGGTTATGCGCTTTGAATAAAGAAAGAAAAGAGAAAGTGCATAGTTTCACCCAAAGGTTTGTTGCTTATTTAAAGAACTTTTCTGCAACAGATAAACCATCTGATAAAGTTCTGATTGAATACTATTCTTCATCTTTAGGGCCTGATTTGGCCATGTTTTCCAAGATGAAAGTCAAACCCACATTATCAGAAACTTATGAAGAAGATGAGAGAGTAGAAGCTGAAAGAGAGAGCATAGAAGATTATCCTGAACAGTCGGGAGAAAAAACTTTTGGTAAGAAAGCGTTATTACTATCTAAGCCTAAGGAGGAGCAGTCACATGATTTTGAAGGAATGTTGAAAATGATGCAAAAACTATCTAACAAAATAATAGATTTGGAAAAGGAAAAGGAAGCTCATAAATCTTATAAACCTTACTATAAAAGGAGAGAGGACAACAATCAATCTAAGCCTCCTCCACATAGTCCTGCATCAATGAACTTAACAGAGGTGGGTATGGATAATTTTTGCACCTTTCATCAATAGCCCCATTCTGAAAAAAAATTCCCCTCAATGGATCAATTCAATGACATTAGTAATGAATCAGCTATTGGATTCTAAACTGACAGAAACTGATGAGGAGGAGGAAAAGGATAGTAAACCCACAGAAAAACAAGACGATGATGCTCTGGTTTTATGGGACTGTGTCTCACTTTTTGATACAGAAGACGAAGAAACAGCAGAAACAAATATGACAACAAGAATTCAAGGCTTGTTAAGTAAAGACAGATCAGTAATCCTGAAAATAAAGAGAATGTAAAGAAAATTCAAAAAAGCACCACAGCTGATAAAATACCTAAATTCACCATTACGAGTCAGGATCCAAAGCAAATCAACATGCCTGTCAAGCCCATTAAAGAGAAGACTGATGATGTAAAAAAGAATCTCAAAGAGCATAAGATGGAGTATGACATCAATGTTATCGGAACCGGACCGGTCATCGAACCAGCGAAGCCCAAAATGTGAACTGAACCAGAACCGGCAAAAAACCGGGTAAAAAACCGGCTGACTAAAAAATACATAAAATATTCATATTTTGTAAAAAACATATATATTCATGTGCATACATATGAATCCAAACCATTAATACAGAAATATGCAAAGTTTCTCATATATATAGCAAATATGGGTGCAAATATCCAAAATAGCACCTATTGCAATACATCTTTGAGGTTTTGAACCAAAGTACATTAACAAAGAGGCTCCAAAGTACATCAGCAAAGTTTAATTTTCTGGGTTTTTAAAAAAAAATTAAGTTTCGTGAGTACCCAGTCCAAACTGGCCGGTTCAGCTGGTTTTGATCGGTTTTGGCCGATTTCGGCCGGTTCCATACCCGGTCTGGAAAAAAATACGGTTTTTTGAATTTTTTTTGCTGACCGGACCGGCCAACCCTGTAAACCAGTCAAACTGGTCGGTTTTGCCGGTTTGGGTCCAGTTCCGATAACACTGTATGACATTGTGGAAGATATTAAGAGGGCTAAGGCAAATATCTCACTGTTTGAAATGTGTAATATGCCTCAACAGAAAGAAAGATTGTTAAAAGCACTTGAGATACCTGAAGAAAAGCTTCCCACTAATAATCAACCGGAAGAAGAAGAAATTGGTGAAGCAAGTGTGGGAGGTAAGCCTAAATGCAAAACCCCACCATTTCTCCTGACTTTTGAAATTTTCAACCATAACGTACACAACTGTTTAGTGGACTCAGGGGCATCAGTAAATGTTATGCTGCTTTCAGTCTGCAAAAAAATAAATGGACAGCCTAAACCATCAAACAGGCAGGTTATTCAGTTAGACAGAACAAATGTGAAGGTAATTGGGGAAATGGAGGATGTTTTGATTCGACTATCTTCAAATGAAAAGGTATGTCAGTGCATAGATATTGTACTAGCAGACATAACTGAAGCTTATGGACTTGTTTTGAGTCGGGATTGGTCAGCAAAGCTAAATGGGTATTTTTCTTTTGATTGGTCACATCTGTGTTTGCTTTATAAGGGAAGTCCCAATCAAATTAAAGTATTAAGAGAACCCCACATGAAGCACAATATTACTCAACTAGAGGGTAAAAATGAACCAGTGAATTCTGTATTGGGAAATTACTTCATTGAACTAGAACTGGGAAACTACCAAGCGGAAGAAGTCAGCGGCACACCAGACACACAGCCTAATATCCTTCGGTTTTCACGGTCTGATGAATTTGACTGTAAAATAGTAGAATTAGTTTCAGATGTAGTTGTTGATTCAAGTACAATAGAAGTAGATAGTTTTTGGACACTGTTTTTTGATGGATCTAAAACTTTGGAAGGATCAAGAGCTGGTTGTGTCCTGATTGATCCAAAGAAGCATAAACATTTTCTTTCATGTAGATTAGAGTTTGAATGTACCAATAACACAGTCGAATATGAAGCATTGGTTCAAGGACTAAGAAAAGCAATTGAATTAAAAGTAGAAAATCTAAAAGTATATGGGGATTCTGAAATAATTGTAAAACAAATTCAGAAACAGATACATTGCATCTCACCTCATTTAAAAGCTTATCAGAATGATTTGCTGACAAACTTTTATGCATTTAATATTTTATCCATTCCTAGACTTAAGAATGTAGCAGCTAACTTGTTAGCTACCTCGGCTGCAAGGCTTGTGCCTACAAATAACAAGTGTTCTATTGAATTACTTTTTAGGCCTTCGGTTCCAGACATTATTACTAATCTACGAGTTTTTGATGATGATCAACAAATCTTGGAATGTTTAATGAATGATGAAACTTTCAAAGGGGCAATTATCGATGACGAAGAACACCAAGTTGAGTTAAAATTTGACAACTTCATTCCTAAAGGGGTTAGGACTTTAGAGCGGATGTTTGATTTAGACAACAAGTTCAGAAGACCAGCAAATGTCAAGACTCACAGTTCATCTTTGCAATTCGAGCTGATAAATTTGGGAACTGAAGTTAAACCCAAATATGTAAATTTGGGAAAGTGTTGCTCCCCGGGTGAAAGAAATAAGTTCATTAGTTTGTTTAAACAGTACAAAGATGTATTTTCCTGGACATATGAAGAACTTAAAACATATGATACCAAGATTATACAACACATCATTCCTATTAGATATGGAGTCAAGCCTTATCAGCAACCTTTGAGGAAGATGCATCCAAAACTGCAGTCGTTAATTCAGAGTGAAGTGAAGAAATTATTGGATGCCAAAATTATATTTAAAGTTAGACACTCAGAATGGGTTTCAAATTTGGTACCAGTAAGGAAGAAATCTGGAGAAATCAAACTATGTGTGGATTTCAGAAACCTAAATCGTGCTTCAGACAAAGACAACTATCCAGTCTCGCCCATGGAACAGATATTGCAGATGGTTTCGGGTTCTGAGTTATTTTCATTATTGGATGGATTCTCTGGCTACAATCAAGTGTTGGTAGTTGAAGAAGACAGACTTAAGACTACATTCAGAGAAAAATGGGGAAATTTTGCTTATAGAAGGATTCCCTTCGGACTCATTAACGCTGGAGCTACTTTCCAGAGGGCTATGGATATAGCTTTCCGCGGTCTAATTGGATGTAGTGTTGTACTGTATCTTGACAATGTGACGATATTTTCAAAGAAGAGACAAGAACACGCTTTCCATTTAAAACAAATTTTCGAGTGTTGTCGAAAATACAGCATCTCACTGAATCCAAGGAAATGTGTGTTTGTTGTTACAGAAGGAAAGCTACTGGGTCACGTGGTTTCTAAAAAGGAGATCTCCATAGACCTAGAAAGGATCAGAGCTATTGAACAGATCCCCTTACCCCATAACAAAAAAGGGATGCAATCATTCATGGGGACAATAAATTTCGTGCAAAGGTTTGTGCCGGATTTCGCTTAAATTGCTAAACCTTTGCAGCAAATGGTGAAACAAAGTGTACAATTCAAGTGGATTGATGTAGAGAATAATGCATTCAATAAAATAAAGACATATATTGCTCGCTCGTGCACCCTCTCTCAAAAGTCCATATTTTGAGAAGGATTTTATTTTGTACACTTTTGCTTCAGACGATTCACTAGCAGCGGTGCTTACTCCGAAGGAAGATGGGGGAGATGAGTTCCCCATATCATTTATGAGCACTGGTCTGCAGGGGGCGAATTGAATTACCCAGCGGTAGATAAACAAGCTTATGCATTCTTCAAAGCGGTAAAACAATTCAGGCCGTACATACTTAAGAACTGGACAAAGGTAATAGTTCCACACCCAGCTGTGAGGTCTCTTTTCGTACAAAAGGAATTAGGAGAAAGAAGAGGCAGTTGGGTAACAGCTTTACAAGAATATGACCTCGAATTCAAACCAGCATGCATAGTTAAAGGACAAGGACTGTGCAAATTAATGGCTGAAGGTAAAAACAATGAAGAAAATGATTGGGAAAATGAAGTTGAATTACATATGATGGATGTATGTCCTCTTTTCACAGCTCCAGATTCCTGGTACCGAGACCTTGGTCATTACCTTCAGGAAGGATTGTTGCCATAACATTGGAATTCTAAACAGTGAAGAGCATTGTGCCTTAAATCAGATGCATATCAGATCCTTGATGGAATTTTATTCAGGAAGAATTATGATGGAGTCCTTCTCAGATGCTTAGAGAAAGAAGACGCAAAAAAGGTCATAACAGAGTTACATGATGGGCCTGTTGGAGGCCATTTTTCCAAAGATACGACAACCCACAAGATTCTCAGAGCCAGATACTGTTGGCCCACAATGTTCAAGGATGCTCATGCCCATGTTAGAAAGTGTGATATCTGCCAGAGGTGTGGGGGAAGGCAAGCCAAAGCAGCAGGACCATTGAAGCTTGTGATGATAACAGAACCATTTGAGCAGTGGGGAATTGATATCATTGGAGAAATAAAACCAAATTCTTCCTTGCAGCACAAATATATTTTAACGGCAACTGACTACTTCACTAGATGGGTCGAGGCCATTCCACTACGTAAGGTCAATGAAGATGCGGTCACAGATTTCTTGCAAGACCATATTATGACCAGGTTTGGGGTTCCAATTTCCTTGGTTTTCGATAATGCTACTTATTTTTCTTATATTAGGTTTACTGCATTTGCTCATGAAAAAGGAATTAAGTTGCATTATTCTGCCAACTACTACCCCCAAGGGAATGGTTTGGCGGAATCTACAAACAAGAATTTGATTAGGATCTTAAAAAAGACTGTGATAGAAAACCAAAGAAGTTGGCATTTAGCACTACCGAACGCTCTTTGGGCTGATAGGGTCACACCCAAGAATTCCTTAGGTGTGTCACCGTATACCCTTGTTTATGGGAAAGAGGCTATACTTCCTCCTAACATTATACTACCATCTTCCATAATAGCCCAAGACTCTAGAGGCACAGATAACGAAATCCTGCAAATTAGAATCTATAATCTTTTGAAGGCGGAAGAGTCTAGATCCAGGGCCAAAGAACGTTTTAAGCAACAGCAATAAGTAGTGAAAAGGTGGTTTGATAAGCACAAACCTAGAACAAAGGAATTTGAAGTGGGAGACCTGGTTCTTAAGTGGGATCACCCGCATGATGAGAAGGGGAAGCACACGAAGTTTCAACAGTTATGGGTAGGCATTTTTCATATTGCAGCAAAACTTGGCCACTCAACCTACAAATTGCAAGATTTACAGGGGTGGGAAGAGAACTTACCAGTTAATGGTTTAGTTCTCAAACCTTATTTTTCCTGATTTTTGTTTTTGTCTTGTACATAAATAAATTGATTTTGATTGTTTGTTTGATTTATTTTATTTTTGCTTGTTTTCAATTTAGATTTTGATTGATTTCAATAAAAAGAGGCAAACTTTTGGTTGCAAGGGGGGCATCAGGATTTTGGATTAACTAAAGTCTTTGAGTGTAAGACTGTGTACTATTGTTTTATCTGAATGAATTTCTTCTAGTTTAACGGTTTTTCCTGAATGGCTATGAACACATTGAAGTCCTACTTAATCCCTATAAAATAACTCAGGATCAAAAGGTCTGGAATACTATTTCAAGGCTCCATCCATCTCACATTTAAAAATGTCCTAAGGAGTGATAGCAACGGACCCACGGAAAGGAAGCAGGGTAAATAGTATATTATATATAAATGATCCCATGCCAAGAATTGAAATCCAAAAGGAAAATAAGAGGCAAAAAACTCCTAAGAAAGCAATGTATATCAAAACAAAGTACTAAATCATATGAGTACAAAATTGCCAAAGGTTCTTCTCTGTCCGTGAGCTGAAAATTAAATACATCTCTCACACAAAAGGACACTATGGATAGAGGAGCCTTAATAAAAATTCAGAAAGAAAGGCATGCAGGAGGACTCAAAAGAAAGGACAAAATTCTAAAAACACATAAAGTGTAAAATGGCATGGGAATGAGGAACAAATGAATATTCATGTTTACCATATGTTACAATCCTGTGGTGTCCAAGCTGGAAGCTACCTGAAGACAGAGGTAATAAATGAAACTCATATTCTTGGCCTCAAAAGACTTATCTTGACTTTGAAATCCTGGTTTCCATTTTCCTAATTGGACTATCATCAATGATTAAAAGTACATACAGTTGCCATTTGAGAAATCTAGACATCCAGAAGAATTCAACTTGTTGGTTTTATTGTTAAACAGTCTGTTACTTAAGGAAGAAATTGTCCAGAGATCTGGGTTCACCAGGTAGTCGCCAATTGTTGCAGCTGCAACTGTTTCCCAAATTTTTTAAATTTTGGACCCTCCTTTTAAATTTTACCTTGCTTGGATTTGTTTTGAACTGCTAAACTATGTTGTCTTCTGCTACACTTTGAATCTTGAGTTTGAGTTGGGGTCAATTGTTTACCATTTTCAGAAATTTGAATGATTATCTTTTGTTTGACTTGAACTTGAAGTTTTGTTTTTTCGTTGTCGGAAGTATTTTGAACAATGCATCGCATCCATAGTTCTCTATGCGGCCGCCCTTGTGGAGGCTAAACAATGAATGACCCGATGGATAGTTTTATTTTATGCCGATTCCTTGGTTTTATTGATCAACTGTTTAATTTGCGATGTTTTGTTTTAACAATATCGGAAAACAGTTGAAGTTTGTTTCGGAACTGTAGTCATCTGTGCAGTCGCCGTCTCGGAGGATCAATAATAAACATTCCGACGGATTAAGGTTTACCCGCGTCGATTCAATGTTTTATTGTTTTTTTTCGCTATCGAAAAGTTTTATGACTTTGATCAAAAGATGTAGTTTAATTGCTTTCCGCCATTGCGGCTCCAGAGCGGACTAACCATCCGAATTATAGAGTTGTCATCCGTCGATGTTTTATGTGACTATGGAACCCTTAGCCGATGCGGTTTCCACTATTGCGGTGTTTTAGTGAACTAATCACCCGACATTTATGTCATTCCGTTCGCCGACGAGGAGATTTTTTTGCCCGATGTTATAGTATTTAGTCTTTTCGACCCCGATAGACTTAGTGGTCTCACAAAACTCGTTGTCTGTCTAAAGCCCGCTGTTGCGGCTGTGAATAAGACTATCTTGCTGATGCTTTAGTGATTTTTCCTGTCGTTGAAAGTTTTCCCACCTGTTCTATGTGTGTTTTTACCCTATTTTTGGGCGGCAGTGGTTTCTGATTCTTGTTTGGGGTTTTTGTGATGAGAACACGGCGTAGGGTCGCATGTTTGATGCTTAGTCTCATTAATAGTGTGGTTTACATTTTCTTGAATGCTATCCATATTAATGATGGGTTTTTTTCATTTAACTGCAGACAGACTTAGAAGATTTTTCAGATCTAATTTGATGATTGCTGCTGTGAAGAAGACGTCTCTAAAAGAAACGTCAAAAGCAGAGATGTTGCTCACAGAGGAAGATAGTGAAAGGTTGAGATCAACAAATTATTGAACAAAATTAATATCAACAGAATCCCATGCTTGGAAATGGCTCATCAGTTACCAAGCCGGTCCCTTTTTAGAAAGTGCTTGTAAATATTAATCTAAAATGTAACGTCTTGTATGAATCATGAGCACTCGCAAAGGACAAAATTGTGAGATTAAACGGTTGGGGGAGCCCAAAGGTCACCCGGGGGGGCAACCCAAAGGCTTTGATGTTTGTATAAATATAGGAGAATTAGAGGGAATAAGGACTTTTTCCCAGTTAGACTTATGAGAAGATGTTGTAAGAAGAACTATTTCCTTTTGCAATAGATAATTACAATTTTTCCTATTGGAGAAAGCTTTCATGGAATGTTCAAATGTTGTGCAATGGATGTTGTTGAAGGGGAACTATTTCGTTTTCAGCTTTTGTCCATTAACTGTGAGATCGTTCTAACTTGTTGAACCTATGTTCTTGTATGAATGCTCTCTAGTTTATTTTATGGAATTTCCACTATGAGTAATGAATGCTTTTCATAAACAATGAGCTATCTTGTTGTTCATCTATCTATTCATGTTTATGTGTTTTGAAATAAAGAACAGCTACCTGTGATTTTTCTTAATGCATGAACAGTAATACATTACCCATTAAATGATAATCTCGCTCCCTAGGGACAGTTTAGTTAAGTTAGTTTTAGTTTTCTTGTTGTGTGTGATTTAGATGCGAGAGAGTTAAGATGAGAGGTAAGAACCTGCGCATCACATTGTGACCGCTCCTCATATTCTCTATCAATCTGCATTCTTAGATAGGCACTTGCATATCATACTAAAAAACTAAAATATACACGGTGGACCGGGCTGTAACCGGTAAAACCCTTTATTTTGGTTACTTGACCTACGGTAGTCGAACCGTAAATCGGATGGATTCCCCATACCAAACAGTAACGGGCTAGTTGGGAACATTTACTAGGAAGAATCCCTTGTTGTTGTTGCCTGCGATTTTTCAGGCCTCAACAACACCCTACTGAGATGTGCTCAATTTGTTCTCCTTATAAGGCTCAAGGGGTGACTGTAAATCTAAATCATGTTTATCTTCTGGATCAGATCCAAAATATGTCTCACCATCATCAATCTTCCCCATCTCTTATGAACTTATCTTAGAATCAGCCACAAAGAAATTTGAAGTCATCTCACCTTCCACGTTACCAACAACTAGATGTTGGACAATTGGATCTTTAGTTGTGCATGGATCTTCTTCATCTCCTTCTAATGGAGTATTTGGTGACTCATCATCCTCATGGATGTTGCAATTACGCTGATCTATCTTTCAGGAAAACCCAAATAATTTCTCAAAGAAACCATGTGCAAATGGCTCTAATGAATCTTCACTTTTGGTCCTCTTTTCTTCCCCTTTACTTTGAGAAGTGGAACAACTTAGTTCCCTTCTTGATGGCTTCTTTTTCTTCAAAGATCCTACATGTGTTAATGTTTTTAAAAAAAAAGACTCTCCAACTTTATTTCCTTCATGCTGAGAGACACTACTACTCCCTTCTCCATGTTTGCTTGCCAACTGCTTGGTAAGGATTTCTCTAGCCTCTTGATCTGACTAGATGATGCTTTGAGATACATATTTTAGCCATTTCAATGTTCTTTGCATCAAAATTATTAAATATTCTCTATCATCCATTTTTAAATGCTCTTCTACCTCATACAACTCAAAGTCTAAATCTTTCCATGACTGGAACTAATTCCACAACTGCAACTTGAAGATATTGCTAAGCTACTTTTCCACTAAGAGTTACTTTCGACGGGCTGAGCCAAGGAAAGTGCTTTGATACCATTGTAATATCCCTGATATGATATTCAAATCAGAATATTAAGTTTCTCCAAATTAGCTTAATGTTTTAAAATAAAACTTGCAAACAACCAATCGACTTTTGGAAGCTACGCGGCTAAGGGAAAAATGACTGATACTTTTGGTCACAAGGAAGCGGGAAGAGGGAAGCAATCAAGGAATAATAGGACTGATAGAGTGTCTTCACTAACACATTTATATCGGGTACCATTGAGGTTTTGGAGTCCGCTCCGTGGAAACCTACTTCCATGTTGTTGGGTCACCTAACCGTGAAACTAGGAAGCACTTTTCTCATATCCACAACCAGAGGATTTGGATAAATGATTTGAATTGGTAATAAAGTTATTAGACATGTATAGAAAGTTATATTTAGGTTTTAAACAAGTTTGGACAGTCATAAGGCATATTAAGGGTTACTCGGTACATATAGACTAGTATGGGTGAGGTAATTAAATGGAGAATGGATATGGGTGTTTCTGAGATTATAGTGGTTAAATACCATTTAATAAAAGTCATTAAATATTAATAAATCATTCCAGAAATTTACAAAGAGATCTGAGCAAGTATTGTAGCACAAAAGTAAAATGACAACTCGGGACTGCTCAACTAGCTCGACTTTTGGACTCCCAAACAATACTCAAATACAATATAATTTCTGAAACAGAGGTTGGATCATGTCATGTAACATATTATCTAACTCTAGGAACTCGAATGACTTCATTCGGACTTTACACATTGACTTATGAATCATTCATTGAAAGCTAGTCAAATTCTAGCTAAATCTAGAAGGGGTGCATAAATTAGAGAAGAAATCAGAGTTCTGTAATTTGTATTGAAGTGACCGATATAATAAAATTACATACTCTGTTATTAAATAAAAAATAGGCCAAGATGACTCTCAGAGGATGATGGAAGAATCTCTCCTCTTTCATATAGGAAGCTAGTTGTAGAATAGAAGGAGGTAGGGTTTGATCTCTAAACTTGGTGATGATGATTCTGAAATTTATATTCAACATGATAAGCTTCAGTACTCTGTTTTTACATCATAAATAGGCCTAAATACCTCTCAAATCATCATGGAAGAATCTATCGTCTTCTGCACCAAAAACTAGCTCTATGAATCCAAAGGAAGCTTGGAGATTTGATTTCTGGAATGGATGAATATTTTTATGATCTTCGAATTCAAATTGATCAGCTACAGGACCTGCAAATAAAATCAATGAAAATGGTTGAATTCCATTATCCTCTCACAGAAAGTTGGGGCACATCTCCCATGCTTAACTAGGGGCACATCTCCCAATTCTCAAATGCACAAATGCATTCATAAAATTTCTCAAACTAGCAAAAGATGGGAAAGGGAGTTGAAATACTTCTTTTATAGAATTAATGTTGACCTGTTGAGCAATTTACTTGGATTGGTGACCTGTGAGAATAGGTTACCCGTGAGTGGACATACTTTCCTTGCTTTGCTTTGCTTTGGCTTTTCTTCTTTTTCCTTTTTTTTCTGACTTTCCTTCCTTTCTGAACTTTCCTACTTTTCATGTTTCATCCTGCTTTCTAGATTTATGCTTCTTTTCCTTAAATATTCCTCTTTTCTCATTTTTGGCATCATTTTTGGACTCTAGTGCTTACTTGATTTCTAATCCAAGTAATTCCTCCAACCTTATCCATTAATTTGAATTGGTGGGCCAATTTATCCATTTATTCAACATAACAAATAAAAATATTAATTGCACAAATAATATTAAATGCTCCATAATTATTTATTCCAAGTGGGTAGCAAGTATGGATAAATTTAAATGCACTCCTAATTAATTAGTTGCATCATCTTAACCCCTCATTAATTATTTAATTCAATCTATCACTAGGATCCATGGGGTTCGATCTACTTCATGGTGTTGTCAAAATGGGAACATGACATTTAGTCTACTTAGGCAAGCCCAAGATGAACAAGAATGAAAGTCCTTATGAAAGGTCAGTCGTAAAGAAAGGCTAACAGTAGATGAAGCTTCCTCTTGAGTTATTCGCCTTGAACCTAGTGTAGGTAAATTATGCCAATCTAGCTAGGACCGTATATCCATTGATTTAACTATGTTATTTCTTGAACCCTCACAACTGGATCAAATTTTTTTATCAAACCGGAGTTGGCATAGTTGCAATCAATGTACAAAATGCCATATGAGTCTTCATGCCAACATGTGGAAATGGACAAGGGATTCAGAGAGACTTTTCTTCAAAAGATCCACCGCCTAAACGAATTGGTGATAATTGAGCAAGAGTAACTGACTACTTGACAATAATGTAAATTTTGCACTTGATATATACTAATGCATCGAATTTCCAAGAGACCTATGAGAGACAGTTGTAATATTTTCTCTATCGTAGCCTGTAAACTAAATTATTTGTGCAAATTGCAATGCATTATACTTCTTTTAAGAATGATACCAACCTCTAACATGTTTGTTATATTGAAGGTAGTGGTGTAGTGATATGAAAATTATAGAAACAAACCTTAAGACAAGTGTTGCAATTGGACATCAAACAACCTTTCATGTTCTCCTCGTATTTAGTTAGGCGAACTGCAATCCACCGTGTCTTTGAAGCTATGTGATTTATACTGGCCCTACTTGCATAATATATTTAAGATGTTTGCCTAAACTCACAATGCAAAGGTTGAAGAGATCCTCAATCGCAAAAGGAAGTCCACGGTGTCAAGTGATATTTTTTTTCAAACATGAGAGAGTTTCCTAGGCACTATCTCTCGTAGAAGATGCGCCATCATTGTTACAAATTCAAGTGCATATGGTGGTGGTGGACATGGGTCTCCAAGGGATTTGAACATGTGACATTGCGTTGGCAAAAAACGTTGTTGATGTTAGTTAATTATTTGGAAAGCTTGTGTAAATGGCCGAATTTGGTAAAGACATCAAGAATCAAGTTTTTTTTTTGCATGTTGGTAAAAATCAACATGTCTTAGTTATCAAGCCACATATTGTCTCCTTTTTTGCATGTTGGCATAAGTTGAAAGATTCAAAAACAAATTTGGGGCACCTTATTATCACAAGAATCATGGGTAAACAAAATTGATTTATAATTATGGGATTGTTTTCCTTGGGCATCTTGATATTCTGAAATGTAAGGTCAATGGAAATACCCTTCCCTCCTTCCCATGTTTTTTATCCTCATCTTTGGTTGGTCATTTGATTGTTTTAGATATCTCTCTCTTTGATGGTAGAGACTTACTTACCGGACAGTAGCGAAGTGCAACCTGGGGTTATCTTAGCTTAATTAAATCTCTCTCCTTGGAAGTGTGGATCGAAGGCCACTTACCTTTAACTAGCTATTAGTCCTACTACCAAGCTTGTATGGACAACTGACTTGTGATTTGTGTGTCTGATATTTCCTCTTAGCGATATTTAATAAGGACTTGCACTGTGCAGCAAAGCAACATGAGCCCTTTGAACATAGCCCATTCGCATAGTATAAAAACTCTACGATTTGGGATTGGAATATGTTGATTTTTCAAGCATGATTTTGATCAAATTTGGTTGGAATTTTATAAAATCCAGTTGTCAAGTTTTGAAATTTTGGTTCTCGAAGAGTTTTTCATGATGTTGAATTCATTTCTACCATCAAAATTGGGATTAAAACATAGTTACATTCCGATTTTGCAAAATAAAAAACACCGAATTCCGAGAAAAAAAGGCCATCCAATCCAAATCGTCCAATTTTTAGACATCTCCTGGCCCATTTATAGTGATGTTGCTAACGATTTCAGAGATATTAGATTTTCCCAGAACTTTGACACTGCATAATAATCAAATTATAAAAATTACAAGAAATAATCAACTCTGGTATTGATGGTGGAATCTCAAGTTCTGGCTGAGAATGTAATGACCTAACAGTCACTTAATGAAAAACTGCTGAAATATAATTTATTTTATTCCAAATTAACTTCCGAGACGATCATGTTTTATGTCAACCACTGCAAAAGTATACCATTTACAGCTTCTATATCTCAAAATTTGTCATAACAAGTTCTTTTACACATATAGAATTGAAGCCAATGCTAGCTAACTGTTCAATTCTATCATTTTGAATTGACGATAAGGTGCATACTAGTCTAATCGCTACAATAAAAAGCTGTGTTAATTCATTGGCTTCATATAGTACCAACAAATATCCAATGGAAATAACCATTGGCCCTGCATGATTTAGAATTATATTGAGGAACATATGATTTTTGTGAGGATCATATTCCTCTCATGCCAAATCCATTATGAGGTCTGCTTGGAACTAATAATAAGGTCATGTTCACTAGGTCAAATCGATATTTCTTATTAACTTATCATAAAACAGAAAGGGTAAGTGATAGATCCAACTCCAAAATCCATTGTTTTCATTATTGTGTGATCTGCCCACATATCAATAAATGTGCTGATTTTAAAATAAATTCATATATACATTTTTTAATATTAAAAGCATTTTGATAATAAATAAATTTGAAATGCTTTCACATCGATAAGCATATTCATTTTTAATATTGAAAGCATTAAAGATAATTTTATGTCGATTTGATTATGTTTATAATAAATAAAAAAAAATTAATTTTGATTGGATTTTTGTTTTGATAAAATTATATAATTAGTAATCACTTTGGAATGTATTTAAATAATTAAAAATAATAATAAAAACAAAAATAACAATAAATAAATATAGTTTGAAAAGACCTATTCACCAACCAAATCAATCAGCTAACTACTTAGACCAATAAAATCTTTGGTACAAACACCAACAATTTGATAACATGGTTTCAAAGTGATTTTTTGGAAGGGTTTTGGACGCTTTGGTTTACTATCCATGTTTTTCGTTATTTTAATGCTTCAAAATTCATCCAAATTTTTCCTCTTGAAACCTAGTCTTATGCTCGTATAGCATAATAATGTGTAGCATTTTAAAAAATTCTTAATTTTATGCTTAGCTAATGAAAGAATGACCTTGAAACCCTGCAATAGTTTTGTTGGTTCAAATTTAAATTATTGAAATTATCAAGCATTTTTCTTTTAAAACCAATGTTTATGTTGCTTCAATCTAGAAGTGCAAATAAGGTAGTGGTATTTTTGTTGAAAATTTGATTCAATAGTTTAGCAATTTTATAAATTTGAAAGCAAAATTTTAACAATAATGCCTTCAAATCTGCAATGGTGCGAGACATTTTCCACTTCATGGCTCTTATTGGTTATTGGAATGGGATTTTATATTCTTTAATTTAATGATAAATTATGTATTTATACAAATGCAAGGTTAAAAATACTTATTACTAGTCAATGTAAAATATTTTATTTATATGTTAACTCGCAAGGAAATTTAGAAATTCTACTTTAGAAGTCTAAGTCTAATATCATTGTGTTAGATTTGTGAACTAATGAACAATGACATAAGACCCTATAGTCCTTGATTTGAGAACTTATGTATATACATATAAATGTACGAGTTATAGTTCTTTTACACTTCAACATCGAATTTGAATTAGGTTTACATGTAAAAGTGTGTGTTTGTGTGTGTATGAATTCAAGATAGTATGTAATGTATATGGAGTAATATGTTAATAA
Organism: Pseudotsuga menziesii; assembly: GCA_001517045.1. NCBI lineage: Eukaryota > Viridiplantae > Streptophyta > Pinopsida > Pinales > Pinaceae > Pseudotsuga > Pseudotsuga menziesii. Next base: position 113,941 of record LPNX010363835.1, on the reverse strand, counting down.
CGTACGATCTAAATCATCCATTTTAGAACTTGTAATTTATTTTGAATATGTAGAACATCGGGTGTGTCGACTTGATTTTCCATAATTTTCAAGCGTCGTTGTATGACAAGAGACTTCTGCATTGGCTTTCAAACCGACCGTGGTACACTTCATGAGTCGGTTCTATTTACTACAATCTTTAACTCTTGTGGACCCATATACTTGGAAGCTTATGTGACAATCCTCAATCCTAGTAGCAATTACTCCAATGCAATGAACACTTGTAAGAAGTTTTTGGAGTTCAATAGTTAGGTTCCATGCCTAGTTTACCAAGTGTTGAGAACCTTCGGTTGTATGAGTCTCTAGTCATTATGTCTTGATCGAACTGTTGAGTTAACATAACAAGTTGTGAAAACAAAATCTTGTCGTTAGTTTCCGCTCCATAATTATTTGGAAATGGTGGAAACTTCATCATTATGCATTCTTAGGTAACTATTGACCAGGTGAGCATCTAACAAGGTTAATATTATTGCTCTTATTTATCAATGTTTATGGATATAGTGAGTTCTTGAAGGTTTTAAGCTTGACCTCCATTTTACTTTTAGTTAAACATAGTTAGTTGGAGTTTGAATCTCAGGTATGATTATTGTTCTCAACCATTTGTTATTTACTTTAGGTTATTAAAATGTGTGCTTGTGTCTCTGTCTAAAGCCCCACTTTCTTGGTTTCCAGGTCTTAACATTAATGATCCTAGGTTTACCTCAATTATAAACCCTCACACATCTCTATTTTTGTTAATTTAAGGTATGTGTTACCCTAATATTACTTATATTTTGCATATACATGGTGTTTGCAATTCACTATAGTTCCTAGCCATTGTCATGTATATTTCCATACATTTGTTTTTTATACTTTAATTGAAATAACTAAATTACAAATTCAGCTTACCCTGACTTCATTTCTCCTCTAGTTTATTAACAGATCCTACTCCCTCTATTCGCCCTTGCCTATGTGTACAAGCCTAGAAAGGGTTCTTTACCACATCAATATGTATAAATTTTAGTTTGGCATCTCAAGGTTAGGGTTTCAACAATCAAATGCTAGAGGAATGTACCTCTTTAGGTATTCATGTAGCTCATTACTGCATTTTGAGTTCTAATTGTAGTAAAACATGGTTTGGTTATTTGGTATAAACAAAAATTTATTATGTGGTAATGTTATATAGAGTACTCATCGTATTTATTTATAAAAATTTCAGGGTTTAGCCTTGAGTATTTACTATGAAGTAAATTTTGATAGAGTCTCCAATTTCTAGTTTATATTTATTTACTGAATATTTTAATATCATGTTATGGAATGAATATATTTTGGTTTATGTTTATTCTCTAAATTTTTCAGTTTGCGTAAAAAATGGATAAATTGTTCTCTATGATTATCTAGAAGAATCATGTATAACTTTGAATGACTACAATTATTCTATGTTTAAGCGCACATTAATATTTAGATAATATGCTTTAAATGAAAATAAAGTTAATATTCAGGTGAATGCTCTTGAGGGATGGAAGGAAACAATTATAAGCCTCCATGTAAATTTTGTAGTTATATATTTTTCAATACGGTTATAGAGAATTCAATGGGGAAGTGTACATGCTTTCAAATCAAGATTTGCATTTGATTGAAGGTTTCATTCATTTTGAAGAGTTGAGTGGATCAACCATGCTCTTGGAAGGATCCCTTCCTATCTTTTAAAAATTATATTGTGATTTGTTTTATTAGTGTTTGTTTTAGATAGGATATCCTTAGTTTTGTCTCATTGATGATTGTAATAATTTTTCTATTGACTACCTTTTTTGCAAAGATATGGGGAGTGGTTTTGGGAGTGATCTTTTTTTGTCTTGTTTCATTAGAATGGTGGACCTGCTTATGGTCCTAGTTTCGGAGGGGAGCAATGGAGGAAATTTTTGTTTGTCGAATGTACCAGTGAAGATTTCTTATACTTTGAATAAAACTATAGTCTTTTTTTCCCGAAGAAAAAAAGTAACTACTGTGAGTGTATTTCTTGTTTATATTATTTCCTTTCTTCAACTAGGAAAGGATATAATTTGTCTATCTAAAAGATTAGTAAATAAAGCTCTCTTATTGTTCTAAATAAAAATTTATTTAGGAAAACATAATATTGTTAGCCCGTACATGTTTTGTGCTTTTATGGAACTCTATAACAAGTTATCTAGTTTATAACCATACATATTTGTAATAAACAAATAATTCAACTCTTGGCCTTTCATGAATTTAAAGGCATTTTAATAATATCATAAAAGAATACAAGATAATAACATGATTAGAAAAATAGTTTATAATAGGTATTTAAATCACAATTTTCATAAAAATACACTTATATGACTTTCCAAAGCATATTTTGTCCAAGGAATTGACTTGGGTAGGTCCACAAGCCATCCAACCATAGGAATTTGAGATTTTAAAACTTTTTAATCTCAAAATACACCCTTTACCCAAACCATGTGGTTTGAATGAGTGCTCATCCATCCCACTGGTTGTATTGGGATTGTGTTCACATATATTAGCTAGTTTAATAGTTAGTTAAATTATTAACATAATGGTTAATTAGTTAGCCTCTTTGACTTTGTCCATCTGTGGACCTACATGTACTCCTATACCAAGCCTCATGATAATGCAAGCTAGTCTCTGGCCTTATTCCTATTGTGTTTAATATTATTTCTCTGGGGTTTTTATTCTAGGTACATTTAGTAGCTCGTTTTGAGAGGTGAGGCTCAAAGAGCTCTATTTGAGTCTCGCCCCTCTATGTTTCACATCAAATGGTATCACAGCATGGTCTAGGATTCCTATATGATCATATCTTTTTCTTTTCCCTAGTTAATCTATCTCCTTTGATCTATCTTATTTTACCCCATCCAATGCTTAGCCCTAACCCTACACACCACCTTCATCACTCAACTTTTTTCACAGTTCATTTCAACTGCCTCCAATTTTCTACATATCTTCCCTTCTTCTCTTCGTGAATCTGCTACAACAATCCCTCGTGTCCTTTTTGTTTTATTTTGCATCATGCTTTCCCTAAGCCCACCTCATTCATTCCCTACTCCTTTATTTTCTAACTTCTCATGTCGCAAAGATCATTCCATTTTATCGATGTTCTCTTTCTTTTTCTTTTTATTATTATTTCATGTTACCTTTGTTTCTCCCACTCCACCCATGTTACCCTCTCCAAAACATAAACTCAAAAAATAAACAAAAAGGGGGCAAAAAACATATCTCATATATTCACAGCTCTAGATATGCAATGCCCTAGACGTCGTAGATTCCTTTGGGAAGTCTCCCTCCAACCACCGTCTCTTCTCCATACAATTCTAAGCCTACACATTGTCTCTCTAATTCCCACCTGATTGCACTCTCTCTTCCTCACTTTACACTTCAACTCTATTTTGACTAGTCATGAAATCCACTAATTTACACAGGAGAATACTCTTGTCACTCAACATTTCATACATATTGCTCTTTAATCCTTATTTACTTTACGATATTTGCCCTTTGCACCAATAATTGTGCTCTACTCACTACTATTCTCTAGTTTTACACGATCATTCCCTACATTGTTGTTCGATAAGGTTTCCAGTTATTTCTTTGTCCATCTATCTTTGCATGTGTACCTCTCCTCTCACTTCCTCGCTTCATTTCCAATCCTGAGAGGTGTTCAAAACTCCACACTGCATTTTCCTTTCACCCTCACATTACTCCACTGCATTTCAGATCTCCTCATTGTCATTGTCTTCTATATCACAAGCAGTAACCACCCTCCTCTTCTCCATTTTCCATCACTCCTAGCCTCTTAGTGCATTCACCTCGCCATTGTTACCCCAAACCAAACCATGTTTTTCAAGCTCATACACCACCCTATGGGCTCTTCTCTCTTCATCACCTTCTCCATCCTACAACTCTTCTCCAAACCCATAGATATGCAAATTTTATGTACGAATATGTAATTCCTTCACAGTCCCTTTCACTGCACAATCTAAAAAGGAAATTGATTTCTAATTTTACAACTTGGTGTCTCCCGCAACAACTAGCTGCTAATACATGAAATCCAAATATTTGTGTTAATATGTAAACCTATTTTTTACCTCAATTCCCCAACAAAATTTGTCAACAAACAACCTTCAAACAACCTTCTAGTGTTGTTTTTTATTTTTTTTTCTTTGGTCGGAACTTAATTCTCTAAGCTAATCTTTTGGTATCCCCCAACTCGCACTCTTTTTGTGTCATGTCCCCATCCCAATCAGACTACTAGTTGACAATGTTTCACTCGCCTACTAGTTCACTAGGTTGGGGAGGATGCATTAAATCTTGCAATAAGGGAGATCTATGGGACCCAAGAGAACCTTATTTTGTCATTTACACATTAAATTGGGTCATACAAATAATAAAAATGGAGAAAATGAAGTGGCATTGATTCATAAGGACATTTGGAGGTTCATGGAGACCTTGGGTGGCTAAATTATTCCTTACACATGCCATGACTTAACCCCAAATTTGAAATTATGAGTAATGGAACGTTTTTGGAAGGTGAAGAGGTGCCAAGTAACATATCATGAGCCCAAGGATTTGAATGGGTGAAGAGGATTAACTCCCCATAAAAGAGGAAGATGCTATGAAGAAACTAGGTGCCACTTGGAGAGAGATTCCCTGCGTTTTATGACAACTCATACCTGATTGCATAACTATGAAAATGTGACATGTAAGGGCTAAAAATATCCTCCAAGAGGGTGCACTTGGGGTTTGGTGGCAACAATTCTTATTTGGAGAAACATGAAGGGTTGAGGAGAAGGAAAAGTGTCATGGAGGTTACTAAACATCAAGGATGAGTTAGAGGAAGACTATGGGAGTGAATTCGAACTTGGAGGACCTTAGTAGAGTTATAAAAATATGGCATGAGGAATGAGAATGGATTTCAATCATTTGATATTTTCCTTTGGCATTTTGGAAAGCACTAGCTTGTCTATTGCACGGTGAGTGCTCACTTACCTTGCTAGTGAGCCAATTTAGAGAGAGTGAGATTCTCATCTAAGGTGGATGTGGGAGAGGCCACCTTGACCTCTCATTTGGAGCTTAATGGAGTGTTTTTTACTGCATATATGAGTCTGCTATTGTTTGTGACCCATCTCTCCTCCCATTCTCTCAATCCTTACTTCAATATTTCTGTATTTCTTTATGATGGTGCACTTGTGTGAATGGTGATGCCCCATTGAGTCCAGATGATGCCAAAGAATTGGAGAATGATTTATGGCTCTATAATATGTCTGCAATCCTCTCTGTAATTTGAAATCAGCAGAAATACATATGCAAATGTCCACATTTCCAAGCTTCGTTGTGACTAGTTTCCATGTGTTGATTTCCCATTTCAATGGAGTTGTATATATGATGTATGTTGCGACTTGGATCTCATATTATATGTTTTTAGTGATATATTAATATTATTTTAATGGTAAATATTCATCATACTCTGTTCGGAACCATTATACACACAATTTGCGAGTCAAATTTGAGCTTTTGCATGTCATTTCCCTTAAGCAAATATCACTGAATTTATGCATTCAAATATGAATCTTTACACCTATGTTTAAGAACTCTTAACCATACCAAATGAAAGTAAATGAAGTATAATAACAGTCCCCATACTCTTTTTTACAATTTTGGATGGGTGCATAGGAGTTGGAGAGCCATTTCTGCTCACACCCTAGGGGAATTGCACCATAAATTACTAGTAATTTTACCATCTTTACCAATGTTCCAAAATTGAGTTGAATATGTATATAACTTGTCATAAAGTTATAATATATTCCATTGAGTGTTCATAATTCTCCCCATATCATTCCCTACCAAATTTGATGCCCTTTTGTGCCATTCGAATCCCCTAAAGTCAAGACTGGTCACGACAATTTTTCCCCAAATTCTGCCTTTGTTGGGAATTTTTTAATTCGGACATTACAATGGTATCAGAGCATGATATTAGAACGTGTTATATTTCTATATCCATGCTTACCAATGATTACTTCCCTCCATTAGACACTGATATTGGAGACCTTAAAAGTGAAAGGGAAGGAAGTGGAGAAGCTAGTTCTTGTTACAAGGAGATTAAGGAAAAATTAGGACTGGGAGATATGAATGACAAAGAAAATAATGAGGACCTTAAAACATTCATTAAGGCAAATCTTGAAGGCATGACCAAAAATTTTATGCAAGGGTTCAAATTTTTGGCTATCCAACTTGGGGGCAAGTCAACACCTGGGAGTAGTAGTAGTACACCCCATGATGAGAAGAAGACCCATGGGGAAGCCATTTTTTCGAAGACTGTACCTCATAACCAACCCCATGAGTTCAAGAGTCAGAATGGACCTGCAATACCTAATTTTTTTAGAGTCCAAATAAGGCCCTTACACTACTTATAATGTGAGGGAAGCAACAAATGATTGGAATCAACTAAGTGATGAATGTAGGAAATTCCTACCTTTCGATCAGTTCATTAGAGCCTCTCTTCAGTTTAAGCAAGGAGGAAGTGGGAATAGGACACCTACTATTAATCATGAGTTAAATTACACCATGGGAAAAGTAACTATCCCTTCCTTTGATGTTTCCTCACAAATTTCTTCTAGTGCTTGGTTTCAAAAATTAAGTGTGTATTTTTAGTTAAAACCTATGGTTAAAGAAGATGCATTGAAAATGGCCATTTTGCACCTTGAAGGGGAAGCTAGTGATTGGTGGTTCCATGGTCATAGAACTTTGGTATATGATCATATTTTGTTTGATGAGGGGTTCTCTAATGTATTACTGGACAGATTTGAGAGGAAAGACCTCGAACATACTCTCAAAGAACTAGCACAATTGAAGCAAGTAGGAACTGCTGAAGCATATATGTTAGATTTTGAAAAGCTTTCAGTAATGGTTTTTTATGTATCTATGGCTAGGTTAGTTTTATTATTTACTGAAGGATTGACAGAAACTTTGATAGGGCTCGTGAAATCCCACAAGCTAGCCACATTGAGGATGCCATGAATTTGACAAGAGATTTGCATAATGTATTACCAAGAACCAAATGCCCCCCCAAACCAAATTTCCCTTCCAAGTTCAAGGAAGGTAAGAAACCATGGAAAAAGGACTCCTATACCAAAGAAAATAAAGGAGGACCAAGCAAAGAATAAATTAGAAGAAAGAAGCTATGTTTCACATGCCAACAACCTTGGGTTCCGAGACATAAATGTGCCAAAGGGAAGGCACACTACATTGAAGTTTTCTCTAAAGATGATGAAGAGGGGGAGGAAGATGAGGAAGAAAAACTTGCAACCCAAGCAGAGGGGTATGAAATAGTAGAATAATAACAACCCACTCCTAAGATAGGAAAAATTGCAGTACTCTCATATGTACCTAGGTTCCACACCTTGAGGCTCAAGGGAAACATACAAGGGCAAAAGGTCACAGTTCTAGTGGATGGTGGAGCCACTCATAACTTCATATATGTAGTCTTGGTGGAGAGGATAAAGTTACAAGTTGAAAATTTTGATGGTTTCATAGTCATCATTCCACGTAACAGTTCTATGGATTGCACTAAATGGATTCCAAAGCTTCAAGTTACTATAGGAAATCATACTATCACTGACAATATTTATGTGGTGAATGTGGCTAATACAAATGTGGTTTTGGGAGTAAAATGGTCGTATTATTTATGGTAGCATACAGTGAACTATCAAGTCTCTAAAATGAGGTTCAAAAATTCATAAGGGAAACCCATCTTGTTGAGGGGAATGCACACTTACCCAAAGCAAGTGGTGTCCTCTCACAACATGATGTCTATCTTGAGGCATGGAAACATAGATTGGGTTGTTGGATGTTTAATTACGTCTCCTAAACCTCACTTTAAGGTTTCCAAGCAACCTAAAGAGATAGAGCAACTATTGAGTAAGTATGAGAAGGCTTTTGGAGACCTTCTCCCAGGAAGACCACCAGACAGAGGGGTGGAGCATACCATTGAGTTAGAGATAGGAACACAACCTATCAAAATTCAGCCCTGTAGAGACCCCAAAAGGATTCGATATGAGATTAAGGATGCCATTAAATAAATCTTGGATTTGGGTCTCATAAGGCCTAGTTCTAGCCCATATGCTTCTTTAGTTGTTATGGTAAAGAAAAAGGATGGAACTTTGAGGATGTGCATTGATTTTAGAGCATTAAACAAGAAGACAGTGAATAATAGATATCACACCCCAAGGATTGATGATCTCATATATGAGCTCCATGGATCCAATTTCTTCTTAAATATTGACCTTAGATATAGTTATCATCAAATTTGAATGGGGGAAGAAGACAAACCAAATACTGCTTTGAGATGCCACTATGGTCACTTTGAGTTTGTTTCCATGTCCTTTGGGTTGAAAAATGCACCTGCCACATTCCAATCATGCATGAACAATATCTTCCATGAGCAATTTCTTAAGTTTCTACTATTTTTCTTTGATGGCATTCTTACTTACAGTAAAACTTGGAAGGAACATTTGCATCATTTAGAAGAGGTATTAAAAATTCTACATGATCAACCTTTGTTTGCTAAGCTGTCAAAATGCGAGTTTGGTTTGAAAAATCTATTTTATATTGGACATGTAATTGGTCAAGATGTTGTGAAGGTGGATATAGAGAAAATAAGAGCCATTATAGAATGGCATCATCCCAAAAGTCTCACTGAATTAAGAGGATTCATTGGAATTTGCACCTACTATAGAAAGTTTGTGAACAGGTTCTCCCAACTCACTTCACCTCTCAGTGATTTGAAAAATAAATATGCTTTCCAATGGCATGAAGGGGCTGAAAAATATTTCCAAAGAATGAAAGAGGTAATAAGCAATTGTCTTATTCTAGCCTCGTTTGATTTTTGTCTTGGAATGTGATGCATCAGGGGAAGGCATTGGAGCAGTCTTGAAACAAGGACAATGACTAATAACTTTTAAGATTAGGAATCTATAGCCACATGAGAAGACTTAATCCATTTATGATAAAGAAATGTTAGCCATCATGCATGCTTTGATCAAGTTTAGATAATACTTGGTGGGAAACAAATTTGTGGTCAAAACTGACCATAACAACTTAAGGTACTTCCTCACTCAAAAGGATATAAATGAAAGGAAAAAAAAGTGGGTGAGTAAGATTCAAGAATTTTACCTTGATATTGAATATGTGAAGTGCAAAAATAATGTGGCAATTGATGCCTTATGTAGAATACCTTCTATTTCTCTAATGGATGTAGCAGAAAATTGGAAAGCCACATTAGAAGTACAGTATGCCAAGGATAAGTTTCTTGAGAAATTTTTGATGGAACTAACCATGATGATAGGTAGAAGGTGTTTGAAGGAATAATTTACTACAAATACATAATCTATTTGGTCCCTAGTTCGATTTTGAAAGAGAAAATTTTAAAGAAAGCTCATGATTATCCTCTAGAAGGTCACCCCGGTTTCTTCAAAACATACCGAATGTTGAGGCAAATATTTTCATGGAAAGGGTTGAAGGCTGATGTTTTGGACTATGTTAATGAATGCCCCACATTTCATCAAAATAAAGTGGAGAAAACTCATCGACGTGGCCTCTTACACGCCTTGCATATTCCAGAACAAAAATGGGAGAGCATTTCCATGGACTTCATCACTGGTTTGCCTAAGGTATTTGGTAAGGATTGCACATTTGTGGTGATGGATAGGCTCACTAAATTTGCTCATTAATTTGTTGTTACTACCACTTTCACTGCTTCACAAGTGGCTGAACTATTTCTGAAAGAATTTTTCAGATTGCATGGGCTTCCTAAGACCATTGTTAGTGGCTTCCTAAGACCATTGTTAGTGACAGAGATAGCAGATTTTTTAGTGCATTTTGGCAAGAACTATTCAAAATGGTGGGGAAAAATTTGAAACTTAGCACAAGCTATCATCCACAAACCGATGGCCAAACAGAGAGGGTGAATCAATGGTTGGAAGGCCACTTGAGGAACTATGTTAGTTACTTGAGGAACTATGTTAGTGGGAAACAAAAAGCATGGATAAAATGGTTGCATTTGGGTGACTCTTTGTTACAATACTACTTTTCATATGTCCATTGGCATGTCTCCTTTCAAAGCACTTTATGGTTATGATGCATCAACTTTTTTTGAAAACATTTTTGGTGATGGTATAGCTTCAAAGGCTAAGGATTGTATTGAAGAAAGTCAATAAATTTTGAAGGTTTTGAAAGATAACTTGCAGGTTGCCCAAAATCAGAAAAAATAATATGTAGACCAACATAGAGTGGAGAGAAATTTCCAAGTGAATGAATTGGTATACTTGAGCTTGCATCCCTACAAACAAACCACCATAAAGGGTAAAGGTTCAGAAAAACTCAAACCAAGGTTTTATGGTCCCTACAAAGTGATTCAAAAGGTCTGAGAAGTGGCCGATGAATTGTAGCTTCCCACGGGAAGTAAAATTCGTAATGTATTTCATGTTTCATGTCTAAATAAGGTTATTGACATGTCCCCTCCCATCTACCCGAGAGGGAATGCGACCATGATGAGATCTAATCTGAGCATCCTAGCCCCTTGAAGATACCCATGATAAAAATGCATTGAACTTAAACATACACATATGCATAAATTATTAACATACATTGGAAGCAAAATTCATTCATTCACAACATTTAACATGTTCATATTAATTTATACACATATATAGTTACAAATATAAAATAGAAAAGAATACTTATCTTGAAAGAAGCTTGTCTCGCAACCAGCTACGTCACTGCAATGTTCCACCCAACCATAGGCCAGTGTGCTCATCAATCTCTTAGCAACACTTCCACCCCCCCTGAGCTAGGCATGATTCCCACAAGGAATAAGGGAACACTAGCAGACTCACACATAGCCAAGGATTTATCAAGATTCAGTCAAGCCAACATAGTTGGGTTTATCATACTACAAAGGAGCTGGAAAGGTTGACTGCTAAGCTATTGAGCTCAACCACAAAGCTATGGAGACCTGCACCAGATCTAGCCTGGCTTCTAAAACATCTACATACCCAGCATTAGGAAGAATCCCCTTCTCTTCTACCCATTCCCTTAGGCTATGCCTTCCCTTACAGTGTTATTCAGGGTGTGCAAAAAAGAAATCTAGCCCCCTAGCTATGTCTGTGAGGTTCCTTCTTACACTATGTTTATCAAGCTAGTCAAACCACATTTCCCCTCCCAAACCAGTTCAGACCAAACAACAGTAACATACACAGCGATTACAAGTTTTGGGCATGATGAAAAATGACTTGGGAGCCAAAAACGAATTTGTAGATGGGGGAAAATGACCCTGGGAGATCAATTCGATTTCCAGAAACATTCTATGGATTCACGTGGGAAAAAATTACTCCCCTAGTCCCTAAATTCGTGGATTTATCCCCCATTGGTTGTGCAACACTGAAAACACGAAATTCCCAACCGTGGGAATGTAGAAACAACAACAACAAAACGCCCAGTAGAGATCCCAACCACTGAATGTCAACAAAACCACTTCCTAGCCATGGGAAAAATGAAGATCACTTCATGATGTCATGGTATTGTTTTGTTATACATTTGATTGTATTCAGTTGATGTGTTATGCACAATATATTGTTTACATTAATACTACTAATATGCATGTGATGGGTAAGTAGCTCATGGCGCTATACAACTCTCCAGTGCTACTTATCAAACCTCTTTGCTGACATATTGGATTAGTGCACAATCTCAATGATGTCATGGTAGAGATGGAAGGCATCTAGAAAGTTTTTGTGAGATATGGATGAATGTTGTATTGGCTAAATAGTTGCATGATGCATACGAATTTTTCGTTATGCATATGTTTTATGAAATAGTTCTAACCATGCAACTGATGCATTTGAATTGTAGGAAGGGTCCTGTACAACCTCCTACAAGAAAAGAAGGACAAGACTTGTTCCGAAGAACACGTGATGACAATTCAATAAACATGAATCTAAAGCTCCCAGGATCAAAGACACCATGACGGAAGAAAGAGCTTCAGAGAGCGGTATATCCACCTCAAAGGATGAAGACCACCATGGGTATGAGAGATAACTCAAGATGAAGAAAAGAATGCCAGTTGATCATGGGGAATGATGTATATGATATGATTTCGAGACATAAAGGGAAGTACATAGTATCCTCCATATGGATCTACAAGAACAAGTGTACAAAGAAAGGTTCATGATTTACCTCAGAAAGAATAGACTATGACATGACATACTCAACTGACCAGTATATATCAAGCATAGAACCACCTATACAGAATGAAGAAGGAAGATAATACTCCACTTCAGGGGGAGTGACTACAGAAGATATATGAGTTCAACACGGTACGACATGATGGACAACTTCTTGATGGATCGAGACTTTACCAAGAGTAAAGTGGGTTCCAACCTTCAAAGTTGAATGCAGAAGACTAGGATATGTTGATGATCTAACAAGACAAACTCATGGAAGATGTTATGATGAAAGAATACTAGAATGATGTATGGGATATAGTTCCCAAACCAGAAGGAAAAAGTATTGTATCCTCCAAATGGATATACAAAATAGAGCATGCAGCTGACGAGAAGTATAAAGCAAGATTTGTGGCCAGAGGTTTCTTTTAGAAAAAGGGAATTAATTTTGAAGAGACAGTTACTCCAGGAAGTAAGGTACACTTCCTTCAAAACTATCATGGTAGTTTCTTCCATGGTGAAGTAAAGACAAGCCTTCCTTAATGGTGTGATTGAGAAAGAGTTCTACATCGAATAGTCATGAGGATTTGAAGTTGAAGCCAGATGGAATCACGTATGCAAGTTGAAGAAGGCCCTCTATGGCCTGAAGCAAGCTCCCGGAGCTTGGTATGGAAGAATAGATAGTTTCTTGTCAAGCATGGGATTTACCAAGAGTAAAGATGATCGTAACCTTTATCTCAAGGTTGTAGAAGATGAACTTATCATCCTGTTATTATATGTGGATGACTTATCCTTGACAGGAAATGAGAAACAGATCATGGAAAGCAAGAAGAAACTAGCAGAAGAATTTGAGATGAAAGACCTTGGGTTAATGCATTATTTCCTAGGTCTGGAAGTATGGCAAAGTTCAGAAGAAATCTTTCTCAACCAGGGAAAGTATGCGGTAGAGATATTGAAGAGATTCAATATGTTCGAATGCAAAAGTCATGGCCACACCCATGGACTCCAACCTAAAGCTATTAGCTGATGACTCATCAGAGTTACTGGATATGACTCATTACAGACAGATCATTGGGTCATTGATTTACTTAACAAATACCATACCAGACATTTGTTTTGTTGTGAACACCTTAAGTCAATATCTTGTTCAACCAAGACGGGTTCACCTAGTAACTGCAAAACATGTGATGAGATATCTGAAAAGGACTATAGACTTTGGTTTATATTATGATGGTAGCCATGAGTATAGATTGTATGGCTACACAGATGCAGATTGGGATGGAAGTATCTTAGACAGGAAAAACACATTAGGTAGATGTTTTTGTTTGGGGTCTGCTATGAGTTCATGGTTTAGTAGGAAACAGTCTAGTGTTTCTCGTAGCATGGCTGAAGCAGAATACATAGCAGATTGCTCTGCTAAGTTGTGAAGCCATATGGCTTCGGAAGCTGATATCAGGTCTCTTTGAACTGAATATGGATACTACATTAATTCTATGTGATGACGAGAGTTGTGATAACAGAGAACCCTGTGTTCCGTCGTAACACATAGAAATATGGTATTTCTACATTCAAGATAAAGATGCAGATGATGATGTTTCAGTATTTACATACTGTAGATACAGATGATGGTGATTCAGTATTTCTATACTGAATATAGAGATGATGATGATTTCAGTATTCCCATACTGAAGATATAGATGATGTTTCAGTATTTACATACTGTAGATGCAGATGATGGTGACCTGATGATGCTCTCAGTACTCACATACTGGAGATACAGATGGTGATAGTTCAGTATTCACATACTGAAGATGTAGATGAATATGGTTTAGATGATGATGCGCTAACAAAGCCTCTATCTCGAGTAAAGTTCGAACACTTTCGAGACAAGCTTGGTGTGGTTCGGAAGAACCTTCCTCGAAAGGGGGAGTAGTGATGTTGAAGTGGGATTGTATCATCCCAGGGCATCTGCCCTAAAGTGATCTGGTGACCTCGGTCCTCGAGAATGAAGAGGGATTGTATCATCCTGGGACATCTGTCCAAAATAGATCCGGTGACTTCGGTCTTCGTGAATGTGGTGGGATTGCATCATCCGTGAACTTCGGTTCAAAATGTATCCGGAGGTCTTGGCCCCCGTGAATGTGGTGGGATTGCATCATCTTTGAACTTTAGTTCAAAATGTATTCGGAGGTCTCGGCCTCCGTGAATGTGGTAGGATTGCATCATCCCTGAACTTCGGTTCAAAATGTATCCGGAGGTCTCGACCCTCGTGAAAGTGGTGGATTGCATCATCCTTGAACCTCGGTTCAAAATGTATCCGGAGGTCTCGGCCCCCGTGAAAGTGGTGGATTGCATCATCCCTGAACCTCGGTTCAAAATGTATCCGGAGGTCTCGGCCCCCGTGAAAGTGGTAGGATTGCATCATCCCTGAACCTCGGTTCAAAATGTATCCGGAGATCTCGGTCCCCGTGAATGTGGTAGGATTGTATCATCCTTAAACTTCGGTTCAGAACAGATACAGTGACTTTAGTACTCGAGAACGTGTGTTGATCCCGTAATTCCTAGAGCAAGGATTGTCTGAGTTCCACATCTGTGTTGATCCCGTAATTCCGAAAGGAAGGATCGTTAATAACTCCGTAAAGACCTAAATCCCGTAATTCCGAAAGGAAGGATCATTGAATTGATCTCGTAATTCCAATAGGAAGGATTGTATGAGTTCCATAGATGTGTTGATCCCATAATTCCAATCGGAAAGATTGTCTGAGTTCCACAAATGTGTTGATCCCGTCATTCCGAAAGGAAGGATCGTTAGTAACTCCGTAAAGACCTAAATCCCGTAATTCCGAAAGGAAGGATCGTTAATAACTTCGTAAAGACCTAAATCCCGTAATTCCAAAAGGAAGGATCATTGGTAGCTCCGTAAAGACTTGATCCCATAATTCCAACATGAAGGATTGTCTGAGTTCCACAACTGTGTTGATCCCGTAATTCTGAAAGGAAGGATCGTTAGTAACTCCGTAAAGACCTAAATCCCGTAATTCCGAAAGGAAGGATCATTGACTTGATCCCGTAATTCCAATAGGAAGGATTGTCTGAGTTCCACAGATGTGTTGATCCCATAATTCCGAAAGGAAGGATCGTTAGTAACTCTGTAAATACCTAAATCCCGTAATTCCGACAGGAAGGATCGTTTGAGTACCACAGACATGTTGATCCCGTAATTCCGAAAGGAAGGATCATGTTGATGTTTTGATGATGATGATGTTGATGTTTTGATGATGTTGATGTTTTGATAATAATGATGTTTTGATGATGATGATGATTTCATGATGATGTTTCTGATTGAAAGATCAGAGTATGATGATGATGATGTTCCTGATCAAAAGATCAAAGTATGATGATGATGTTGTTGCTGATCGAAAGGTCAAAGTGTTGAAGATGATGTTGCTGACTGAAAGGACAAAGTGCTGAAGATGATGTTGTTGATCGAAAGGTCAGAGTGCTGAAGATGATGCTGATCGAAAGGTCAAAGTGTTGAAGATGATGTTGATCGAAAGGTCAAAGTGTTGAAGATGATGTTGGTCGAAAGGTCAAAGTGCTGAAGATGATGTTGCTGATCGAAAGGTCAAAGTGCTGAAGATGATGTTGATCGAAAGGTCAAAGTGCTGAAGATGATGTTGCTGATCGAAAGGTCAAAGTGCTGAAGATGTTGCTGATCGAAGCAGTCAAGGTATTAATGATGATGAAGACTGAAGATTGAAGATGAAGACTACATAATGTTGAAAAACTTCCGATGATTTATAGATGTGTTACCCTAATGATGCTGATGATATCCTCTATCTCTCTCCTACTATTGTTGTTGTTGATGTTGTTGTAGAATACCCTTCTCGTTAAGGGGGAGTGTTGAAATATTGTAACTTTGAAGAATATTCTATATGTATCTTTTGTGGTCCCCAAGGGTCCTACCAAGAGAACCACTTATATTACTTTGTACCCCGATGCTTCTAATTGGAAGAACTAATAAGCGTCATGAGGTAGTCCCCTCTAATTGTAAAGGTGGGTCATTAGCACCCCAGTGTGGTTACTTGAGCCTACATGTGTAACTCGATCCTACATGATTTAACTCGAGCCTACATGTCGAATGAGTTAATTCAAGTGAACAGATGAATATAAATAGAGGTGTGGTGCTCCTCATTTGAGACACACACACACTCTCACTTGTGTAGCATATTAGTGGAGAAGAGAAGTAGCTAAAGAAGGAGGAGGATCAGGCTTTGATCTCCTTGCTGGTTTTATCTTTTATCTTTTTGGGGCATCTATACTGAGGAAGCTTTTACTGGGTTTTTCCCTTTAGGGTTTTCCCAGGATAAATCTTTGTGTTCCTTTTGTATGGTTGTGCTTGTCTATCTTTCAGTGATCCTGTTTATATGCTTTTGTTATGAAAATGAAATTAAATACTGATGTCTTAGCTAAGCATATGAAAATTTAACATATTCATACTCAAGCAATCGGTCATAATGGAAATAAAATCAAAACATGTTCTGCATATTGAGTTTAACAATTTGACATGCATATTCTTAGCTAGGTTCACATAACACTTATCCATTTGCCAAAGAAATATTCCTTCGTTGAGGAGGAATGGGGGCTCCCTTCTCTGAATTGACAGTCCCTCGGTTTGCCATCCCAACTCCTCTTTACATTTCATATCCACACATGTCTTACCGACATAACATATACCATCTCACTCATGTTCCTTACCAAACATGTAGTGTAGATGAGACATTTCCAAAATGTCCAATGGAGTTTCACCCAGCACCCATTTCCAAGATAGGGGAAAACCTCCCCATAAAGTTTGGCTCCTTCAGGCCATCACACATGGTCTTCCTGCAATGTGTATCTCTGGCACATTCATCAAGTAGCCAAACAGTCAATCATTATCTGATAATATAATCCAATTTGATTGTTCCATAACCAAACAATGCCATTAGTAATTCAATTCAATAGGAATTTACAACTCTGTCTACTACAGAAATTGATTTGCTTGGCAATGAGGTGATTCTCATTCGTGGGTCTCTTGTAAGTAGCACCATTATGCCCATTATAATTTTATGCTTACTAGCATAACATGAATACCCACTTACAATGCATCCTCCTGACACCATTCTATGCAAGCCAATAGTGATTAGTAGTTGTGAGCAATTTCTCAAATCCGAAATTCACAATTCAAATTTGACAACTCATTATGCATACAAACTAGTGTCACATCCATGAGACTCTTCTCATGAGGTTTGGCTCTTTCACATGGTAGATTCTGGCCTTTGTCATGGTCTCACTCTTATTGCCATGTTCCAAACAATCTACCTGAAACCTGAACTTCAGTCAGCCAAACACTTGGTAAGTCTTGATGCATATAACCTTTTCATTGTTGCAACCATCACTGAAGCATTTTCAGAATTTATAAAATTCAAATACTTCCAGCTGTTAATCACATCAATAATACCAAAACTCGTTTACTTCATGCAATCATTATCATACTTTAAATTACAGGGTACAATCACATCATTTATGCAATTTAAATGAATTATTTAGATACTCCTTACTTCACGAACGTATCATTGTACCATCTTGCCCTTCCATAGAGCATTTCTGGCAGCCAATTGATCATGACTACCCTCTTCATGCACTTATTGTCCTGCATTCATAACAGCTCTTGAAATGGTTCTAGAATTGTCATCATTTCATCATTTCAGCCATTAGTTATTCATAATGTCACATGCACTATCTCAATGCATTCATGCAATGCATCACAACATTTGCACCCATACTTATGTAATCAGTTACTCACACCCTTCATATGCATCCATTCAATGCATAACTACAAGATTTATAAAATATTTTAATGCATATCCACTCAATGCTACCTTGCATTGATTCGGGAATACTATGCATTCAAACATACCATGCATGGCCTGACCATGACTACTTCATAGATGATGCATGACTATGATCGAGATCATCAGTGCTTACTTTCCTTGGGCTACTAAGCTCATAACAACATAATACAAGCATGACACATTTCTATATGAATGTAGTATACAATTCAAATACCCACATGGTATGAGACCTCTTGCTTTTACCACTCCATGTAATTGTCATAATTAAACTCTTACCTTCATGGGTCCTACTTACACCCTTGACATTACCAGTTTGGTTGGTCCTTTGCAGGAGATTGCAGAATTTGCTCACCAACTTTTGATTCTGGATTTGTTGCCTTATCCCTTTCTCCATAGGGTTGCTAGTCACATTCGTCGACATCAACAACATATTCATCCATGTCCATGCTGTCATTGGTTTTTCCACTAATGCCAACACCAATGCAATAATTATCATTAGTGGCTTATTATAAATCTATAATTCTCACTATTTTTATGTAATATCTTATGCATGCAAGGCATATCCTCATACATTTCATGTATAAAACTTGTAATCATAATAAGCAAGACAAGGTTTAAGGAAATTTCCCTTTTCAAGCCCCTCATCCTTGCATGGAACTCCTCTTCCACACAACAACCAATTGACTTCATAGTCCTTGCTACCTCTAGGCATGTAATTTCTGGATTTGTCCATATTGACAGTAGCACATTTCTCTTTCAAGCAATCACTAGCACTTTGCTGCTCCACACTCAAATTCTGGTGACTCTTCCTTGTTCCCTACTGGATAATCTTTCCAACACCTATCCACATGCTTCATTCTGACCTCGAGTGTGAAAACCACACCACTTAAAAAATGATGCTTTTTCACCCATTTTAGGCAAAACACACAACTGTATTTTGGTCTGGAATGCTACTTCAGCCACCTAGAATTCTTCTTCCTTTTCAGCCCTGAAACTGCAGAAAAATCCAATGAGAAATTCATTGCAAAGCCCATTGGAACACTAGCTGGAACTGCTAAAAATTCCACTGGAAAAACCTAAACTTTCTTTCTCCCTATCGGGTCTCTTTCCAACCAAGTTTTCAACGTTTCGGCGGCCACAAGCTCTAGCTTTCTCCGCACTCATCAACGGCCTGTTCATCTATTTCCTTTCGGTGTTTCGGCAGCCAGAACCACTAATTTTCTCCGCGGCTCGTCGACGATCGGTTCGTCTATTTTCCTTCGCTGTGTCGGGCCTGTAGCGATCTAACACTCCAAACTTTATCGGCGATTGGGACCATTAAGTCTTACCGCATCGGCGGGGAAACCAACTTGACACACGGCATCGGTGGTTGGGCGCACGGTGCATCGAGCGGTTAGTCCTCTATGCTTCCGCAACGACGGCCAACAAACCTTCTAGGGCTTTCGGGGGTCACAACCTTGTCGACGGTCGAAGTGACTAGCAGTTACAGCGTCGGCGATCCAAAGTCGAATGGGTCCGCTGTGTCGATGACCCAAATCACTACATTCCTCGTCGTTGCGGCGATTCAGATAGCAACTTACCTCCGACATGTCGGCTATCGGCTATGTAATTTCATCGGATGGTTAGTTTCTTAGGCGACTGCAACATCGATTCATCATCTGTTAACTTTTCCCGATCAACGGTTTGATCAACTAATAATTTTCGATCGGCGGTTGGAAGCACAAACTACTACGGCATCGACAGTCAGGGCCTCTGTCTGTCTGAAGATTAGTCCTCTAGACTTCTGCAACGGTGGCGCACGAACCACTAATTCCTTCCGATTTTCATCGGCGACCAATACAACTAACGTCTGTCGATCGCCAATGGATTCAACACTTACAAAAAAAATTGAATTTTCTTCTTTGCATCGGCTCTTCCTTCAACTAATGATTGTCGATCCGCTTCACTAGCCTTGGTAGCTTCATCTTCTATTCGTCGTCGATCCTATCCTCTAGTCATCGGCGATCCCAACAACTAATCTTTTTCGATCGCCGATATTCTTGTGCCTTAGAAATTTTTCAGAAATTTTTCTCCTCTGTCTTCCACCGCATCGGTTGTTGAAGCAACTAACCGCTACAACATCGGCGCTCGGGGACTCTATCCATCGAAAGGATAGTCCACTAGCCAGCCGCAACGGCGGACGCATAATCAGCTAATTGCTTTCGATGTAATCGCCAATCTTTTCTCTTCCCTCCGCCACATCGGCAACTTAATCATCAAAGCATCGATGATGCAATCAACTAATCATCGTCGATCACCGATGATTCAACTACTTCGAAAAAAAAAAAATTCCAAAATTTCCTCTCTGTTGTCGCTATCGGTGGTTCAATCCACTATCATCTTGTTTCTTCCGCCGACGTTTCAGCGCTCACATCCTCTAAGTTTCGTCGACTGCCGACGAACACTTAGAGGAATTTCGCAATTTTCCCTCCGCCGTCGAGTGAGCTTCAGCCTATATGTTCCGTTGTATCGGAGGATCTTCTCACTGAGTCCTCCGATGAGCCGACGAACACAAAACCTTTCCACAAATTCTTCTGATTGTCGTCCGTCGGGTGACCTTCAGATTATCTCTTCCACTGCATCGGAAGAAATTTTCACTAAGTTTTTCGATGAGCTGACAATTCTGGCACTTAGAAAAATTTTGTGAATTTTCCTGTCATTCACCCATTTTCTCCTGGTTTCTTCTGGGCAGTAGGCACCCTGCCTCTGTTGACTATTTCTCATGGCCCTCTGAGGCCCAAATGCTGCAACATACGCTCTATCACTGCATTTTCACGGGCCATTCAGGCCCATGATGCAACCTTTACTCTGATACCATGCTGTAACGTCCCCGACCCTCCAACCAACGAAGAGGACGCTACCAAACCATCAAAAACCTCCAGGCAACTAGCCCCATGAGTAAGATCATGCATATAAAGCTGAAATAAAATGCTTAAAACATAAAATATGCTAAGAGGCATAAAACATACACGGATGCATAGTCACTCAACATACAGCGGAAGCAAACATATACATTCCAGCTTCAACATGTTCATCATGATTCATTAGACATTAGATAGTAAATGTAAATGCAAAAGTAAAATGGACAAGAACACTTATCTTATAAATATCTCGTTCCGCAACCAGCTACGTCGCTGCAACGTTCCACCCAACCATAGGCCAACGTGCTCATCAATCTCTCAGCAACACTGCCACCCCCGAGCTGGGCATGATTCCCTAAGGAATAAGGGTCAAGCAGGCTTACACATAGCCAAGGATACACAATACAACCAAGTCAACATAGTTGGGTTTATCAGGTCGTCAAGAAGCTAGGAAAGGCTAAATGCTAAGCTGGTGGTCTCAATGGAGAGCTAAGGACACCTACAGCAGAGCTAACCTGACTTCTAAGACATCCACACACCCAACACCAAGAATCAGTCCTTTCTCTGCTTCACAGTCCCTCAGGCCATGGCTTCCCTTTCCAATACTCTTCAAGGGTTGTGGAGAAGAAAGCCAGCAGTCTAACTCTGTCTAAGTGGCTCCAAACACTAGTTTTCTCAAGCATACCCTACCTCTAATCCTACTCTAAACAGTCCGAAGACCCACCATTGCATACCCGCAGTAAAACAAGCAGCTCATAGCTCTGTGATGAAAATAAAGACAGCAGGGTGACAACCCCAAACGAAAAGGTGAACGCAGCTCAGGTCAGACAAGACGATTCAGAATTGTTCTTGGCCCTAGCATGGCCAAAACAACTCAGTGGCACCCAAAAGATGATTACATTCACAGCAACGAACAACGTTGGGGAAAACCACAACAAGCCACAGTTTCAGGGGAAGAACAACAACCGATCTCACGGCTATGCCACAGAAACATTACACAACCAGAAAACGGGAGAATTCTGATTCTTAATCCTGGACAAGGGAAAAATAGGTACGCAGACCACAAATCCGTGAGAGTAACACACATACACACAGCCCCTGGCATGAATGGCTTACACGTTCTGATAATGGGAAAAGGGAAAACAATCCCCTGCGTGAACAGGAGGAAGAACAGATCCACAGACCAGCAATTAGCGAGAGAAGGGAGAACGAACCCCCACACACATAATTGTGGATCCCTTTATCTCCCCTCTGCGTGAGGAAGACCCTCTGAACTTCCTGCGCGTGAGAAGGTGAACAAAACAGACCCTTGCCTGCATGGGATGGTCAAGACAAAACCATGAGTGGAAGAGTGAAGAGAGTGGTGATCATCCCCCTACCCTCTGCATGAGAAGAGCGAGCTCGCTTGTGGAGTGTACGTGGGGAAAATACTTGCAGTCCTTCCACCCACCACTCCCCAGCCATAATTTCTCCCAACTAATCGAACAACAGAAGTCTAATGGGTGGTCGACACATGGAAAACTCCCAATGGCCCCCACGGGTTAGACAATCCCCCCCCTTAACCTTAGGAATCATGCCCTTTTCATTTATCGTTGCACCATCATAGCTAGCTATAGGTTTATTTGAATTAATGTGCATATTTACATCCTGCCCAAAACTATAATGTGTTGGATAGCACGATATACCATCGGCAACGATTCCCTATTGCCGAAACATACACAACCAAATCGATGGTGGGGCTTTTGCCTTTAGCTCCACACCACGATTAATTACAAAATATACATCATGTATCTTTTAATGCAAACGGGGTCAAAACCAGGGTATTACAAATTCTCCATCTGGTTCTACCTGTACCACATTCCAGTCAATGATATGAGTGGAATCATGTATATTTTTCTTCAGCAATGAAATATGAAAAACATTGTGAATGCTTAAGTGTGTTGGAAGATCAAGTTTGTATGCCACATATCCAATCCTTTCCAAGATTTGAAAGGGTCTGCAGAACCATGGTGCTAATTTGGTACAGCTTCCCAATCTCAGGGAGATCTTTTTGGGCTTAACTCGGAGGTAAACATGATCTCCGACCAGGTAAAAATTCTTTATGTTGTCTCTTCAAGTCAGCATAACTCTTTTGGCGATCTTGGGTCGCCTTTAAGTTCTTTTGTACCTTTCGAACCGTCTATTCCATTTCTTGTAACATTTCAGGTCCTACTATCAGTCGATCCAAAGGACTATCCCAGCTAACAGGGGCAATACAGTTTTTCCCATACAGGATTTTCAATGGGTTCATCTTGGCTGAGGCCTAATAACCATTATTGTATACAAACTCTACCAAATGCAAATAGTCTTCCCAATCAATGGGCCTTTCTATGACATACATCCTCATCATGTCTTCAATGACTTAGTTTGTTCGTTCTGTTTTCCATTTGTTTCAGGGTGGTAGCTAGTGCTGAAATTTATCTTGGTTTCTAGCCCTACAAACAATGATATCCAAAAAATTGAAGTAAACTTGACATCCCAGTCAGAAATTACCATCTTTGGTACTCCATGAAGTCAGAATACTTCCTTCATAAATATTTCTGCAACATTGATAGCCTTATAAGTTGATTTCAAATGAATAAAATGAGCAAACTTGCTTAACTTAACTACTACAACCATAATTGAATCATGTTTTTTTTTAGTTAATGGAAAACCCGTGATAAAATCCAAATATATTACCTCCCATTTCCATTTGCGAATTGGAAAAGGTTGCAACAAACATGTTGGATGTTGATGTTGAGCCTTCAAATATTGATATTCCAAACATTTAGATAGATAATCAACTAAATCTGCCTTTAATTTGGGCCAAAAGAATTGATTCGTGAGGGCTATTATCATCTTTTGGTAACCAGGGTGCCCTGCATAAGGAGGTTTGTGCATTTCATTTAGAACAAACAATTTTAAATCTGCAATGTTAGGCATGTATATTTTCCCTTTAAACCAAATTAACCCTTTTTGGTCTACTTTGAATTCTGTCCCATTCAAGTTTACCTCGTCCTTCAACAATTTGTTCAGTAAATTTTAATATTCAGCATCATGGATGCTGGTTGTTCTTATTCTGCTCATCGGATCACTTTCTGGTTGGCTCATAGTAATCTCATATACTTTGTGATCTCGTCAACTGAGTGCATCAGCCACCCTATTCTCCTTACCCTTGATATGCTTTACTTCAAAATCAAATTCACTTAAGAAGGCCATCCATCTTGTTTGGAATTTAGCCTCGGCTGAGTAAACATAGTATTTACACATGTGTTGTCTTTTAATAAAAGGAATGTTTTCCCTAACAGGTAGTGGAGCAACATTTTTAAGGCATGCACTACTACTACCAATTTTAGATCATGCACTACTACTGCCAATTTTAGATCATGCACTACATAATTTTGTTCATGCTCTTTCAATTTGTGAGATTCATAACATACCACATATCCTTCTTGAGATAATATCCCCCCAATCCTTCCTTACTAGCATCTATATAGACTGTGTAGTCTTTATAGGGGTCATCCACCTTTAAAATTTGAGCCATGGTTAACAGTCTTTTTAGGTTTTCAAGGCTCTCTTGACACTTGAAGGACCACATAAACTTTACTCCTTTATTTTGCAAGGAAGAGATGGGATAGGCTATCTTTGAGAATCCTTGGATGAATCGTCGGTAGTAACCGGTCAGTCCCATGAAGTACCGAATGTCAGTGACATCCTTAGGCACAGACCGTTCTGAAATAGCCTTAATCTTTTTGTGGATCTATCGCAATCCCATCCTCTGAGGTGACATGACCTAGGTACTGAATTTATTTCCTAAAGAATTCACTATTCTCGAACTTAGCATACAATTGATGCTCTCTTAAGGCCTGTAGCACAATTTTCAAGTGTTGTTGATGTTCTTCCTCCGTCTTGGAGTAGATTAGGATGTCATCAAGGAATATCAAAACAAACTAGTAGTAACTGGTAAGTCCCATGAAGGACCGAATGTCAGTGACATCCTTAGGAACGAACCATTCTAAAATACCCTTAATATTTTGTGGATCTACTGCAATCCCATCCTTTGAGATTACATGACCTAGGTACTGAATTTATTTCCTAAAGAATTCACGCTTCTCGAACTTAGCATATAGTTGATGCTCTCTTAAGGTCTATAGCACAATTTCCAAGTGTTGTTGATGTTCTTCCTCCGTCTTGGAGTAGATTAGGATGTCATCAAGGAATATCACCACAAACTGGTCAAGGTATTCGTTGAGAATACTATTCATTAGGCACATTAATGTAGCAGGTAAATTGGTTAAGCCAAAAGGAATTACTACGAATTCGTAGTGCCCATATCGAGTCTTGAAGGTTGTTTTGCTTACATCTTCTTCTTCAATCTTGATATGGCGATAACCATACCGCAAATCTAACTTGGAGAATATTTTAGCTCCCCCCACTTAATCAAATATATCATTAATTCGAGGCAGAGGATACTTGTTTTTTATGGTTACTTTATTCAGTTGTATGTAATCTATGCAAAGTCTTAGGGTCCCATCCCTTTTCTTAACAAATAAAATTGGTGCTCCTGAAGGAGACACATTGGGTTTGATGTAACCCTTATCTAGCAGTTCTTGTAACTGAATTTTCAATTTGGTTAACTCAGGGATGCTCATACTATAAGGTATCTTAGATACCCGTGTAGACCCAGGAACAATCTCAATGGAGAAATACATTTCTCGTTGAGGGGGTAGTCCCAGTATCTCTTCTGGAAATACATCCATAAACTTACTCAAGGCTGGGAGGTATTTTATCTATGTTTCACCTTCATTAAGGAGAAGGTCAACAACCCGCACTGCATACAGCTTACAACCCTTTCTCATACACCTTTTCAGTTGCATGGTAGATATTTTCCTCAAGGATACAAGTTTAATGGCACCTTATACCTTCCTAACAATTTGATCCTCAGACACATAAGTAAAGGTTTTATCAAAACAATTCAATATTACTTTGTACTTTGCTAACCAATACATGCCAATAATCATATCATATGACCCTAAAGTCAAAACATTCAGGTTAATCCTAATCACATGATTCATTATTTTAACTTCACAATCAGCAATAAACTCAGTTACCTTTCTCCTAGCTCCGGTAGCCAATTGGACTGATGAGGGTTTTGCATGCCTTACCTTGGCAAGCTGGCAGTCCTCCACCACTTTGGGAGTGATGGAGCTTAAGGTATCCCCTGGATCAATTATTATAGAAAGACTTCGGTTAGAGATAGTACCTTCAATCTCCACAATTGCAGATTAATAATCTACTTGTCGATTCTCCAAGGCTGCATTAACCTGGTGGTACTTTTTCCCAACTTCCCCAATAGTGGAAGCTTATTGCAGGTTGTGAAAATCCTTATTAGTTTGGTTGAGGCGTGGGTAGTTTCTTCGCAAGTGGGGCTCTCCACATTCCCAAGACTTCAAGGGTTCTTTAGGGTTTTCAACCATCCCCTTAGGTCCAAGGTTCACAGATTTATAGTTCTTCTATGGAAGTTGTTCATTTTTTTTTGTAGGAATTTCCTTGCGGATTCCTTGGCAAGTTCCTGAAGGGTGGGGGTTGGAAGCCCTTATTCTGTTGGTTGAAATTTTCCTCTTCTTTACCCTTCTAGACCTTGGAGAGGTCATACCTATGTTTGTACTATTCAAAACACAACCTTTCCTTTCTTAGGGCTTCATCCAAGGTTTTGGGATTGTCAAATTCAATCCAATCCTTATAAGACTGCGGAAAGAAACTCAAAAACCTCTGTATTTTCACCTTTTCCTCTTTAATATACAACACAAATCGCAACAGATCCAAATATTTGTTAATGAGGTCCTCTATATTCATTTGGTTGAGCTTTAACTCATATAATTCCTTAGTCTTTCTTTCATAGTAGATTTATGACAAGTATTGCTTCTTTAAGAACTTCTTGAACTCTGACCTCTCCAGGTTCTTCTCTTTTATTCCTTAGGAAATATTCATATCTTGCCACCAAATGTTGGCCCTTCCCTTCATGTTGTAGATGGCCATTCTCACCTTCATGTTGCTAGAATAATTGTAAATTTGAAATTACTTCTTAATGTCTAACAACCAAGCCTTTGCTTCTTCTTCGGTCTTGGATTCCCCGTCGAAGTTGGTTGGATTGATATTTTTAAATTCTCCTTCCAAGTGGTCAATTTTTCTTTTACCGACCCACTTGGCTCAATTGGCAGATTTTTGAGTTCCATTGGAGGAACTGTCTTTTCTTTCGTCACTTCCTGGGACTTTCGGGTCCCTCCCAATCTTTATTTGGGGTTTTTCCCCATTATTCTTCTCTTGCAAACTTTGCAACAGTATCTCATTAATCTCCTCCTGCCTTTCCTGGGCCTTCTTTAGCTGCTCATTATCTACTTTGAAGCTCTGTATTTCTACGATCAAGTTCCTCGTTGTTTCTAGAACTTGATTGGCTTCATAGTGTTCTTGCTCTGGTTGCGATGTGCGTGGTGTTGGTGCACCTTCTTCGGATCGACCCACATTCTCACTTTGTGATGCCATTGTTGTATCCATGTTACAGAACAATTTTGTATGTGCATAAAACATTCCAACACAAATTGTTATGATTAGAACAATTTTTTCCATAATTCAGTGGAACTAGATGTTCCCAAAAGGCCACAAGGTTGAAACCTGTAGCTCTTATACCATATGTAACATACCCATATAATCCTGCTAAAGTGCATATAAAAATAAAATTCTTTCACATAAGACATTGGTCATGAATCTTCCTCTAACATTCATTCCTAAGCTTAATTGTTTCTACAGCAGTCCTTCCACAAATAAAAAGTCATTTCCACAAATAAAACTCCCTTCCGCAACTCCTCTCCCGCAATGCGGATTACAGAACATGCTTAATTCCTTTAGGATCTTACCCTTCCTCATTTCCATTTCTGCAATGTGGATTGTTGATTGCGGAAACCTCATATTTTCTTTTCCACATTCCGCAATGCGGATTGCGGATTCCAAAAGTCCTTATATACATTACATTTTAACCGTTTTCATTTCCACTTTTCGCATTCCGCAATGTGGATTGCAGATTGTGGAAACCTTAACATTCTTCTGAGTTTTATCCTTTTCTTTCCGCTTTCTGCAATGCGGATTGCGGAAACACTTAATTCCTTATGAATTTTTTACCTTTTTTCCGCTTTCACAATGCGGATTGTGGGTTGCGGAAACACTTCATGTTCCTTATAAATCTTATTCTGCTTCCCACACCCACAATGCGCACTGTGGATTGCAGGTTGCAGAAACACTTGAACTCTTTATACATTTTTAGGCTTATGTAGGCCTTCCGACCCAAGGTTTTCCACCTAACTTCTCTATGTTTTCTCGGCAAGGCTAAGGAGTTTCCAACCCTCAATGGACTCACGGATTAAGCCGAATGATTTACTTAGACAAGCTCAGTCTTAAGTATTTTATGGTGGTGTACAATAGCCAATTCCTAAGAACTTCAGTAGCAAATCTCTCCTTCACATTTTTACCCTCGCTTAGGAGTTTAAGGTATTATACAAGGGCTTCACTAAACAAGAAAGCGGCTAAACCCAAGAGAGCACATTGGCTTCCGTATCAGGGGTCCCTTAGAATGGCTTTAACAAGGAACCATACACCATCCTAGTAACTCTTTATAGAGAAATATTACACCATTTGAGCAAACAGTATCACCAAATGCAAGTAGCTATGGTCCATTCCCCAAGGAATATTTGTCAACCAGTGTGTTCCCCGATTTCTCCAGGGTTTGTCCTATCTTGTTTTGCAGTTACTGTCCATTCACCATTGAATCCCCATCAACCACTGCGTCCTGATTTCTCCAGGGCCTGTCCAGCGCCATTAAAGCATTATGGCGCCTGTGTACTTTCCTGAGGTTTACTACTCTACGTCTCCCCATCTTGCATGCATAGTCTCCTATTTTAACATGGCTTGTCCCTTTCATTATGAATTTCATTAAATGCAAAATGTAGCAGTTACAACTGCCCTCCAAGGACCATTTGGATGAATTCTGCAATCATCCAAACTCATAAAAAAAATACAGTCGAGATTTAATATTACAAATAATGTTTGTAAATCGGGGGATATTACAAGTGGTCATTGCACCAAGAGGATCATTCACAAGTCAATTTGTAATGTGTGTTGCAAAATAAAATAATAAAGGAAGATTTTTTAGTCCCTTCCTACGACAGAGATTATATGTTCTACTATTTTCAATTAGTTTGACATTGATAATCATAAAACATCATATTTTACAAAGTCGCAAGAAATAATAATATTTTTTATTATGTTTTATCTCAAATTTGATTGGACAATGGCTTCCAATGTGACAATTTTTTTATCATTGATGCTATTAGTAAAAATTAGAAAAATAATAATATTCTCAATACTTTAAAATACTTAATATTTATCTGAATACTCCATCTAACACAGGAAGTTTCCCAAAGCCTTTAGTTTTCCCAAGATTTGAGTTTCCCGAAGCTTTTGGGTTTGTATCACATTTAATTTTCCTTCTTAGTTACAACAAGTGAGACACTATAGATCAATTGGCTATTTCTGGAAGCTTCTATGGACTTGCATCACATTTAATACGCATTAACATTGTTACAAATGAAGATCATATTGCATTATTAATACTCGACGGTCTCAAAAGGATTGGAAAAACTTTGGCCAAAATACTCTACATTCTCAAAAGGATCTGCAACCCTGGAAAGGCTACAACCATGACTTCTCATATGAATTGAGCCATGAGGTATTTTCTTTACAAATTTTATAATTTTCTTGGCAAATCTCTTTGCTCCAAGCATTAGCCCAAAGCACTTGCAGATATTACCTTCTGTTGAATGCTAGTTGTAATTGAATGTAATGAGAGTTAATCATTTTCCATATGACCAAGAAAATATTGCCCAATGATCACAATGAGGAATTTCTTCATGTAATGGGAGATAATAATCTTCCATGTGGAGATGGTCATGGATAAAGTAGCCCTCTATTCCAGTGCATACTTCCCAAGCCACTTTGAGAACATGAAGAACCCCAATGAAGCAGTGTTCATTGGGAAAATTTGGGAAAAAATGCATTATTTGTGCAGAAATAAGCAAGCGAAAAATGGAGAAATGAGGGAAAAAATTGCTTCTAAAATGAAGTCGATGCCTACCTGCAAATTTTGTTTTTCTTCTTTTTAATGTTTTTCCTATAAATAATCCAAAATTTTGGCAAAAATTAGGCAGACTCGGGCTTTGTTTGAAAATCGCAGCTTTTCCAGCAAACCAACTTTCAAGCGATTTCTGAATTAAGGATTAACTGATCATCTAATTAGCTATTTTACAATGTTATGTTAAACTTTAGCCCTATTTTCAAAGCATCATTTAGATTTTTGGAATATACTTAAGATGTTTCTTCTTGAGAACTATGGTCCTTTTAAAAAATGCTCGAGATCTTTTGTTGATGATAATCTCAATCTTTTCAACTTCATCAAGTTAATTGGAAGTCATATTTGAAAAAATACATTTCAATCAACTTGTATATTGAAATTTGACAGTTGAAAGTGTGGGAAAAGGGATAGTTTCTTAATTGTTTTAATAAAATGCATGGTAGCAATGACAAAGTCACTGAGTTTTAATAAATTGTGCATTGTGTTGTGCAGGTTATGTGTGGGTGGAGTGGCAAGCCCTTTCATCAGAGAGGGTGAAATTACTTCCAATATGAGCTTTGGGCAGTATGATATTTTCATTAACAAAGAAACTATAGGAAAATGTGTGTTTTGCATTAACTTAGCTCCACAAACTTGGTTGGACTAGGTCTGCTAATTTTTGAGCCCAAGTAATCAATAATTATTACGAGTGCCTGATCTTACCACTAAACCTCTGTTGATCAACTGTAGAATCATTTTTTATTATTAGCAAAAGCAAGTCCCATTTTGTTTTTATATTATGTACAAGATGTGCCTGAAACTGGTGGACGGTCATGCTATATTAATTAAGAGTTTGATTTTCTCATGCCTCTATTTTTCAAGCATTTGTAGGCCCTTTGGTCTTACAAAGGCAAAGTGACCATCCGCCAAACTTAGGAAGCTTTTTTTAAAGTATTTTTACCTTGAATGGGTGGCTTATGGTGTTGATGTAATTGTAACTTCAGAATGTATTCACTTATATTTCTTATGTATAGTACCCCGGTGTTCATTTCGGTAAGTGTTTGTAATGTAATTGAGTCATGTCATACCCCGATGTTCCGATCAGGAGTTTCTATAATGTAAACAAGTCATGTCAAGTCATCGTGGGTAACCCTCCTATTGTTCAAGGGTTAAAATCCCCACAATTGTGGGGCCCTAGGGTTATTAGACTATCCTAGAGAAGTCAACCCTAGGTGAGTTATTGTAATTCGGGGCAATAGTCCCCATCGTTGTGTTAAGGATAACCCTCCTTGTTGGTCGTAGGGGCAAAGTCCCCACAAGTTGTGGGGCACTAGGGTTATTAGACTCTCCTAGAGATGTCGGCTCTAGAAAGTAATTGTTAAGTGAGGCTGACATGTTGGAGTGGACATTAAGTGAACGAAAGAATATAAATAGAGAGTGAGCCTCTCTATTTATCACGTACACACTCACTCACTGGGGCGCATGAGTGAGAGAGAAGCTGCTGGGAGAAGAGAGAGACTACTGCTGTCGGGAGATCATCTTTATGTTTTTCGGGTTTTACTTTTGGTGTTGATTCTATCTCTGAGGAAGTTGTGGCATTTTCTCCTTTATGGTTACCCCCAGGAAAATTCTTTGTGTCTCTTGTCTCTTGTGTTTATTGCTGTGCATGTTATTCTCTCAGTTAAAGATCCTAAGATCATAATGCTAGCTTAAATGATAAAAATCTAACATGGTATCAGAGCTAACTTGAGAAGAAGACATTGTGCAGCTGCAGAAGCTAGGGATTCTTACTTTTTGGGTCTCTCTCCACAATACATCAACAAAAGTATGCTAGGCTGACTCTCCATTGAAGGGCGCATCTTTCTGTCGAAGCGGAATTCGATTCCGAGCATTTTTAGTTTTTGGTGTGGGAAATTAGGGCTTCTTACAGAAGAGGAATTTTTGAGTGAGCCCAGCATAGGATTTATCTCCCCATAAAAATCGAAGTTTAGAGACATGGGTTGAGATTTTTGGTTGGGTATAACTATGGGAAAGTCAAACCCTAGTTTGACCCCGAACTAGAAAAACCCTAAATACTAAAACTGATAAGTTTTGGTACATTCGCTATATCTTGATTTTGGAGAAGGATCAGGAGCTGAAACTTTCACAGGCTGAAGATAAAATCCTAATTTACATTGTGTCCAAATTTTAGACTCATATTCTCTATATTCTAGGATATATGATCCCTCCAAGTTAGGGTTCCACCCTCTTCCAGGATTCATCCCTAAACAAGACACCTGGGGAGAATTGCCATATCTCGGGCTACAAAGGTCCAAATGAAATTTCTGTAGATGTTCCAAAAAGGGCACGAAATGTACTTTTTGTGGTCCAATTTTCAGACCTGGAAGTTGAAATAGTGACACATAGCAGTCCATACAACTTCGTTGTTCTTAATAGTCATCTAACAGGTCACCTTGGGAAAATGATCATAAGTCCCAATTGGTTAAACCAATTATGATGAAACCTGTGGTGTTGAAACAAGGACAGATGAGGCTACTCCAGTGCGAAGTTTCAGACATAGAGGAGCAATAATTTCAGAGATACCACAGAAATAGTATCAAGAATTTCTGTAGAAGAAATTGGAAAACTAGGGCTTCTTGTTTCAGGAACTTGCCTCCACTGTTTTCAGAAAAGGAGTACGTTGGACAACTTGCCTTAAGGAGATCTATCTTTCTATCCAATAAGATCTAAAAGATTCCAAGTTTTGAAAATTAGGGTTTCTTTGACAAACCCTAGATCAGCCAGCTCCAGAACCAGGATGGACACCTCAAATCGGTAAGATCTAATCTTTTGCTATTTTCATTTGAGGTTCTCATTTCAAAGTGATCTACAACATCAGCTTGATGATAAGATTGTTGAAGTTGATAGCTTCCAAGCATGGAAGTATATGATCTCTCTGAAGAAAATGAATTAGACACCTACATAAGAAGAGAGGTTCCAGTTTTAGAGGGAGATGAGGCTCAAAGCCTTATACAAGAAGAACTTGGTCAAGGCCAAGAAGATCATTGCTAATTCAATCATGGATCACCTTGTACCACAAGTGTCTTCCCTAAAGACATCGAAGATGTTTGATTCCTTAACCAAGCTATTTAAAGGGGAGAACATAAATTAGAATATGACTTTGAGAAAACAGTTGAAGAATGTGAAGATCCAGAATTCAGAGACCATACAGACATACTTTACGAGGGTATCTCAAATCAAAGAACAACTTCTAGTAGTAGAAGAAGAAGTGGAGAATGCATAAGTGGTGATAGCCAGATTGAATGACCTCCCAGGATCATGGGATTCATTCATGCGAGGAATGTGTGCCAGAAGAAAGTGATTACTTTCAGCAGACTCTGGGAAAAGCACACACAAGAAGAAGAAGCTCGACTCATAATAAGAGAAGAGAAGATGAGAGCAACTGAAGATCAAGCTCTCACCATCCAAAGAAGATCCCTCGAGCGATGAGGAATATGAAGAACTCAACTCTTGAAGAACCTCTTATCCATCTTAGCATTTGGATAAGAAACGATGCTATTATGAATGAAGAAGATGATGAAGTTGAAGGCTCAAGAAGAAGTCTACCCACGAAACAAATAAAGATAAGTATTCAATTGTCATTTCATGATATTATTTTGTTATGCATTTGTTTATATTCAGTTGATGTATTATGTATTATGCATGATAGAATGTTTTCATTAATGACAGTATACTACTAATATGCATGTGATGGGTAAGTAGCTCATGGTGCTATACAACTCTCCATTGCTACTTATCCAGAATGAAACCTCTTTGCTGACATATTGGATTAGTGCACAATCTCAATGTTGTCTTGGTAAGATGGAAGGCATCTAGAAAAGTTTCCATGAGATATGGATGAATGTTTTAATGGCTAAAATAGTTGCATAATCATATATATTGACGCAAAAGAATTTTCCATTGTGAATATACCTTATGAAATGTTTCTAACCATACAACTAATGCATTTGACTTGTAGGAAAGATCGTGTAAAATCGCCTACAAGAGACTTGTTCCGAAGAACAAGTGACGACAAATAAAGAATAAATGACGAATGCAGCGACATCATTGATGCAAAACCTTCCAGCTATGAAGAAGTAACCAAGAAGAAAGGAAAGACCAGTTCAAGAAGAATGATGTCTAGGATGCAATATCGATACGTGAAGGGAAGTTCGTAGTTCCATCACGCAGTAGATGAAAACATCGTGGGATAAAAGACTAGATTCATAGTACGAGGCTTCTCACTAAAAGAAGGCATAGACTACAAAGAGACATTTGCAGCCAGTGGGAGTTGAGACACATGACAGGAAGAATCATGTGTGCAAATTAAAGAAGGCCTTGTACGAGTTCAAAAGACACCCATGGGATAACACATACATAAGGAGCTTGATGAAGATCTTAACCTTTTCTACAGGTTGAAGATGAAAGCCTATAGAGGATGACAAGCTCACAGATGGGTGCAAGAAGAACTTTTGAAAAAGTTCAAGATAGAGGATCTTGGTATCCAGTGATCCTAGATGGATACATAGAATATCAGTAGCAGAGGAAGCTACTTATCACTCCAGTACAGAATGTTTCAGTGCATAGAGTACGAAAGACAAAGGGAGTATTCAGAGGGAATGACTGCAGAAGATCCTGAGGTTCGACATGGTATGACAGGATGGATAGATTACTGATGACTCTAGGCTTTACTGAGAGTAAAGTGGATTCCAACCTTTGCTTCAAGGTTGAAGGCAGAAGACCAGTGATGCTCTTGTTATGTGTCGATGCACTATTTTCTAGTCATTGAGGTGTGGCAGAATGCGGATGGAATATTCCTCGGACAAGGGAAGTATGCAATAGAGATCCTGAAGAGGTTCAAGATGATGGACTGTAAGGCCATGACCACACCTATGGCATCGAACATGAAGCTATTGAGTGATGCTTCATCAGAGACGGTTGATGCCACGATGTATCGTCAGATGATTTGTTTCTTGATGTACCTCACGAACACAAGACCAGATATTTGCTTTACTGTGAACACCTTGAGCCAGTTCTTGACAGATCCGAGACATGTTCACTTGATTGCTACAAAGCATATTCTAAGGTACCTGAGGGGTATAGTTGATTATGGGCTCAAGTATGAGGTGAATAAGAAGATTAACCTGGAGGGTTATGTTGATTCAGATTAGGTAGGCAGTGCCATCGATAGGAAGAGCACTTCAGGTGTTGCTTCAGTATGGGATCAGGTATGATCTCTTGGTTTAGCAGGAAGCAATCCTGTGTGGCACTGAGTACAACTGAAGTAGAGTATGTCATAGCTTGTTCAGCTAATTGTGAGGCAGTATGGCTGAGGAAGCTACTGTCTAATTTATTTGATCTCTAGTTGGATGCTACTTGTATATATTATGACAACTAGAGTTCTGTGAAGTTGTAGGAGAACCCAGTGTTCCATGACAAGTCGAAGCATATCGAGATCAATTATCACTATATCAGGGATATGGTGCAGAGGGGAGCAGTGAAGCTCCGGTACGTTGTGACGGATGAACATATAGCTAATGTGTTGACAAAGCCATTGGCTAGAGTGAAGTTTGAGTACTTCAGGGAGAATCTTGGTGTTCTCCAGATCGAGGTTCCCTCCAAAGGGAAGTGATGAGTCCATGAGCCATTTTGACATGGTGAGAGGATTGGTTCCTTCCATGGTCAGATGTAAGGGCTGAGCCATTCTGTCATGATGAGAGGATTGGTTCCTCGCATGTCAGATATGAGTGATGAGCCATTCTGATGTGATTGTAGGATTGGTTCCTACATGATCAGATATAAGCGTTAAATGCCATTCTTGGAATGGAGGCACCTGGTCAGTTACCAGGAAAGCTTAGTCTGGGACTAAGGGCCATTTTGATGTGACTGTATGATTGGTTCCTACATGATCAGATGTGAGTGCATAGCCATTTTGAGGCGATTATAGGATTGGTTCCTACAATGATCAGATGTAAGTGCAGAGCCCTTTCGGCATGGAGGATTGGTTCCTCGCATGGTCGAATGCATGGGGGCTTCACTTGTTGACCAATATCATAGCACGTTAGTTCATATTGCGGGTTTTAAAATTGTCAAAAATCAAACCAATATATTGCATGTATTGGGGGGATGAGGGGTTTAAGGTGGGGAGCGGTAGGGTGGTTTATAAGGATTGGGGTATAGAAAAAGGTCGGGGAAAGGTTTTAGGTATTGGGAGGGGGTTTCAACAAAAAGAGTTTGGTTCAATATCTACCAAAATTAAGGGTATTCTTTAATATCCCACGATTGCACGTGCTATGTGAGAATTTCACTGGGTGAAGTCCCCGTGGTCGAATGTAAGTGCCGAGCCTTTCTGAAATTGGTTGTCAGATGTAAGTGCAGAGCCCTTTCGGCATGGAGGATTGGTTCCTCGCATGGTCGAATGTAAATGCTGAGCCTTTCTAACATTGGTTGTCAGATGTGAGTGCTGGGCCTTTTTGACAGGGTTGTGGGATGTGTTCCCACATGGTCAGATGTGATTGCTGGGCGTGCCTTTCTGATGTGATTATAGGATTGATTCCTACATGATCATATATAAATGTTGGGTGGGCCATTTTGACTTAGGGTCAGATATAAGTGCTGGAAAATACCTACATGGAGGCTAGGCCTACAACTAGCATGAAAAAGGGTTGGCTCTGTAGAACTTCCTGTGACGAGAAGAATAACATTTCCCCCACCAGTATAACATTTCCTTGCTGGTTACTCCTTTCCTCACGAAGGAGGTTCCAACAGTTTTTTTTTTCAGCATAAGAATTAGGTGCATAAATATTGAAAATTCTTACCAGAGTATTAGTGTCTTTTTGCCTCAGCAGGGTGAGGATCCAATGAGAGTTGTTCTTGATGTCAATAGCCTCAGATTTCTTGTTATCCCAAAGTGTTCCAATGCCCCCAGAGGCTCCCCTTCAGCTTAATGCAGTATGCCCCTTTTTTTCCAAATTTTTTTACTAACTTGGAGGAATGCAGCTTCCTCCATCTTGGTTTCCTGGATCAGAAAGATGTCCGGTTGGTGTAGAGAGATTAGATCTAACATAGCTTCTTCCTTGATTTTGCTACTGAGCCCTTTGCAGTTCCAGGATAGGACCTTCATTACTTACTTTTGGAGGCCGTAGGCATCCCTTTCAGGGCATGCCCATGCTGGCAGGTGTTTCTTGTGTTCTTCAGCAACTTTTCCAGGGTTAACTGGGAGCCTTGCAGCTTATCCTTGTAGGTGGCTTGTTCCCTTATTTCTTTCTTGGATTTCCTTCCTTTGATTTTAGTCATTCTTGGAGTAGTTAGTTCTATTTCCCCTTCCTCCTCTTCTTCTTCTTTCGATTCAAGTTCTTCCTCATATTTCCCCAAACTTTCTCTTTCTTTTGTCCCTGCTGTACCTTCATCATGCTCTTTCGCTTGATCTGAGAAGACTGCTTCGGAGTACTTACTTTCTTCATTACTAGATCTCTCTTCTGCTTCAATGGAGTCATTCCTTACTTCATTAGTTTCTATAGTCTTTGAGGGCTCTCGAGTTCTTTCTAGTGGGATAACTCTTGCTTCTTTATTCCCCTCACCCTTCTTTGGGGCCACTCCGGCTTGATTTTTATATTTTGATCTATTCACCCTATGCCATCCTTCCACCTTATCTTGTTGGATCTCAGTTTTTTTAGGGCAATTATGAATGAAGTGCCCGTATTCATGGCAACCTCTACACTTGAAGGGGAGCTGTTCATAGTCCATCTTTTGGAAATGGGACCAATTCCCCACAGTTAAATTTATAGGTTCTGGCAATCCGGCTTCGAGATCAACCTCAACGCAGATGTGGGCACAGGTGTATTGGTCCTTTGGGCTAGCCATGTCAATGTATTTCCACAGGGCATTCCCTATAGCATGGAGGGATTTGGGGTTCCAACAATGCATAGGGAGATTGGGAAGTCTGACCCAGACTGGCACAACTTTGGGGGTGTCGGCTTCGGGGTCAAAGTCCGGGGTCCACCCGTTAAGATAGAGACCTTGTGGCCCCATGAAATAGGGCCCATTCTTGAAAATTAAATCTTTGTCTTCTTTAGGTTCGAAGTCGAACAGAAAGTAGCCCCTTCCGACGGAGCAGGAAGCAACATTTTTGGAGATTAGGGGTCACCAGTTTCTTTGGACCCAGCTGTCAGTAGTTTTTGGCGAGGGCCAGAGCCCTGTGAATTGACCGATCAATGCTTGATCTGCCAGGGAAAGGGAAACCCAAATTGTTTCTTCCGGGGGGAGGGCAACTTCCGGCACATCTTCAATTCTTTTAACAAACTTCGGGGGATCTCCTTTGCCAGATCTCTTGTTATGATTGGCGATTAACCGGTCGAAGGCATCCGAGCGAAAGTCATGCGGCGAATCACAAGATATCCATTTATCAACCATCGTTTAATTTTTATATTATTTTCTCTCTCTCACATTCTTATAGTTATGTGTCATGAATTATTGGTTATCCATTCATCAGCTATGAATTATCTACGCATTAACTACTAGTTATCCATTCACCAACTTCTAGTTATTTTATATATAATATTTTTATAATTGTTTATTTCGAACTTCGAATGACTACCATAGAATCAATCTGGAATGACATGCTTACTACCACTAGCAACAACCATATTAATAAGATTAATACATTCAAAATACGTTGAAAGGAATATATTTGACACATTGATAATGATTCTTTCTTAAAAGTGTTTTTTACTAATATATTAACTTGTTGTCTATCGATGTTCACTAATTGTTCTCATGATGCTACTCGCCAAATGGAAAGTTTATTAGGCGGTGCATGGTTTCACTTCAATGAAGTTCGACTACTCAGGGTAAGAGATGGAATCTTTGGAGTACAACTACACATTCATATAATGATTTGTTATTACCACGTTCATTTAAATTTGATTTAATAGTTGTATCATGATTACAGATAACCAATAGTTATCTAATACTTAATCTAATAGTTATCTAATATAACTGCGATCAGAGTTGCAGTTAACCTAATACTTGTAGAATAATTGGAGTTAAGCTAAGAGTTGTATCTTAAAGTTATATAATATAACCGTGATTAGAGTTAAAGTTAAGCTAATAGTTGTATCTTATAGTTAATTCAAAAGTCAATATATAGTAAAAGTCGTGATTGGAGTTGAGGTTAAGCTAATAGTTGTATCATCAATGGCGTTAAGCTCATAGTTGTATCTAGTAATCGAATAGTTGAAGTTAAAGTTTAATTTTTCTAACTATCACGAAGTATACTTATCAGATGTCAACTAAGCTATTTTTGACTTTTTTGAAATTGTTAATTTTGAATTTCGGACGGCGCTCAGAGAATCAATCTGAACAGTACACTTGTCTCATTCTTGTCCATAGATGAAAAAACATAGATGGTAGTCCACCCCAAAAATCTAAGATATATATGCCTATGTGTAATTAGCTAGATGCCCAACTACCAAATGGAGGAGTTTAATAGGAGTTTGGAGGAGTTTATTAGGAGTTCGATTGATTTTACTAGGAGTTCGTCTGCTACACGACTGCACGTTATCTAGACTCCTAGATGCTAAATGTATTTCGACTAAGCCTTAAGTGATTAGAGTTGAAGTTAAGCTAATAGTCGTAGAATCATTGGAGTTAAGCTAATAGTTTTTTTTTCCTCAAAAAAAAAGCGTAACTTTGTATCATCTTTTGAGAACAAAATTACATTCAGAATATACACAGTCTGTGTATTTTAAGTAAAAAAAAATATAGTATGTATATATGCTGTAAATATATGTCGCTGAGGAGTCCCTCAATATAAAGTCTTCACAGAAAATCTGTTCATAATCCATCACAGTGAAACCTGTGTTACCATGCCCAAAGTAAATGCACAGTCCAAAACTACCTTATCCATTCGACCCAGTGTCGAGACCTGAGTCATATAAGGCGGATCATCACCTCCAAAAAATATATAAGTATCAGTTCAAATATATTCCTCAATATATCCAGCAGACACATAGTTCTGATATAGATAAGAAAAAAAAAGGTATGATAATCATAAGTCAGCCCCAAATTAAGCTAATAGTTGTATCTAATAGTTAAGTTAATAGTTATCCAATATAATCGTGATTAGTGTTGAAGTTAAGCTAATAGTTATAGAATCATTGGAGTTAAACTAATAGTTGTATCTAATAGTTAATTTAAAAGTTAATATATCATTAATTGCACTTTAAGTAAAAGTCATGATTGGAGTTGAAGTTAATCTAATAGTGTGAATGAAGTTAAGCTCATAGTTGTATTTATAATTTGAATAGTTGTATCTAATAATGGAATAATTGAAGTTGAAGTTTAATTTTTTCAACCATCACGAACTCTAATTAGATGTTAACTAAGCTATTTTTTAAAAATTATTAATTATGAATTTTGGACGACACCCATATAATCGATCTGGACAGTACACTTGTCTCATTATCGTCAGTAGATGAAAAACATAGATGGTAGTCCACCCCAAAGTTCTAAGATATATACGCCTATCGACGTAAACATGATATTTTTTTCACGTCATTAAATTTTTATAATTAATTTGATATGCTTTAGTTTTCAATTTGTGACCACCCAAAACCCAAAATAATAAGAGGAGGTTGGACAAACCATTTCATCTATAACCCTTCTACTTATGAATCTAAAAAAATTCAGTTGCTAGCACAACCACTTAGTTTGTGGTTGGTGAACGCCAATAGACAACAAGTTAAGTACCATGGAATTATATGTTAACAATGCGCCAACTACCAGTCCACACCAAATTACCCCAAATTATATGTTATCCATGCATTCATGAATTAACTACGAGTTATCCATTTATCAACCATCAATTTATTTTTATATCCTTTTTTTCTCTCTCTCACATTCTTCTAGTTATCCACCATGAATTCTTGTTTCTTGGTTATCCATTCATTAGCTAAGAGTTATCCATGCATAAGCTACTAGTTATCCATTCACCAACTACTATATATATATATATATATATATACAAGTTTGTTTTGAATTTCAAACAACTAAAATGGAATCAATTTGGACATTACACTTGTCTCATCCTCATCCATAGATGAAAAAGCTTAGATAGCAGTCCACCCTAAAATTCTAAGATATTAACGTCTATCCGAGTAATTACGTCGATAGATGTCTTTATTTGAGATTTGGGGTGGACTACAACCTATGCTTTTTCATCTACGGAC
The DNA here is from genome assembly GCA_001517045.1 of Pseudotsuga menziesii. Classification (NCBI taxonomy): domain Eukaryota; kingdom Viridiplantae; phylum Streptophyta; class Pinopsida; order Pinales; family Pinaceae; genus Pseudotsuga; species Pseudotsuga menziesii. The sequence continues at coordinate 72,436 of LPNX010363835.1, read as the reverse complement.
GAGAATGAGATAAGTGTACTGCCAAGAATGATTCTATGGCAGTTCAAAATTCGATATAACCAATTATAAAAAAGGAATGTAAAAAATAACTAGTAGCTAACTAATGAATGTATAACTGGTAGAAATGCATGGATAACTCATAGCTGATGAATGGATAACCAACAGTGCATGAGAGACAACTAGAAGAATGTGAGATAAAAAGAAAAATAATATAAAAAGTAACTGATAGTTGATAAATGTATAACATGAAGAATGTCGGTGATAACATAGGCATGGATAACTCATAGTTGAACCCGTTTAATTAAAATAATATGACGAATAAAAAAAAATCCAAACGGTCTTCCATTCCATAACTATCTCTCAACTATTTGATCCATATCGACTTGATCCAACCACAAACTATGCGGGTCTGCTAGTTATTGACCAAAACACCATATAAAAAAACTCAATACTAAATAAAACCCCTTTACTAAAGTGGCACAAACACTTAACTTGTGGCAGGTGAACACGATATGACACAAGTCAAGTATTATGAGTTATCTATGCATAGCTACTTGTTAGTGTATATATATATATATATATATATATATATATATATATATATTTGTTTATTTCGAATTTGAAACAATTAACATCAAATCAATTTGGACAATACACTTGTCTCATCTTCATACAATTTAGAAAAGCATAGGCACTAATCCACCCCAAATTTTGAAATAAAAACACCTATCAATAAATTTAAAATATGATTATTCACCAAATCCCCAAATAAAAAAATGAATAATAAATAAAACCACTTTACTAAATTAAAATAATAATTATTAAAATGAAAATTCTCGTAGTTAGCTAAATAAAACCTCAATACTAAGAAAACCTCTTTACTAAATTTAAATATGATTATTTAATAATTAATAAAAAAATTACAAATCGATCTCCACCTCGCACGCATCCCTCCCTAGCTCAACGGTTTAGCGGAAGTTTAAGATAAATAAAATAACTCATCCCAAACTAGTTAATGGGACTAAATTTAGCGCTTCCCCGTTCAGAGAACATCTGTCTCTTGTTCTATCTTTCCTACCTACTCCATATCTAGCTGTTCACCGTTAACTAGCCGTTAAACCCAAGTCGGCATGCCGTGAAGTCCAACGGCGCCCCCACTTTGCATAAACAGGGGAAAAAAGTTTTATCATTTCTATTTTTGAATAAATAAATTTTGGGTCTTGTGCGTGTGAAGAAGAAGAGGAAGAGAAAGATCCGGACAAAATACCCACCAAAACCAGAAGCAAAACAACCACCCCACTCATAATAATAAGAACTGGGAACAGCTATAAAGATCTCTTCGACTCTCAAAACCCTCCTTCTGCATTAGCTACCGGTTTCATCCTTCGGAAAGAATTCGAGAGCAGTTGGTCCAGGTATGAATTCCCGTTCATTATGAATTAATTTCGAGCTTTTTTGCCAGTGCAATTTATTAGGTTTCTGAGCATCATAAACCCTATAAATCCCTGTTTTCACGCTTGTTGTAACTCGCTTTTATGCACAGAGGTGGTTTACAAGGCATCGTCCTTTCTGATAAAACGTCATAAGTTTGTTTTGATAGCATTTTTGCTCATTCGTGTATCATTTTTATATTAATAATCCCTTACAGTTTTGGTGTCATGCCTTATAGGCTTTATTTAACTTGTGATTTCTATCTACGGGATGTCCATAATGATTGCAAGTCTTAGTGGTATGTATGTTGAATTTCGCTCCACTGTAATGCGTTCTTCTCCATTTTTGGGAGAGCAAATTTATGCTGTCTTGTGGATATGCCGGGATTTCTGTTCATCATGGCCTCGATTTTATTGTATCTGATTTTTTTTTGGTATGCCGAGGTCTCAGTACGCAAAAGCTTGGGCCGCTGAGTTTTATTTCCAGCTTTCTCTCGTTGTTAGAGTGAGGTTTCGGTTCTGTTGGGTTATGTTTTAATTGGATATGATGCTGAGTTGCGAGTTCATGTTTTTCAAATTGGGTTTTGGTTTGAAGAGCTTAAATATCTGTTTAGTATTGTTATTTTGTAAGGTTCCACTGGATTTTTTGAGCTGCCAGGGTTGGCAGCTTGTAGTTTCACTGTCCAGGAACATTGCCTGCAAGAAAAATTCTGCCAATGCCAGGGATGGCCATCGCCAAGCAGCACTGACTGGATTAGAAATTTTTCTATGATCTTGTTGCAGAATTCAAGGAATGTAGAATTCCGACCAGAATAGCGTTATTCATGTTTCCATTTACTTGTTCCTTTTGTTATACTGTTATCAGCCCTGTACAGGAATAGTTGCATCGCTTATGGTCCAGAGTCTCAAGGCTGGACTTTCCAAGCCATTTGTTTGAGCCCTGAGCTTTGCCTGCTCAAAATTGGAAAATAGAAATCCTGTGCTCTACTTTGTGTCGATGGGATAGCATCCTCCCAAAATCTGGTACTAACATCGTCCTTTGTTTCAGTGTCATGCCCTGTGGGTCCCCTCTGGCTTAAAGATATAAATTCGATGTTGCTGTCCGTATTATTACAGTGGCACATCTTCATATTGGGGTTTCCTTCCACAAGTATACTCCCCATCTACTGAAGTTTTATCTATTGTGACTGCAAGAGAGTATGGAGCAGCAGTTTTTCTCCAGGCCTGATGGATTTTCTATTTTTATTTTGTTTGCTTCCGTATTTTCTTTATACTATTGCCAGCTTTATTTGAAATTTTGAATGTACGAATCAATATTCATCAGCTCAAGTGGCATTAAATGGAATTTTATTGTCAAAGTCACTGAGAGTGTAACTGTATACTAATGGTTATCAGGGATGGGAGTTATATAAATCAAAAGCTCCCATGACCAACATATGAAGGAATAATTATGTTATACATGGGGAAAACATTGAAAATGATATCTATTGCTCAAAATAATGTGATTCCATTTGGAACCCTTCATGGGTGTGGATGTGTGGATGAGGCTAGGTGCAATTCTTGGGTAACTTTGATGGCATAGATATGCCCCTCATAGATATTCTATAAGAAAGATAGATATCTCTCTCTCTCTATATAGAGAGAGAGACTACCCTTCATGGGTGTGGATGAGGCTAGGTGCAAGTCTTGGGTAACTTTGATGGCATAGATATGCCCCTCATAGATATTCTATAAGAAAGATAGACATCTCTCCCCCTCTCTATATAGAGAGAGAGACTAATGTCCTGGTGGTTGGAGTTTGGTCAGTAGGATTGTAAAAAGTGTAATGGTGTAAATGAGGTAAATGAATGATAGGAGTGTTGAAACTTGAACCATTTTGTTGCCATGAATATGCTATGGTAACATAGCAATGAGAAGTGGAACCATCTCAACGTGGTTCTAAATAGTTTGCATCTAATATGGGTTCCACACCTACTGACCATAAATGAAAGAACATATCACTCCTAATGACCACAAAATTAGGTGGATGGGACTAAAAAGCACTTCCATGAGCTTAAAATTAGTGTTATCAGCACTGATCCAAATGCACCAGCCCTTGAATTAACTGTTGAATTGGATTAGGAGGTCGGTTCATAATTGGTTCAGACTGATTCAATTAGCTTAGATCAGTTCAGATTGGTGCAATGTTCTACCAAGTTTCCGGGACGTGGGAGTGGGGAAATGCACATTGGGGATGTGTGGAGACCACCCCCAAATTTAAGAAATTTAGGGGACGGAGGAACGTCGAGGTCTTTAAGATTATATATATATATGTAGGATATATATATATCCTAACATATTAACATACAAGTTCCTCATCCCATCACCATTTACATACTAAAACTTAAATAATAAATACAAAATAGCAAATTCATCCTAGTAAACATGGTTGTCAATTCATCATTGATTTATGAATCATTTATCAATTGAGTATTTGAATTTCACATTGATAAATTCTAAATTTATCAATGTTCCCCCAAGTTTCCGGGACGCAGAAGCGTGGGAGCGGGGAAACGCACATTAGGGACATGTGTAGACCACCCCCAAAACTTAGGGAAATTTGGGGGGGGACAGGGGGACGTCATGGTCATAAAAATTATAAAAATATAATTTTTATAAATCCCTGCAATGACAATTCATCTCGTGTAAATATAGTTTAAGCTGCTCCCTGTAAATACAGTCTAATTCTTCAATGATTCAACACACTTCAACATTTTGTGAATCCATGGCATAGATGTTGTAATGGGGAAATGAGACCAAAGGACCCTATTTCTTCAGGATTTCAGAGGGCATCACATTATTTGAGGCATTCAAGTCCAAATCCAACAGACAATTATGAAAGAGTGAACTATTAAACCTATATTGGGATCCTATTCATCAGTAGCACCCTGTGCCCTCGTCCTCTATTTTGAATCTCGAAGTTGATCCTCGAAGGACATTACTCAACGCCCTACAATTTTGATGAAACTTCCTAAACCTAGCATAAAAATAAGGTAGAATTAGAAAGAAATTCCCATGCTTAACAAGTGATTTTGCTTGACTAAAGGGTACATTTTGATTAAGGTCATGATAGAGGGGTTCAACAACCAACACCACCGACATCAAGGTACATAGAGAGCCTGATGTGCTTGATTAAATGACAATCCCTTAACCTACATGATAAAATCTAGTGGAAATGTTGCAATCTTGAAATCTTGAAAAACTGTTAAGTTTGTTGAATTTTGATGGGATCTAAAATTCTACTTTTTGCATATGAACTTCGATGAGGTTGGAACCACTCTCAAACATCTTGAAACAATTAATGGTAATGTTAAAAAAAAAGTAAAAGTGGTATTTTCCTCATCTTTCATTTTCTATCCTTTTAAAAGTGGTATTTTCCTTGTCTTTCATTTTCTATCCTTTTACTTTAAGAATAGGGGGACGAGCTTCCCTCTGTGTTTCCTCAAGTTTCACCAAATTAGGGACGAGGAGAAACGTTTCACTAGGAGCCCCCAAGTCCCCAAGGCGCGGGGAGCGAGGGCGGCGCATCCCCGTGGAACACTGAAATTTATAATACATGCACATCTTCCATTATAAATTTGAATTGTAGACATAAATAATAGATGAAAGTTTAAAATATTAAAATCATAAAACTGAATCATATACATGTCACAACATGTCTTAAACACCTTCAATTTTAAAGAGTCAAAAGAGTGATGAGACAAAGGCTCAGTCTAAGGTCATTAATACTAGTATCTACTTCTAGAATCACAAGTTAAATTCAAGACTAACAATGAACAATGAACACTGAAAATAAAAGTAATGAAAAGAAAGTTGAAAGCATCAAAAGAGCATCAAGGAGATAGTTCCATGGAATGGTCCTCCCAATGTATGCACTATGTGAAGCCATCAGGGCCATCAAAGGGAGTGCCACTGTCTGAGTCAGAGTCACTCTCATGAGTGACCAATGGCACACCAACCAAACCATGCTTTTTTGTTTTTGTTTTTTAAGTTATGAAAAAAAATTGAAAATTGTGTAAGGGCATCTAGGTGTCCCCTTTTTTCATGAGGGGACGCCTAGAAGCCCCCCACCTCTCCGGGATGTTCTTTGTGAGTTTCCTCGAGTTTTCGGGAAAAGGGGATGCAAGGAAACGTTTCCCAAGGAGTCCCCAAGCCCCCAAGGCGTGGAAAACGAGGGGAGCGTGCCCTCGATCCCAGGGGATGCGTCCCCGTGGAACATTGGATTGGTGGGACTAACATCATTTTGTCTGGGGGTGGGGCCAAAAAAGGGAGGCAAAAAACAAAAACAAGCAAATCTTACATAGTTGGTGTTTAATGGTTTAGATTTACATTGATGTGTTTCTGTAAGTGTATATATCTATGTTGTACAAGTTTTTGGGATGTGGGTACCTTGGGAATGTGGGTCAAGTGTCCACTACAACTAGAAGTTTCTCCCAAATTTGCAGGAAATGACATGTTGTGAGCGACAATAATAGATATTAAAAAATATAAAAATAAAATTATTAAAAAACAAAATTAAACCATAAATGATAATGTGCCCTCAATATTAATTTATTTAATTATAAAATGTAGTAGTGATTGCTTACATCGTCCAAAATTAGCCAAAATAAGGAGATCCATAAAGTTAAACTTCAAAAGTTAAAACACTACAGTGGTGTGACTAGTACAATGCTGTCAGTGATTGTTTGTTTCATGTTGATTAGGAAACACTTTAGTGTGAACTCGATTAGCAATTTGCAACACTTTGTTGAAATGTGATTCAGAACTATGACATTTATGAATCCAATAATTTTTGTACCTTGTAAAATGGGCAACTACCCTGAAGATGTGTCCACATAAATTGGATGAGTATTTTGGACAATATTGTCAACATTGGTTTGGACAATTAATTTTGTTGTCCAGTTTGGTGATGAATTACAAGAATGGTTTGTTAGCTTGATCCATTAGATCAATGTTGAAAGTTGAAACACCTAAAAGAGGAACTTGAAAACAATAAAAAGTTAAAAATATGATATTAATATGGAAGAGAAGTTAGTAGCTTTGTAACATAAATTGAAAAATATTAAAGATAAGTTTATAATTTTAAATTTAAATTATTCAAAAGACAATTTTTAAATCTAAGAAACACAAATTGAAATCATCCATATCATGTTGATATTCATATTGGTGAAATGCACAAGTACTGCATAGTCCAAAAGTTGGCAAAATGACCAAGTAGTACATGTTAATTTTAACATGGATTTGAGTTTGATAGCAGTAACAGTCTTTCCTTTTACAATTAACAGACTTGTAAGCTATATCAGCAGTAGATAAAAATTCTGAGATAGATAGCAGCAATAGAAGAAAACAAGCATGTACATCTACACAATTTTATCCTGGGGAAAACCTTTTCAGGAATAAAAACCCCAGCAGTGAAAAAATCTTCCTTATAATGAGATGACTGAGTTTGTACAAGAGCAGATAACAAATTTGCTGACCTTTACAAATTCACCAAGTTGCCCCTAGGGCATATTTGTCAACAAAATAACAAGAACAGTTCTATAAAGGGCTGATCAAATAAACCAAACCATCCAAGTAGATCTGATGAAGATGTCTGTAGGCTTGAATGTGCTGCTAGCTGTCACAGCCTGTACTCTGGGTTAATCCATGCACCTTTGCCGCTGGTGTGAGCCCCAACCGGGCTGTTAAGCTCTCAGACAGAACTCGGATGGCCTGAGAATGGCCCTATTAGAGCAGCAAAGACCTGAGGTGAGCCCTAGCAGGGCTGCCGAGAGCTGGAATAAGCCCTATCAGGGCTGCCGTGAGCTAGGGTAAGCCCTAGCAGGGCTGCCATGAGCCCTAGCTGAGCTCGGATGGGGCTGAATTGGAGATGGTGGTGCAAGAGCAGCCAACACAAGATAACCTCATCCTTCACAGCTCCAAAATAGACCTCACGGCTGTCAAAACAATCTTCAAGGTGTCACGTCTGTCCACGTGTGGGAGATAAAGAAAGTGACAAGCAGATAAACCCAGCAAAATTCTTTCTTTTGCAGAGATGAAGATGTCTTAGATGCTTTGTCAAACGAGGATGAACTTTATTCATAGATCATAAGGTGAGATGAGTCCATACAGTAAGGAGACGCCCTTAGGGATTTTAATCTTTTTTATCTTTTAAGGTATTTCACCTTTTGACTTTTATTTTTACTTTTGTGCTTTTAATTTTATTTTTACTTTTGACTTTTTATTTTATTTTTACTTTTGACTTTGAATGGTACAAAGTCTTGTACAAGGACCAACCTTGTGGGTAGTTGGACCCTCAATGGGTTTCTTTGTCGTTCAAGTGGTTTTATGGTCACAAACAACTATTCTTCTTTGACTTCAAAATCCATATAAGTCAACTCGAAGTGCATTGTCAAAATAGGGAAGATTTTTCATTGTTCATATTGTTCTCCTTAATGGTACCAAGGTCATGTGTTACGTATTCCAACAAGGGGTGGCCAGTTTCTTGAGAAGGTTCCATCACTCATTGACCAAGAGGAGTAGTACATCACTTGCCTAGATCCAATTTGGGGCTTTAAGTGATGACCTGGTAACTGACTAGGTGCCTTAGCCCTAGGCTGCATTAAGTTGACCCAATGTTAACTTCTTGGTAACTGACCAAATGCCTCCATTCTCCTAGAGAATGGCTCTCAGCCCTAGGCTGAGTTTTCAATCCCAGACCGAATCAAGTTCCTCGTAACTGACCAGGTGCCTCCATTCTCCCAGAGAATGGCTCTCGATGTTGCTAAAAAATCAACAGTACATAGTCCAAAAATACCCAAAGGCCTAGGCCTAAAATATATAATGATTAACAATGATGGGTGATCTTCAACAACAAGGCTGTCCATATAAGCTTGAGCTATAATGGGCATTGCACCTTTTCCCTCTTCATTATCATCATCACCACTAAGAATAGATACAATGTCATTTAAGGGCATGCTAACCAAGCCTGCACTTGGTGAAGGATTATCATCATCATCAATTTGAGCAACATCTTCAACATCTACATCCCACTGTGTTGTAGGGCCTTCTAAATACTTAGCCAACTTTTTTGTACGAAGCTGAAGACTTCTATGCACATAAACCAATTTCTCTGCACTCTTAGAGGTAAGCCTGTTCGTCTTAATCGTTTGGACAAAACTATTAGCGGACCGATTCCTTTCATTGTTGAGGAATTGGCAACTTGAGATAGCAAGCAGGAGGCAAGTTGTCGAAGCAAGTGGATTCCCCCCCCCCATACATTCTCCACCATCCAATGGGATTCTTTTGTTCGTAAATCTTGATGGCTTGCCTTGCATCTTTAATGAATGTAGGGGCAATTAAGGTTCAAAATCAATAAACTGCTCCTACATCAAATTTGCGTCATCAGCGGTATACATCTTGCTTATGGCATAATTTACACACCTAAGAATAAGGGAATCAAAATTTACATACCTAATCAACTCCACAATTGGAGATGTGAAAGAAACAATATATCTCTTATCTTCTTTGCCCAAGGTGAAAGAAACAAAATCATCTCTAATCTTCTTTGCCCAAGGTGAAAGCAACAAAATCACATCTCTTATCTCCTTTGCCCGAGGTGATTTAGATTCGGACCATGCATTCTACTCTTGAGCAATAACAATGGCTTGTAAGGATGCATGTACCTCAACCATATGCTGAAGAAGAATAAAGTATGTGGCATATCTTGTTTTTGTCTGTTTAAAAAAAAAGCTTTCGTGATTTCATCTTGTAGATTCCCATGAGGCATGGTGGTTGCAAATGAACATTTGTGTCTCTCCTGCATCTAAAATAATGTTAGGAATCAAAGATATTTTGCTAATGTCTTTGAGGACACTTTTAACGGTATGTACACAACAAGGAGTCTAAAAGATACGTTTGTATCGATTTTGATCCTTTGCAAACAAAGTGTTGCATCTATGATTACATGTACAACATTTGAAGGATCAACCTCATCAATTGCATCCTTCAAACATGAAGGTAGCATTTATCAATTTTCCATTGCAATCAATTGCTTTTAAAAAGTAGAGCCTTGCTAGATATGTGATAATAGTATTCAATAATGGCGTTTGTTGTGTTGCCGCCTTATACGCACCTCGGGTAACATGGTAGAAATCTTCAAGCCATTGGGTGTGTCCTTGGGGGCAAGCCTTGAGTCGAGTTATTGTCACTCAACACTCTACTCCTTCGCTTATGTCAACTTCTAGCGAAACCAAGGGGGGTGGTCCCTAATAAAAATAAGCTAAGGCTAAGTAAGCTAAAACAAAATGAATTCTAGGAGTTAATTAATTGAAATAAGAGTAGTAAGCAAATCTAGTCTAGCAACATATCAATATCAACATAAAGCTTGAAGTAAAAGGTTGAATCAAATAAAAGACCAGTGCCGAAAGATAAAAATGAATGTTGAAAGGAAGTTTTGCAAATGCTCTTGATAGTTTTAGATTATTGAGATGGATTGGTTAAAGTGGGTTTGTTCTTGGTTTGGCCCACTAAAAAGTTATCCTCGAAATTAGTGTAGAGAAATAGTGTCAGATGTCCAATTGGGAGAGAACGAATCTCAATGAGTATCCCCTTGACTTCTCGCTAAGTTCATTACAAGCTCTCACTTCAACAATTACGATTCACTGGATTTCTCTATCAAAACTAGATACTTGATATCCCTTTTTTGATTGAAACCAAAGATCAGGCAATGCTCACAATGGTCATAAGAGCATAGTGGGAGACTCAAGTCCAAGTTCTTTACTCTTTAAGCAAAACAAAAGTGAAATAAAAATTCTAAGCTAATCTAAACTAAGAGATTGAAATATTTTTGTGAGTTTATGGTCCAGGACCAACAAACGTTTAATTTTAATCATTGGTTAGTAATCAAAAGCAAAAAAGTAAAAAAAAATTGCAAACCATGAAAATGATGCAGATTCCCCTAGGGGAGATGGTGATTAGGCACTGGGTAGCCCATATTTTTTTATTGTGGATTTACAAATTTTGAAGTGTTTGCGGTCCTTTATAAAATAGGACCAACAAACTTACAATTTGATGGAAGAAAATTGCCTTTTAATAAAGGTAGAAAGGAGAGGGTGGTCTTGAATGGCCCAAATCTTCAAAAAATCGCCAGAGCTTCCCCCTACCTGTTCAAACAAAGACAAAAAATAGCCATGGAAAAGACACTAAAAATACCAAATAAGTTGATTAAGAGCTAATTTTGTTTCCTAATTTGAAGTACTAAAAGGTAGAGTTTTAAATGAGCTACAAGTATGGATTAGGAAGCTGTACCTACTTGCAGAAATGAAGCATTTTAGAGAATCTAGATCTAGTCTTTCATAAAGCATGCATGCTTAAAATAAAATAGCTTTTGATATTCTTGAGAAGGAAACTTCTTAGTTTAAGCATGCAATATAGTAACCAAAGAAGATTGAAAATGTAGTGAAGGAGGGAGAGAGAAAAAATATCCCAAGCATGAAATATCCAGATCTATGAGTCTATTGGTGGGAAGCTGAGGGACTATGTCCTCTTGAGAATGCTGAAGAAAATGGGGGAAGCAGTCGAGCTCAACCACCTCTTCAGACTAGGCAACCTGCACATCTAACAAGACTTGCAACAAGGGCATCGGATTTGGTACTTCCTACACAAAAGGTTAGAGTAACATGCAATATAACCAAATATAACATGCAAATCCTAAATCTCTAAGCATAGAAAAATAAATAAATGAAATGAACTCAAATCATTCATCCTATGAATTGATAACAATTTTCTAAAGGCTAGATAGATAACCACAAGAAGCAAAATAAAACAGCTACACAGTTACCTCATACCATGACAATGCATCCACACACAAAGAAGCTACACACCATGGACCTCCAAAGTTTTTCTATTTAATAAAATAATATTGCAAACTAGCTCAGAGCGTAAGCAGAGGTTTCACACTCCAACCATCCAAATGAAGAGAGATGGCCTTCCTTAAATAGAAAATGAGAGTTCAAATCCCAAAGGGGTGAATTTTCCAAGTGGAGGAAGCTTGAGTGATAGAGGGAGTTGATTGAATGTCAGTGGGAGTTAAGAGCAAGAGCGAGGTGCCACCTCTGAAGAGGTAGGTCGCCCCCTCTCCAAAGTCACCACCTCTTCTCCAAAAATGCACCCCATCTCAAAGAATGCACCCTTCTTTATGAGGAAATGTGCCACCTCTTGTTGGAGATCCTAACCACATATTTGCACTATGAGTTAACTCTCTCAGTTGCCAACCAAGGTGTCACCATTGCAAAAGACTGAAAACATATCCTCGACATGTTTCCTTGATTTATGGGATGCTGATTTTTCGATTTATTTTGCCTTTTATTCACTCTTTCGAGAGAAAATGAAATTAAATGATTAAAAATCACTAATTTCACTCTCAAAATGGGTGCTTGGGTAAAGTAGGTGCTTTGACTTAGGAAACGAGCACCCCCATGGCATATTATGCCTCCTAGTACCAATTTTCTAACTTATTCAAATTTTACAATTAAAATATCGTGTTCTACGAAACTTTTTTATTGACAGAAAATAAACAAATCCAAAGGGGGACTTAACGCATGTCTGTAAGACACTAGGGTTAACGCATGTCCATAAGACACTAGGGTAATGACTAGCATGGTAATATACATTAAACACTAGGTTTTAATAACCCCCTAAGGCCTAACCACTTGGACAATTACTCCAACTTTGGAGGATTGAGTGAAAAATCTTGAAAATTATAAATTGTTAAAAAACAAGAATTATCAACAAGTAAAAAAACACTCTAGAGTAATGTAATTGTGACCAAGTCTTAGTAGGCCAAGCCTTTTACAAAAGGTCGTCTTCTACATCATTTTATTACAATTTCTCCATGGGGTTGTGGAACATGCGTGAAAGAAAATGCGGCCATAATGGTTAGTTGGATTTTTGAACTCTTAATTTTGAACAAGTAAATGTTCAATCTTTGGTGGCTCAACTGCAAGTCCATTCTAGTGCAATTTGGGGGGTAACATGTTGAATGTTCGTCCAACTATACATGACTAGTGAACACCCTCAATGAAGCTAGAATTGTTTGAGGTCCCCCATAATCCCTTGCATTCTTGTCACCCCCTTATCTAATAACGATGTCTTCATTTTGTTGTAAGTTGTAGGTGTATATCCCAACCAAGGTTCTAAAACTCGAAACCGGGAGTTGAACCGGTCGAGGGTCAGCTCAGACCGGAACCGAAACCGGTAATGAACCAGAGCGGTTTGATTTCAATGAACCGAGCTAATAAATAATACAAACAAAATTACAATTTTAATGACAAAAATTAAATTTAACATTCCAAAATATGATTTCAAGCCATTATTGATTGGAGACATAATATGCAAAGTTTACTCATATATATATATATATATATGGTATACTTGCCAAAACATGTGAGCTAGGCATGTCATGAAAATCACAATTAATTGTTTATGAATCTACACTTAATGCTGAGAAGTCTGCCTACTAACCTAACATGCTTCTTTCATAGTCAAGGGAAATATATAAGATCTTGAGGTAGGAATCAACATAGGGGATACATCTATCACTAATAAATTTTAATTGAGTGCATGCCAACAGATTGTTTACATTTTCTTTCTCACAGAGTTTGGATACTCAAATTATTCATTGAACTGGCTCTCTTGAATTATGATGGTTAATGATAATGCTTTAAAATATAGATACACGATTTGGATAAGGTGACTACCAAGAAGAGAGCCATATAAACTACTGGGTGTAAGTATGCATGTAATCTCTGATAACTCCTAATGATAATTTTTGTGACAATTAGTAGAGGATACATCTATCACTAATAAATTCTAATTGAATGCATGCCAACAGATTGTTACATTTTCTTTCTCACGGAGTTTGGATACTCAAATTATTCATTGAACTGGCTCTCTTGAATTATGATGGTTAATGATAATGCTTTAAAATATAGATACAAGATTTTGATAAAGTGACTACCATGGAGAGAGCCACATAAACTACTGGGTGCAAGTATGCAGATAATCTTCGATAACTCCTCATGATAATTTTTATGACAATTAGTAAAGCTGCGATCAGTGTCAAAGGGTAACTTGAGTGTCAAGTTATCACTCACGACAAAGGTAATCGATGTTATGAACTTATGAGTGAGATGGGAGGGAGGGGGTCTCTTTTATAGCCTTAGTATGCATTTGAGGGTTAGTTAAAAATCAAATTTTAGGATTATATAAAATCAATTTTTTTTTTTGACACTGCAGAGGCGTTTCCTAGCTGGCCGACCAGTTAGTTACGGGCCTGACTGGCTAAGACCGGTTCGTTACCGAACCGGTCTACGGTTCGGTTTTTGGCTTGATTCGAATTGCCTAGGGTGTTGGCCGATCAAACCGACCGGTTCTGGTTCCGGTCTGGCAGTTTTTAAAACACAGATCCCAACTATTGTTATCAGAATTTGGTTGGACTCGACAAAATCGGTTGGTTTGATCGGTTTTGGGTGTTTTTTGGCTTTGTTCAATGTTTTTGAATGGAAATGGTTGGTTCCTTGCTAAATCGGTTAGCTTTATACTTGAAATGATCGGTGTTGTACAAATCCATATGCCATGGTTTTAAAAATTTAATTAAAAAAAGGTAAATCCTAGGCTGTAGTAATTATCTGTAATATTAAATGGTAATATATATTGGTAATATGAAAGGTAGGGAGAATGCCACTTTTACTTAAATTTTTAAGATTACCATTAATTGTTCATGATTTTTAAGAGTTGTTCCAACCTCATCGGTCTTCAAATGCAAAAAGTAGAATTTTAGATCCCTTTCAGAATTACAACACACTTAAAGGTTTTTAGAAGTATGGGGTTTTCATTTCAATGTTTCCACTGGATTCTATCATGTATTAGGGTATGGGATTGGCATTTAATCAAGCACATCAACCCCTCTATGTACATTGATGTTGGTGGTGTTGATTATTGAACTTCTGTCATGACCTTAATAAAAACTTACCCTTCACTTGAGCAAAATCACTGAGCAAGCATGGGAAGCTTTTTCTACCTTATTTTAATGTTTGATTAGGAAGTATCATCAAAATTGTAGGGTTTTGAACTTTATCAATATCCTTGGAGAATCAACTTCGGGATTTGAGGTAGAGGCAACGGCAAGAGCTTATTAGAAGAGGGGGGCGGCACAGGGTGCTATTGATGAATAGGATCCCAATACAGGCAATTATTTTGATGATATGTAGTTATTTGTTGTTAGCATTATTAAGTTTTTGGCCTCTAGAGGCCATTTAGAGCTTTGTTGTTGTTGTAATTTGGGTTAGTATGGATTGCATTCAATGCATATTTTGGTTATATGCATCCTTACTTGCTATACACATGATAAATTTTGCATATTTGTGTATAATGATTTGGATTCATATGGATGCACATGAATATATATGTTTTTTTTCGAAATTTGAATATTTTATTTAGTTTTTGGGAACGGTTTTTTGGTCTGTTATTTATTTATTTATTTATTTGATTTTTTATTCTTCAGTTTTTTTCGGTACAGATTTTTTTGGCTTGACTGGTTTGATGACCAGTGATCCAGATTTATGTGTGAACGAAATGAAAGAACATATATAGAATCATAAACATAGACATTTTACAATGAAAACATAGATGCAATAAACACATATTCTATTAAATAGCGGAAATAGAACAGACTGTAAATACCATACTTACCAGACTCGGAATCGACAATAAATCGGCGAGGCAAAAGAGCGAAGAGTTTGAATCGGATCGGGAAAAAATCGGGAAAAAATCGGCAAATACAAAAAATTAGATATATACCTCTATTTTGAATTAAAAAAAAAATTATAGATATTCAAAACAACCATGTCCATACACTGCAAGATATCAATAGATGCCTAAAAGATATCAATAGAATCATAGATGTCCAAAATATATCTATTATCAACTCTCATGCATAAGATGAGTCCATAAATGATAATCCGGAAAGATGTCCAAAATATATCAACTGTCATCCATAAG
>LPNX010363835.1:28412-56515 GCA_001517045.1 Pseudotsuga menziesii | reverse complement strand
GCATGTACTTGGTCTCATCATTCATATATTTGGCTTTTATGGCTTCCTTGGCGAGATCCATTGACTCATAAATGTAACCCATGACAGGTTTCTCACCATCAACCATCCTGAAAGATCAATCATCAATTTAAGGCTTTAAAGTTTAAATTTAATTAACATGTAGAAAAGTTTGAAATTTGAATTCAAAATTCAAATTGAATTGATGAATATTAAAAAGGTTTAGAAAATTAGAAATTAAGTACCTGAGCACTTTGACAAGTGGTTCAGTCACAGCATCTCTCCAAAAAACCATCATTAAAGACAAGGGCAACAATTTCAATGCCCTCAAGGCTTCTTCCATGTCTAGAAGCCATCCACTCAGGTCCCAAAAACATTCTCTTTACACTGACCTTTTGCTCTACTACAGATTGCAAGGAGATGAAGTTTGTTGCAAATCTCGTCACTCCAGGGCGAACAAGCTCCTTGCCTTCAGTGTATGTTCTCATGGTGGAAAGGACATTTGTGTGATTGTAGATGAATTTGGTAATGGATTTTGCCTTTTCCACAACTTCTTGTATCCATTGAAGTTTCCCAATGTCCTCGAGCATCAGGTCTATGCAGTGTGCAGCGCAAGAGCTCCAAAATATAGTGGGGTGCCTAGCCTCAAACAATCTACCAGCAGACATATAATTAGCTGCATTGTCAGTGATAATTTGCACAATGTTTTCTTCTCCCACTTCTTGAACAATTTCTTCCATCATTTCACAAATAAGTTGAGCACTCTTAACTTTGTCTGAGGCATCAACTGATTTGAGAAACATTGTCCCCTTTGGACAAGAAACGAGGAAATTAATCAAAGTTCTGTTCCTCCTATCTGTCCATCCATCACTCATGATGGTGCACCCTGTTTCTGCCCATGATGTACGAAACTCACCAAGCACAAGGTTGAGGTCATCAACACCCTCTAGCAACATATCTGTCCTAAGGTTCTCAGATGTAGGGACTTTGAACCCCGGCCCTGCAACAGCAACTGCATCAATCATAGATTGCCAATAAGGGCTTCTGGCACAGTTGAAAGGGATGTCAGAATAATACCAAAAGTTAGCAATGGCCTTTCTTGCTTGCTTATGGACATTCTTTTTCCAACCAGTGCCATCTAAGGTAGGCTGAGCACCTGGTTGTGTACGGGGTGCAAAATAAGTGTGGATATTTCCTCCTCCAGTGCTCAAATTTGTAGGAATAGGAGGAGGTTGTGGAACTTGTGGCATGTTTGGAATATGTGGTGGAGGCATCATGGATTCGACAGAAGGAGGTGATATGGGGGTATTAGAGGATTGTCCACCAACACCTGCAGCATTTCCCATCTCCATGTTTACTCTTGCTTTCTTCATTTTGGATTCATTCATGCAATCAATGGCCAAGCTGGCCTGGTGTCTAACATCCTCAGGTACAGCTTTGCAAGTACTTATGTCATGCCCAGGAAGCTTAGCAATGTGGAATTTGAATCTATAAATTCCACCACTACAATGCTCTCTGCAAAATTTACACAGCAACTTGGTGGACCCTGGAATCTTCTCACAATAGGCCCAAGCAAAGTCTTTTTCTCTTGGCATTTTCACACTGTCAAAAAGACAATCTGCTTCCCAATTTAATATAGTTTAGTGGCCAACCTTACCCTGCTGCCTTCAAAATGCAAATCTGCAAGTTATAAAACATTAAAAAATCAAAATCAAATATTAAATAAAAATAAAAATTTGATTGTCAAATTTTGCATTAAAAAATAAAATGCATACTTGATCTGTAGTTCAAATAAACTTGATCCATACTACCATAGTTCAAAATTCAAATAAATTACATGCATGCTTTTCTATTTGCTGTACATTTATCAGATATCTCATTTCTTTAGCCACATTCATTCCTGTCACCTGAATGTCTACTGTCTGGCAGCTGGCCATCTTCTCAAACATAACAGATATTTAGAGGAACTTCAATCAGATGATACAGGGGAAGAATTTTAAACAGATTTAGAGAGCCAAAGTGATCTCGAGTCTCGACTTACAATTTGCAAGACATCAAGCAAATTATTCAGTTTGTTTTTACATAAAGTGGCAATAGGTTAATTTCAAAAAGCTCTTTTAAAATCATATAAAGTTTAAACAGTCTTCATTTTTCTTGGTTTAGAAAATGTTATATGCTATTATGCACAAGCAACCTTTGTTTCTAGATGACAAAGACTGCTGTATAGAAATAATTTAACATTTTTTATTTAAATAAAAAAAATATAGCAAAGAAAAAATCAAAAAATAAATTAAAAATCAAAATAAAAACTGATAAAAAGTTAAAATAAATATTAAAATAAAGTTTTAAATTTAAAACTTAAAATAATTTATGAAATTTTTTTAAAATAAAAATAAATAAATAAATAAAATGCATTGCAAAAATCAAAATAAAAACTATTAGAAAGTTAAAATAAAAATTAAAATCAAGTTTAAAATTTAAAACTTATAATAAATTATGAAAATTTTAAAAAATAAAAATAGAAAAAATACAATACAATGTACATTACAAATTTTTAAAATATACATTACAAATTGAAAAAAAATACATTACATTACAAATAATATAACATCATACAATACATTAAAAAATAAAAAAATAAAAATACATTACATTACAAACTTAAAAAAAACACATTACAAATTTAAAAAAAATATGTTACAATTTACAAATAGTATGTAATACAATACATTAAAAAATAAATAAATAAAAAAAACATTACATTACAAATTTTTTAAAATTACATTACAAATTTAAAAAAAATACAATACATTACAATACATATTAAATTTTTAAAATGATAAAAAAAACAAAAAACAAAACCCACATACCTGCACACGGCTCGGCTGTGAGTCGTGAGTCGTGACCACTCACTCGCGATCGGACTGTTGCTGTTTGGAATTTCGGAGGAGAGCTCGTGACATCTTTTGAAGACCACTTGTTATGGCATCCCGACTGTAATACGAAGTGTGAGCACTAAACACGGCACACTCGCGGCTTGCAGCAGATACTCGCGGCTTGCAACAGATTTTAAACACGACACAGTCCGCGGCCAAGAGAATGCAACGGCACACAGTCCGCGTCCAGGAGAATGCAACGGCCAAGAGAATGCAACGGCACACAGTCCGCGGCCAGGAGAACACAGTGATGAAGCCCGCGGATGAAGAAGACGCCGAGATGAAGACGCCTGTGGATGAAGAAGACGCAGGTGAGAGAAAAAGCTGCAGAGTAGTGAAGAACGATAATGGTGTGGCCGAAAATAAGTAAAATGCCGCGTCGAGGGTGGGCAGAAAACGAGGTAAAAAAAACGCGGGTTTTCTCTCTTTTCGAGGAATGAGTCAGCCGACAGCAGAAAAATCGTCTAACTCGCTGAGCTGTGCCGATCTGAGCCGATTTTCGGCGATTTTACGATTTAAATCGCCCCGACCCGATTTTAACTCGCCCTCGAGCTGAGACGGCTCGTTTAGCCTCCGATCCGAGTCAAACTCGGAAAAATCGCGATTGGACTCGCGATTCCTGTGACTCTGGTAAATACAACAACTAGAATGGTTGTAGCTATCTCTGAGAAGAGATCTGACTGCTACGCTCATCCGTGCCAAGCTGAATACAGAATGAGACCAAAAGGGCCTCTTTATAATAAGCATGAGGGTGAGAACCCCAAAAGTCCAAAACATAACCCTAGAAGATGAACCGTCATAAAGTTTGCGGCCCCAAGGTGGTTAGTTGAACAGTCAACTTCCTGGGGTCATAACTTTTGCATACGATTTCCCGTTGGAAAGGTCTGTCTGAGCTTTACATCTTCTGACTGGAGCCAAATAAAACATGTATGAGCAGTTAACCTCATCACTTCTACTTCTGGGCATGAAATGGGACAGTTAGTGGCATCCTGGGCACATTTTAGAACATCTTCCTGAGTTCTGGGTTTATTCTGTGGATGCATCCATTGTTGCCATATTTAGGATCATCAGTCAAACAATTATCCCATGCTGGAGGACCTTTTTCAGTGTAATAACTGAGTAGGGCAGAAAGTGTTCATGAACAAACAGAGTTAGTGGCAGATTGAAGATTGGGCCAAACAAGTGGTGTTGACACTAAATAACCTTAGTACTATGGCCACAAGATGTAATGACTGAATGTTGACTCATTTTTCAATGGAGAATTAGGCAGGTCATGGAATTCATTGAGTCTTCCAATATGGTTGCTTGTGATAAAAACCCAGGTGACAGAGAGCATTATTGTGATGGGTCAGGGTCATCTGATACTGATTTAAGACACAGCTTTAGCCTTTTATAATTATCAAAGATGCTGAGAATCTCTGTCAGTTGTTTGACCTTCTTTTGCTCATGTGCTTCGACACAGCTTTAGCCTTTTATAATTATCAAAGATGCTGAGAATCTCTGTCAGTTGTTTGACCTTCTTTTGCTCATGTGCTTCGACGTGAACTCCCTTGACTGAGGTAATGACAGTTCCAGTGACAGAACTACCTTTGTGCAGATCAGAAGCTGATTATCAGTGAAGCCACTAAGAATTTTTTTTATTACAGAAATTATTAAGCATTTCTGGGTTTAAAGGGTCGAATGACAACTGCATATATTGGTCAGTTTCTTTCCACACTTGGTGTGGCTTCTGTGTGACCTGTTCTATTTGAACCTGGTAGAGGCAGGTAGGATGATAGCGTCATGTGTGTTCTGAGACTAACTTTGAAACTGATGCATGGCACAATTTTCTGCCAGTTGAAACATCATCATCATCATCATCATCAAAGAAGTCCAGTATTGACTCACGTAAACAAAGGGTCTGTTAGTTCTGTTTTCTTCTCCATTTGACATCTATGAAGCGTGTGGCTTGGCATGTGTTCCTTGGATTGTGGGGGTACCATGGACATGGCATACCTATTGGGTATCTCTACTCAAATGATTAAGGGCCCACTTCAAGTGCATATTGCATGGATCTATTCCATCTTTGTGAACGATGTTTTCCCCTCTTTGATGATGTGGCACGACTTCTTTATTGCATGGAGCGTATCTTGGTGTCATTGACCACCAGCACATGATTGGAGATTTTATTGGACGAGGGAGCCCAGCTGTTACTATGTTATGCCTTGGACAACTCATTGGTGGGGCACTTTATGGAGGGCAGATTTGGGTTACTTGTGGACGTTTTCTTTATGGACCATATCACTAGAGTGCACCTCTTTGGGAACATTTGGAATCTTGAGTCCACCTTGAAAGGGGATAAAACTTGGTTGAACATTGGGATGGTTGCACATTTTTATTGTAGATCATTGGTCAAGCACCTTGACTTAGGGTTTGAGTTGGTTGTTATATGGACGCTTCATTTGGACCATCACTTTGAGGAGGCACCCCCCTTGGTGGGTTTGTGTCTCTTGGATCATGTACATGTGCTGTTGATCACTTTCCTCATGCATTATTTTACTATTTGTTAGTTAATGGTTGGGATTTTTTTGGCATTCTTTACTCCATCCTAGGCTAGATCTAGGGTTTTAATGTTATTTTATTGTAATATGAGATGAAGCTACAACCTATTTAAGAGTTGGTTCAAGCACTTGACTTAGGGTTTGAGTTGGTTGATATATGGACACTTCATTTGAACCATCACTTGGAAGAGGCACCCCCCTTGTTGGGTTTGTGTCTATTGGATCATGTACATGTGGTGTTGACCACTCTTCTCATGCATTATTTTACTATTTGTTAGTTAATAGTTGGAGTTTTTCATTGTTAACTCCATCCTATTCTAGATCTTGGGTTTTAACGTTATTTTATTGTAATATGAGATGAAGCTACAACCTATATAAGAGTTGGCTCTCTCATTCATTTTTTATGGTTGGATTTTGAGAGTTCTTTGTCCTTTGGAGCTTGATTGACACATCTTTATGGACCATCTTGAAGTGTGGAAGCGTTTTGTAAGTGTGGTTCCTTGTTGGCATCTTTAATGTTGCAAATGATGTGGAATAGCTAGACTTGCTGATAAGGGCCATAAGAAGGGCAATATTTTCTCATTGGAAAGCTTGTGAGTGAAGAATCTCCTCCATCCCTTGTTGTTTTATGCTTGAATATTGTAGTGTTCCGATTTATCCATATAGAGTAAGAACTTGTGATACTTCATTAGTATAGGGTTCACCTTAATTAGCATTGTTTTGAGTTGGCACCATAAGGGAGCTCCCAATGATTTCCACATTCAGGTCACTACATGTTAGGGTTATTAGGTTGCATTGTAAGGGATATAATTTTCCCTAACTCTTTATGAACCTCTCCCTTCATTGGTTTTGTTTCCTTTGATTCCATTCACCCTGGGGATTGGCACTAGTCTTCCTAGTTCAGCTATCACCCCTTTTATCTATACTACAAAAGTACCAAAAATTGTTTTGCTTAGGATTAGATAATATCAAAGGCTCATACACCAAGTCACAAATGTCAAAAACTCAATTAGCTTAACACAACAATACATAGAACTTGGCCCTCATTCGATTATCTCATAGGGTCATACTATAACAGGCTATAGCATATGGGGAACATGCTAAGGATAGTTGAAAAAAGTTCACCATAATTGATCTACATCCCTTCCTACAAGCACAAAATATTGGAATTACATTAATTAATAACTTTATTGCATACTGGCCTCAACCATAAAGTGTAGGAATGTTAACTCTATAGAAAAATATTAAATGTCACCTGCTAACATTTGCTATAGGACTACACATTTATTATATGTTTGATATTTCCCAATGTTCCCCCAAGTTTTCGAGACGTGGGGACGTTGAAGCAGGGAAATGCATAAATGACATATGCAGAAGAAACCCCCCCAATTTTAGGAAACATTGAAGGGTACGTCAGGGTCTTCAAGATAGGGGACCCCAACATGAATACTACAAAATTTATATTAGAATGCATAAAAATTGAAAGTTGGAGCATAAGTCATTAATGTTTTTTCTTTGGAAACACCCCAAAATCGCTCTCTAAAAGACCGCTTTCTGCTTTGCTGATCAATGTTTGTGATTCATGAAGTCTACCAATATCATAACAATTCAATCAACATTAGGATAGTCATGTAGTCTACCTTGATTGATGGCCCATAATGTAGCTCTATTAGTCCCGAAAAACTTAATAGTAAATACTCAAGTCTCAATGACAAAAGCGAGTTCATTCTATCTTTTCTTTCTTGTCCTTGCTTCTCATAGGCAGGGACTTTGCATTCAACATAAAACAAAGGAAAAATAGGGCTTGTTCATACAAATAGGACCAACCTAATTCATACCCTAGGTGACACAAGCAAGCATTCAAGCCTATAAAAAATCTCAAGCCTCAAGTTGCATGTAATAGTCTCAAGCAATAAGAAACGAACTTGTAAAAGACTCAAGTAAAAATAAAAATGGTGATGCTTTAGCTTCAAACTTCATACATATTGTAGCTTGCTGCGTTGTGCCCAACATGATGCTTTTGAAGTTGCCTTCCTCATTGGCCTCAACTGTCAATCCACCTCTCTCAATCGCAATGTAGAACTTAGAAGCCATTGCCTACATCTACCTCTCTCTCACATCAGTGTTGCTTGCTCAATCAAACCGAAGAAGACACTAGAGAGACTTGTCTTGTGCATCATTGAATTTAAAATACACATATACATACATAGGGTCCACTACGACCCCCATGACCGCCAGGGCCTTCTAGCTCTAGAGGCAGAGCCATTTCCAGAGCGATTACCTTTGATCGTAAAAGGGGTAGAGGGAATCAATAGTTATTTACTTGATTTCATTTATATGAGATACATTGATTGTAATTTTTGGTGATTCATGAGTTGGGGACTCAGTATTCAAGACGATTCATTTTTCATTTGTGATGTATCATTAGACGTCTTATACATCTTATATATTGGTTTTCTTTCCATATTCATGTGGCAATGTGTTTATTTGATGTAACACCCCGGTTTTGACCTCGGTGGCATTAAAAATGTATATGATGTATATATTGTAATTAATTGTGGTGTGGAGCTAAAGGCAAAAGCCC
Source organism: Pseudotsuga menziesii (assembly GCA_001517045.1). NCBI lineage: Eukaryota > Viridiplantae > Streptophyta > Pinopsida > Pinales > Pinaceae > Pseudotsuga > Pseudotsuga menziesii. The sequence goes on along the minus strand of LPNX010363835.1, from coordinate 48,458 downwards.
CACCATTGATTTAATGTTTTATGTTCTGGCGCCCCACCATTGATTTAATGTTTTATGTTCCGGCGATTAAAATCGTTGCCGATGGTATATCGTGCTATCCGGCACATTATAATTTTTTGCATCATGTAAATATGCATTTTAATTAAAAATACCCACAGCTAGCTATGTCAATGCAACCATAATGAAAAGGGCATGATTTTCCTAAGGATAAGGAGGGGGAAATATTTAACCTTTGGGGCCAATGGATAAAAGCCAAATGTCAAAGGGAGAACCCATGAAACAGTCAACTACCTTTCTTGTCTCATTCACCCAATCATTTATTTCTTCCAGAAATTGGTTGAAGTAGTTATTGCATGGGGATGGGAGGAGTATGGGCAGGAAATTCGAATTTGGGGAAAACCCATTTTTGGGGAAAATCAATTTTGATTTTTGGGGCAAGTAAACACCCAAAAATGCATAAGGATAAGGAGGGGGAAATATTTAACCTTTGGGGCCAATGGATAAAAGCCAAATGTCAAAGGGAGAACCCATGAAACAGTCAACTACCTTTCTTGTCTCATTCACCCAATCATTTAATTCTTCCAGAAATTGGTTGAAGTAGTTATTGCATGGGGATGGGAGGAGTATGGGCAGGAAATTCGAATTTGGGGAAAACCCATTTTTGGGGAAAATCAATTTTGATTTTTGGGGCAAGTAAACACCCAAAAATGCATGCCATTGGGACATACATCCACGTTCCTCATTTTTGCTCACACAAGGAAGTTTGGGAGCCGTTTTCACCTCCACGATTTTTCCTGTGGTATCCTCTCCTTCACGATTGGGCTCCTGGGCGTTTTCATCTTCACCATTCACCCACGTTGGGGTTCTCTCAAGTGGCTGGGAATTCTCTGTGTGAGAAATTCATTTTTGAGTTGCTGTGGGTGTGTTTTTCCCTCATGTGGGTAGTCATTTCCTCATTCTCCTGGGCTGTGGATTTGTTTTTGGTAATGATATATGGTTGGATTTCTTTCCCCAACGTTTCTGTTGCATTTCCCCACTTATTGCCAAGCTAAAAATCATTTTTGAATTGCCCAACGACTTGGAGGAGAGACCACGTTCTCTTGGCTGTGTTTGAATTCGTTTTTTGGCCACGTTAGGGCCAAAACGTTCTTGAGAAATCGAATTTCTGTCAGGGGTTGTTCTTACCCTCCTTGGCAACTAATTTTGTGGCTGAACTGTTTTCCTCAACCCAAAAATGGTGTATATTGTTTTGTATGCAATTGGTCTTTGGACTGTGTAGGAGTGGAAAGGAGTCTGCTTGACAAACCTAGTGTTCTGCAGGAGCCTCATAGACAGAGCTAGAGGGATGGCTCTCTTCTCTACACCCCTTGAATAGCACTGGAAGGGAAGTCATGGCCTGAGGGACTGTGCAGCAGAGAAGGGAGTGATTCCTTGTGTTGGGTGTGTGTGGATGTCTTAGGAGTCAAGCTAGTTCTGGTGTAGGCATCGTTAGCTCTTCAGTGAGCCCACTAGCTTAGCAGACAGTGCTTCCATCTCCTGATGACCTGATAACCCCAACTTGTTGGCTTGGTTATGTGTTGTTGTGTCCCCTTGGCTGTCTGATAAACCCAAACCTAGCTTTGGCTTGATTGAGTTTTCACATATCTTTGGCTATGTGTTAGCCTGCTTAGTTTCCTTATTCCTTATGCGAATCATGTCCAACTCGGGGGTGGCAGTGTTGCTGAGAGATTAAGGAGCACACTGGCCTATGGTTGGGTGGAACGTTGCAGCGACATAGCTGGTTGCGGGGCGTTCTTCTTCATAAGATAAGTATTCTTGTGTTTAAATCCCTGCAATTACATTTGATAATGAATTACAATGAACATGCTAAATGCTTGGATGTATGGGTTTTCTTCCGCTGTATGGTAATAATGTATGCATGTTTTAGTTCAAAGCATTTCAATTTTTATTATTATGTTCATGGGGCTAGTTGCCCGGGTATATAGTATTATGGTAGCTTCCTCTTCGTCGGTCGGATGGTCGGGGACGTTACATTTGATGTTTAAAAAATTGAAAAAAATGAATATTTTGTATTTTTTAAGTTTGTTGATATATTGCCGATGTTTGCTGACATTTTCCCCAATAAATCCAATATGTTATTTTTGGACCCTCAACGATATATTTGCCAACATGATATTTGTAACCTTGATATTAACAATTATTAAGTTTTGCATGTTTTTATGAATTTTTTAGTATATCAATTCATCAGTTGGTTTTTGTTTTGTATTGGTTTGGCCCTCGGCTAGTATTGGTTCTAATGAAAATTTTACAAGTTAAAGTACAATGTGGGAGTGCAAACACAACTTAAAGTTCCAATAGATCTAAACTCATAACTAACAACTAAAACAACTAGCTAATAAAGAAGGATAAGAAGTAAAGTATAGGTACACATAAAGCTATGAACAAGATAGAGTGCTAAGCCTAAAAACAAATGACACTCAATGTTGATCGAGGGGAGATGATGTTAAGATGTGTTCGAGCCAATTGTTGAGGACAAGTATGGGGATTGCGAGGCAATTTTCCCATGAGAGTCATTAATCTTTGTGAAATCATTGAATTATTGGTAGATACATCCTTCGAGGTGTAGTTGGTTTTGGGGTCTTGGTTGTATCATCCCGAGGGAAGCATAGGAGCTTGACTCTCATATCGTCCAACGCTGTGGAGAAGAAAGTATTGTTGGAAGCATGGCAACACAACACTTAATGGGGGGTGTTCAGGTTGCCTAGAACTGAGTTGTCTCTTGGAATTCCTTATGCTTTGGTGATGTTGCGTGTGCAACATGTGGCCTAGAATGCAGTTCCATGAAGGTTGCGTAGATATTGGTTGGTCCTTCTAGTGGTGGTTGACGAGAAAGTTGAGGTCTCACCATTTTGGAGTTTGAAGGTTGTTTGAAGTTCCATGTGAAGGTCCTTGTCCTGCCACTTGTTGCCTTGATTGGACCAAGAGGTAAGAAGTTATCTGCTTGAAGGTCTTTGATTGAGACAAGGTGTGAAGAACATGGGTTGTAGAGAGCAAGCGATTGCTAGTGTAGGTAGTGGAAAAGAATGAAAAGGGAGCCAGCCACTAGAGTCTTGGAATATGCAATGAAACCTCCCATGGATCTCATAGTAGGAGAGACATCTAAATGTGAAATGCTTCTATGTTTTTGGCTCATGTAAGGACATAATTGGTAGACCCTATTTGATTGTGGGATGCGGTGGTTGGTCTCAACTTGAACATTGTGAGAACCCACTCGAAATTGATTAAAGGGGGATTTGTACGGCATGCATTCATTTTTTTTTGTGTATGCTAAAGTTGAATGGTCAGGTCATCTATGATCTCTAGGAAGTGCTTAGAGTAGGAAGCTAGCTTTAGGCTAAGGCCTTCTAAGTTCAGGCAGTGCTATATAGGTGATCTAAATGTACTGTCTATATATGTCCTCTTTGATTACTTGGTTTATGGCTTGCTTAGAAGATAAGAGGTGACCTATTGCGCCAAGCAAGCACTTGAAGGGGGAAGACAATTTGGGGAGATGGAAACAGATTGGAGAAGTTGAAAGGCCTCTAAGAACCAACAACTTACTTGCCTTGGGGTCTAGTTGAGGTAGTTGCCTTGGACAAAGTGTTAGGTATGGATACCAATCCGTTCTAGAGGTAGAATCCCTAAAGATCCGAACTTTGTGAAGCAATGAGACCAGTCGAAAGATGGTTTCTAGGCATAAAGGCTAGACCCTGAATTCTACCTAAACAATGGAACGGAGAATTGTTCATTTGCAAGGGATGGTGCATTTGAGCAACGTTGGGAGTTTCTTAGTCTTAGCCGAATCGGCCTACAGCATACTTAGTCCTTGGATCCCAAATCCATAAAGAACCGAGGGTGAGATGATTGTCTCCATAAGGTGCATCTTGGACGAGATGCTGTGAAAGTGTTTTTGAAAGCATTGCTGCTCAAGAAGGGCAAGAGAGAAATGACCTTTATTCAGCCAAGGCTGGAAGCCCTGTTGCAATTTGAACCATGGCCCTGGATACGTGATGATGCTTACAGAAAACTCAAGTGAAAGCTACCATCGAAACACTGTAGTAATGAGATGCATTTTGAATGTTAAAGGAATTTGTGAATAGTTTTATATTCTGAACCAAAAATATGAATACTGTCCTACAGGCTACTTGTTATGAAAGAAAACAAGTTCTTTATTACATGCCCAATGATGGTAGGAGTTAGGTTTCCACTTCATTCTTGTGAAGTTATGAATAAAGCCCTACAAGCTACATGTTATGAAAGAAAACAAGTTCTTTATTACATGCCCAATAATGGAAGGAGTTAGGTTTCTACTTCTTTCTTGTGAAGTTTTGTTGTTTTCTTCACTTTGTGTGAACTACATTATCTCCTTGTTCCCACTGTAAATTTATCCAGAAAAATCCTATAATAGTGAGTGAGCCTACAGGGTTTGTGAACCACTGAACTGTCTGGGAGGGATTTTGTGAAGGTTGTCATTAGACATGCTGGAAGATTCACAGAAACGTGTAATATGAATATAAATACACATGACTCAGGGTTATACTTAGAAAGACTGCAGAGTCTTGGTAAACTAAAATTATATTTAATATTTAAATTTGACAAAAAATATTTAAAATTTGATTAAAGTATATTTAAAATATTAATTTTCACATCCATGTTTTCTAACAGATTTAACCCTACCCGTTTAGGTGATTTTAGTTGAGTTTACTTCGGGTGAGTTTCATGGGTACTTGGATATATATGCATGCAGTCAGAGTTATCTTCCACACATGCAGTGACTGAACAGAATTGAATCCATTGCACACCTTCTGTGAATCTTTGCTCAAATCATGTTTGTCTGTCTAGTTCATGTTTGTCTCTATCAATCTAAAGTATGTGGTCATGTTCTGTGTTGAACTGCTTGTCACATTTTTGGACTTTATTTTTCCTTCTCACTTGGAAGCGCATTACAATTCTGTGTATTTTCAGTAATAAAACATTTACAAATTAATATCTGGGTCTGGATTCTGGTCAACACCCAGCCCAACTTAAGGTCACTTAAATAGTTGTATTGTGCCATAGATTTTCCCTTTCGGACTGTTCATAATTTCCCTTATTTTTGACAGTCCAATTCTACACCACTAGTGTGCATGGAATGCAGAACCTTTCACCTGCTTTATTTTATAATGTCTCTTCTGTTTCAATTTGGATCACTCAAGAAGTGGTCTATGATCAATGTATTGCCATATACTTCTATTCAGTTCTAGTTTAATTCTGTACATTCTTTGTTTATAGCGGATATTATATTCCATGAGACTTTTTTTTTATCTTACAGCATTTGCTTGGTTATGTTCTCAGAAATTTGTTGTGGAGATCCAATCTACAAAGTTTGGACATGGAGGAAGCAAGTGACGATGGAGATAATGTGTGCCCGCTTTGTGCTGAGGAAATGGATTTGACAGATAAGCAATTAAAACCTTGTCAATGTGGCTATGAGGTTTGCTTCTAAGCTGTTATTTTCTGATTTGCTTTGTATTCTCTGCTAAATGTATTTTGGGTGATTTTCAGTTATATCTATTAAATTGAGCACATAGATCTGTGGACAAACACACAACTCACAAGATAGATCACAGAATTTACTCAGTTATTGAAGAATGAAACAGTGCAAAAATGGCTTGCAGCTTTGAATGCTTTTCATTAATCAAAGAGTAATTAGATAATAATTACAATGAAGTACAATGGCTTAAATAGCCACATGCAATTCGAATCCACATGAGGAAATTCGAATTGATTAGACTCTACTTGACTGTAGGGAACTAAGACCTTGTCTAAATCACTGTTGGAGGACTCAATAGTTAACTGACCTTGTCTAAACCATAACCGGAGTTCATCGGAGTTCTAAAACACAACTCAAGTGTTACATTCAGTGTTGACTGAGGCTAACTGACTGTGGTAGGTGAGAAATGTGCCCCTCCTGAGTGCAAACATGCAAACCTAGCGCTAACTGAATGTAGAGGACTAGAATTGAATGTAATTGACTCCTAACTTAGCTTGACTAGTCACTAACTGAACTGAACTGATCTTGGTTGGTTTCGGCACTTCCAGTGGCTCCTAAATTGTAGGGATTGGTCTAGTAGGCTCCTAAACTGATGCAATCAAGTGCAATTAGTGGTAGTAGGCCTCAATTAGTGTTCCCCACACTTTAGTAACTAAAACATGTGCCCCAATTATGCCAAGTGGACCCAATGGTGCTAGTGACTAAAAATAGACTTGATGAACTCTCGATTTAGACATGACTCCTGATTTAGACATATGACCAAATTGGACAAGGGAGGATTAATAATCCTAACACCCCCCCTGAATGCTAACTTGGACAATTTGTGGGCCCTGGTAACTAAGACCATAGGTCACCCACTACATCAAGTAAAGTAAAGTAACTGCTCAAAAACAAGGTGCTGGGGGAAAAACCACATGGAAAAAAAATACCCCCCCCTCTAATTAAGTAGGTAGAATCAGGATCAATCTGGTTCTTCTGTGCACAGGTATCCTGGGGCCTGGCATGTGGACCTCTCCATCATTATGTCTGGAGGAATCTTCCTCTTTGGAAGAAGAATGATATGCTCAACTAAATCAGAAATATAGACAGCTGCTGGATGAAGACTGGACCCATGTAGAGCAACTGAAGTCAACTGATAAGTGAGAAAAGCTTCTTGAGGATTCAGAACATGTGAGGAACACTCAAGAAACTGATATGTTGCAGCCATGAACAACAAACCATGAGTGGTAAGAACAACCCCAAGTGTTAGGAGCAAGTGTCCAGGCGGATGCAGAAAATCTTCCTCTTTACTGGTTCTGTGAGGAGATGAGCATGTGATCAATGGTAAAGAAGCACTGGGACTGTTGAGAGCGAATGCTTGAGCTCCATAGTCTGATATAATATCAACAACCTCATATGAGGAAACTAACACCAAATCCCCATCAACAGTTTTGAAGAGAAAGTGCGGTACTTGATTTTTCACACCGGAATTGGTGAGAGCAGCTACAAGCATGACTGAAAGCTCTTGGATTTTAAAATATGAATCAAATAATATCAGATCAGAAAGTAAATCAGATCTAAATAGGTTCAAAACAGATTCAAAACTGTGAAATGGAATCAAATCCCGAGCAACAGTTTTGTAGGAGACTTGCGGTACTTGTTTCTTCACACCGTTGATGAGAACAACTACAAGTAGTACTGAAAGATTATGAATTTGATATATTAAACCAAGCAATATCAGATCCAATAAGGTTAATATCAGATTCAAATAAATGGTTAATCGAGACGGTGGATGCATAGCTTTCTTCTTCTTCAAAATTCTGAATTTTGGTGCATGCAATCCTGTAGGAATTTGTTGGAAGATCTAGATCATGGGGAGCGAATGGATCACTCTGGTAATTTGATATTTCTTCCAAAATATCCAAGGTATCACATATTTGCACACCAGCAACAACATTAAAGGGAGAAAAATCAAATTTCTCTTCATTTTTGGAAACAATTACTGGCAAATTTTGCACATAATTCAAAGGAAAATCACCGGTGAATGTTTGCATGGAAGTGCAATAGTATTTTTCTTCAGTATCAGAGATTCGAATGTCTTCTTCTGTTTCAGAAATATGAGGAGATGAGATATTAGATATCTCATAAACTTCCGAAGCATCCGGAGAAGGAGTCACTGGATGGAGACTGTCTTCAATTCGAATTGACTGTGTAGAAGCTTCTGCTTCTTCTTCATCTTGAACAACTTCATCAGAGAGAGTGGAGGCCGAGATTTTTGGATCAAGAGTGCTTATGGTGCTGGATATTCTCTCCAAAGTGCTATTATGATCCTCATCAATCACTCCAAAGGTCCTGTCCAATCTTGTCCAGAGTTCCTTCGGGTCTTCAATAGGTCTACTGAGGTAGCGCAAGCTAGGAGAAAGACCCATTGCTATTGTTCCAAAAGCTCCATCACATTTATTCAGCTAGTCATTCTACTAAAACACTCTTTACCGAGTCCAATAGACACCATATAGAGACCTTGTCTCATCAGAGATGCAATCATCTTCTTCTTCCATTCTGAATAGTTTGAGAATAGAGAGAGAAGAGGAACTGATGAGTCCATTTGAAGTTATACCTACAAAAAACAAAAAGGGCACCGTAAGGTTGACAGCCTGCACATTTCAGGTTTTCATCACACCCAACATAGTTGATCAAGCAAGCTTGATCAACAATTCCTTTACTTGGGGTATTAAGTGGTAAACCTTCTGCTTCTGGTGCAGAGCTGGAAGGAGCAATTTTGCTAAAAAATGATCCAGTAGGAGATTTGAGGAGGAGAAGTGCTTTGTCCGCCGAGGCTCTGATACCATATTAAATTGAGAGCACTTAGTTCTGTGGACAAACACACAACTCACAAGATAGATCACACAATTTACTCAGTTATTGAAGAATGAAACAGTGCAAAAATGGCTTGCAGCTGTGAATTGCTTTTCATTAATCAAAGAGTAATTAGATAATAATTACAATGAAGTACAATGGATTAAATAGCGACATGCAATTCGAATCCACATGAGGAAATTCGCTCTACTTGACTGTAGGTAACTAAGACCTTGTCTAAATCACTGTCAGAGGACTCAATAGTTAACTGACCTTGTCTAAACCATAACCGGAGTTCATCGGAGTTCTAAAACACAACTCAAGTGTTGCATTCAGTGTTGACTGAGGCTAACTGACTGTGGTAGGTGAGAAATGTGCCCCTCCTGAGTGAAGCCATGCAAACCTAGCGCTAACTAAATGTAGAGGACTAGAACTGAATGTAACTGACGCCTAACTTAGCTTGACTAGTCATTAACTGAACTGAACTGACCTTGGTTGGTTTCGGCACTTCCAGTGGCTCCTAAATTGTAGGGATTGGTCTAGGAGGCTCCTAAACTGATGCAATCAAGTGCAATCAGTGGCAGTAGGCTTCAATTAGTGTTCCTCACACTTTAGTAACTGAAACATGTGCCCCAATTAGGCCAAGTGGACCCAATGGTGCTAGTGACTAAAAATGGACTGGATGGACTCCCGATTTAGACATATGACCAAATTGGACAAAGGAGGATTAATAATCCTAACAATATCTGTAGGATTGATGAAGTTAAACTCGGATTCTGATGTGGGGCTATATCTTTTTGTTTGTTAGTTTAAGTGATACTTATTTGAAAGAATCCATTGTTTTGGTTGTCGTATATTAATAGTAAAACTTGCAGGACAGTGGGAAGGTAGTAAATAGGATTGGGACTTACCTTGTCTGGATGAAGCTGACAAGTTTAGAATTGTCATCTGTCCAACATGCATAAAAAGGAAATCTAAAGTAGGCCACAGGTACATGTAACAAGAATCATAAAAGCTAGCTTGTAAATCCAGAGACATGCTGAGTTGTGTATAAAAGATTTTTGAATTTGCTGAATTGATCTCAATGTTGTGAAGGAATTCACTTTAGGTTTGGTTTTTGAAGTCATGTGAATTTTTTTGAAGTCGACAGAGGGGACTGTATTACAGTATTGTTTCTTTCCATATTGGTTGGAATTTAGTTAGCTATTTCATCTTCCGTAAATCCATGTTCCAGTATTCTTCATGTAATTTACTAATTTATGTTTAAGGTATTGTAGCTGTCTGGCATTCCTGTGGTCATCCTCATGATATTTCTCATATACAGATAGATAGATAGATCGATACTGTCCATGTCTAAATCTGTAAATTGGAGTTTATAGAAGCTTAGCTTTGGCAATCGGAACAAGTCATTTCCAGATAATGCAAGACCCCCATATTTACTGTTAGAAATTTCAGCACCCTATATCCTTAGAATAGTGCTTGCAAAATTAGGAGGATATTAAAGTGTATTCATCTTTACATCTTTTGGCACAATTCATTAAGTCTCTTATTTCAGATGGCAAATTAGTCTTCAACTGCCACATCTATTCATTCTATGGTGTCTTGCTAAGATCCCTTGTTGCTGGGGGTGTTTTAACTTTTCATATAAACATCTTTCGACAGCTTTCATATAGAGCTTCCAAATATTTTGGAATATCAACTAGCAACTGTTTTCTTAATGTGGTGGGTCGGTAAAATCAGTACCAGTATTCTCTTGAACTATGCCATATATTAAATATTGCCAAAACATGCTGGATTTTATAGTCAGTGATATCAGTAAATCTGGTAAAATTTGTTGCTTTTAGTTTTGAAGTTACATATGTTCTACATTCTCTGCCTTGCAGATTTGTGTGTGGTGTTGGCATCATATAATGGAGATGGCAGAGACAGACAGGCGTTGCCCGGCATGTCGGGAACCATACAATAAGGAAAAGATAGTTGGGATGTCTGTGAATTGTGAGAGGTAGGCAACATATTTTAAGAGTTGGTTTTCTATAGAAATTTATGAGATTATTTGTGGTAATTGCAGAGACCATAATTTCTCCTTCAATGTAGTTGATTAAAAGATTCATTATTTCAATATGCAATGTGCACCAGACATCGGCTACAAGTTAAATGTGGTTGCAATTTATGTTTTACAGCAAATTCCTTTTGAGGTCAAAATGTGATTACAATTGAGCAGATTCAGATCATTACTGTTTGTTTTTTGTCACTTTTTACATCGTGCAGATTGACAGATATTAATTTTGAAAAGAGGCATAAGGCTCATAAGTCAAAGACAAAAGTGGCTGAAGCACGTAAGCATCTTAGTGATGTTCGTGTCATTCAAAGAAATCTTGTATATGTTGTTGGTATACCTACAAGCTTAGCCAATGAAAAGGTATGCAATCATTTTATAAGTTATCAAATGCCTGGGCCGAGGCATAGTCATGTACGTAAACTGGTTGGAAATTTAAATCCAATGGTAGTTTACTATGTTTACTATTACATATTCTGTTTGCTTTTTCGAAACTCCCATGGATGCATCCATCTTAATCAATATTTCCACATTTAAACAGTTTTTAAAAATGGTTGAACTGTTATGTGCTGTCAGTTATATATGCAAGAGCATATTTGTCATGTGAGTAAGTTTGTTTTTTATGAATTGTCATTTTTAGAATCTTGAGCGACGGGAGTTTTTTGGGCAATATGGAAAAATTCTAAAGGTGTCGATTTCTTGTTCTAGCTCCCACAGCGCTCAGCATTCTACTACTGGAACGACGTCACGTGTGTAAGTTCAGCTGCATCCATTTATTGTTGTACATAAATATAGGCTACTTAAATTTTGTTTTGAATTTTCTTTTTCCCTTTTATGCAATTAAAAGGGTGATTGCTTTGAGTGAGCGATTGCACATTGGTTTATGATATATTTTAGATTTTTTAAGAACTCAGTCCCTAGTCTCTTTACAGAATTAAAAGTTTATTTTTCGTTTTGATTTCTTGATTGGTTGCACATTGATTTGAGCATGAGCCATTGATGCAAGATGCAGTAATGGATGCTAAGCATATATTGAACTGTATGTTTTCTTGCATTTAATGCTTGTGTGCTGCAGTAGTTGGTTTAATCACTGATTTACGTGCAATCAGATTTTGGTATGGATTCAATTGAATATAATATGGGTTCTGCGAACTAATTGAAAATTAAAAATTAAATGCGCTGTATCTTTATTTCTGTTTCTCACCTGAATTGGTTTCTATTATTCTATATTGTTCTTTAACATTCCTGTTATGTGTTTGCAATCTGAAATTGTTTGATTGTAATTCAGATATATTACTTTTATGAAGGAGGAGGATGCTCATCGTTGTATCCAGGCAGTAAATGGCTATATACTTGAAGGACAACCATTGCGGTAAAATTGAAACTCCAGGAGTGCTGCATTTCATTTGTCTGTGTCTTAGTATCTGTTCAATCTTTGCATTAATTTTACTTTAACTTGTAATGAGGTATTTGCAGAGCATGTTTTGGCACCACGAAGTACTGTTATGCCTGGCTTAAAAATATGGTATGCGTTGTTGTGTTATATTTTTCAAGCTTATGCCAGTGCTCCCAGGATTCTTTATTTTATAATTTTTCTAAGAGATATCTTCTGGTGTCAGCCTTGCAACAATCCAGATTGTTTGTACTTGCATGATGTGGGTTCCGAAGAAGATAGTTACACAAAAGAGGAGCTAGCTTCAAAATGTGGGAGGTATGAGAATTGCGAATACAGAGTGCTTTGCATTATTGTTTCTTCCCATTTCATCTCATGTTAAACCTATAAGTTAAGGAAAACTTACTACAGGACTTATAAGTTATAGGGATGTGCATGTATGTTCAAAACACCAGTTCGAGAATTTATTTATATGTTCATGTTCCAAGGAACGGGGGAAGAAATTGGAATTGTAGAAAAACTGAGTTTACTGCTTGCTGGTTTAAATGCACATTTCGTGGTTTTCACTTACAGCCGGTTTTGCATTGGCTGTAAGTTACTTATGAAATTTTCTGAACAATTTAAACACACAATAAAACTTCACTAACAGGCTGAAAACAAATACATATGGACAGTCACACCATAAATTTTTAACTCAGAGATTTTTGGCCAAATAAGCCCTGGAAAAACCCCCACGGGGAAAACCAGTCAGAGAGAGGAGAGAGATTTTATTATTTTCTTCAGCAAAAATTAGACATTAAATTTACAGTGAAAAATTCCAACTTATCTCAACCCAGATTTTGACCAGCAGCAGACTGTCTCGATTTCTGTGCATGAACAGCACCTCGATTTCTGAGCCAACCGTACAGTAATAAATGCAGGCCGTACACTTCAAACTGACCTCGATTTCTGTGCAAAATCGTACAGCATTTAATGCAGGGCCGCACCCTCGATTTCTGTGCTGTCCGTACCCTCGATATCTGTGCAAATTTAATGCTGCCCGTACAGCAATAAATGCAGGCCGTACAGACCCAAACTCCTCGATTTCTGTGCAGGAAAAATAAATGCAAAACCGTACAGCATTAATGGCAGCCGTACTCCTCGATTTCTATGCACATTAAATGCAGCCGTACAGCATTAATGGGGCCGTACTCTCCTCTCGATTTCTGTGCCTGAGTTAATGCTCCTGTACTCCTTTCGATTTCTGTGCATGTATTTTCTCTGAAAAAAAAAATGAACAAACCCTCCTCGTCCTCCTCTCTCAGCGCTTCTCTCTTCTCCTGAAAAGTGAAAAGTGATTGTCCTTTTGCCTCCCTCATGCTTTTTGTTTGACCTAAGTGAGTTTCTAATCCAACGGCGGAAAAGAGATCTAATCCAATGGATGAGAATCAATGAGAGTAAAATTCCCTTTTATTTAATTCACATAAATAAAATTACTCACTCACTTAAATTTATCAAAAAGTGACTTTATGTTTATAAAGTCTCATTAAGTGACATTTAATGTGAGGGTCACCTTTTTTCCTCTTAAAGTGACTTAGGCAAAATAAAGTCACCTAGGGAACATCTGCCTAGGTACAAAAACTAACAGGAATGCACACACAAAACTGAGGAAGACTGTTATCAACTGAACTGGGATGTACAAGCTTAATAGAAAAGTGGAAGAACAAGGCATTTCCAGCCTTACTTTAATTATAGTATAATGATAAACCCATCAATAAATTAGTAATTTATTCTTTTGTAGCTGTTGGTTAGACTGCGGTCTAGTGGTAAGTTAGTGTAGATTTACCTTATGGTTCCATGCTCAGCCATTATGGTTCTACCAGAGACTCTCCAAAGCAACATGCTTCAGGAGTCCTGTTCTGGTTTGGACAAAATATGGGGGGTTTCAGTAAAAACATATTTATTACTAACTAATAGTGACCCCAGAAGTCTTACCAAAAAAGGAGAAATCGATAATTCTTTTACCCATGAATAGTAAGATTCAAGAATTGATCAGTATAAAATTGAAATTGTTTGTACATGTATATTAAAAAGAAAATTAACAAAATAATGTTATCATTTAAATTATTTAAAAAAAATATGTAATAGCATGCTGCAAAATAGTTTTATGTTCTCTAAATAGACTCAAGTAGTTAGTTATAGGAGATTGCAGATCACATGTTTGCATAATTCCATAGCGATATGCAACACTTAGACATCCTACTTGTAGGCCAAGTTGCTGGATTTGGCGATTTTTTGCCTTCACATTCGAAAATTTGTCGGGATTTTTTGGACAGCCGATTTTAATCATTGAGAACCGCTAATTTTCAATACACGACCATAGGACGACGACATGAAGAGGAAACTGGACGCGTCAATCGGCCCGAATTGTCTGAAGGTCTGCTTAAAATCAATGAAAGTATTTCTTTTGGTATTTGGGTGGCCCGTAGGTAAACCTTAAGGCGAATCGTGCAAGTGTTCACTGTTCAGTGGTGACTGTGAACAGTTGGCGGCCAATGGGTAAACCCTACCGTGAGTGTTCACAGACCATGGTTCATTGTTCATTGTTTAGTGGTGAGTGTGAATGGTTCAATGTTCACGCTTTAATGAACGGTTTAATGTTCATGGTTCAGGGATTAGCGCGAAAATCAAAGAGCTTGTTGTCGCATCTTGGGAGAACAAGAAATTTCGACAACACCTCTTTCTACCATTGCTTTTAGGGAAAAAACATACATTAAGGGAAAATATAATAAAGTATATTACTAAGTTAGATAGGATAATTATATAAAATAATGTAAACATAAGTTGCCTTTCATCTTAGCTCGGTGGGCTAGCTCAAGTGGTTGAGTGTTGTAGGTTGTGAGCAGAAGGTCTCGGGGTCAAATCCTCGGGTGGCTATATATTGATATATAAAGGCCTCACTTGATGTGCCCATCGGGTTAGCTCAGTAATCAAAGTGAACAGGGTGAGTTCCCTTCGGGTGGGCCCCTTGTGATTTCTTCCTGGGGATGTAGCAGCCTTGTTGGGGGATTTGTGAACCACAACATAAAAAAAAAAATGCCTATCATATTCAAAGAAATAGAAAATCTAATTAATAATTTAGCTTATTAAAAAATGTTAGTTTTGTACCTAGGGAAGTGTTTCCCTAGGTGACTTTAGCCTTTAGTCACTTAGTGAAGGGAAATAAAGTGAACCTTGCATTAAATGACTTAAAAAGCATTTAATGTGACTTTAGAGCATTAAAGTCACTTTTTGATAAATTTAAGTGGGTGAGTGAAATTAATATTTTAGAAATAAAATATGAGCATTTAATTTCAACCATTGATCTAATTCATTCATAGCCATTGGATTGAGATCTCTTCACCTACCTAGGGTTGAGAAGCAAAAAGCAAGGAAAAGGCAAAACATGATTTTTTTTCTTGTTGATGAGTTTGAAGAAGAGAGAGTTGAGGAGAGAGTGGGCATGAATATAGAGGCAGCCTGCTAGAGAAAATACAGTGGGCACAAATATCGAGGAGGGGTGCAGATTTGGCACACAAATCGAGGCAGCCGTACAGTTCATCTTGTGCTTGAATATCGAGGAGTTTGCTGGGCACACTAGTCGAGGAGAACATCATTTATTGCAGTGTGTACCTTGCACAAATATCGAGGCTGTACACAGTCCGTACAGCACAAAACCGAGGTCCGTACAGGCAGTATGGACTGTACCTTTCTGCACAGATTTTGAGGTTATCTTCAGGCACGAATCCCGAGGAAGCACGTGTGGTTTTGTGACACAAAATTCGAGGGCCGTACTGCTGCATTTATTGCAGACCGTACAACACTAATTTCGAGGCAGTCTGGCACAGAGTTCAAGGTCAGATTTAAGGGCTCATTTTGGCACATTTTTCGAGAAGGTAAATAGCATAGAAATTGAGACAGCCTTTGCACGGAAACCGATACAACTTGCTGGTCAAATTTCTGGGTTGAGATAAGTTGGATTTTTGACTGTAAATTTCTTGCCTGATTTTTATGCTAAGAAATAATAAACTCTCTCTCTCTCTGACTGGTTTTCCCCTAATGGGTTTTTCCAGGGCCATTGGCGAAAAATACTAGTGTTCTGTGTGTTGAATGGCGTGCTGATATTTTATTTACCGTCACTGAAATTTTTTTGTTTATTTCCAACACTTTATTTTTCTGAGTATGTCATAAACAGAGATATAATTTTTCACTTAAAACCGGTGGCTGAAAACTATAAAAAATCTACAAAAAAGTTATGTATTATTATATTTATTGAAAATTTCCATATACTTTTTAGTTTTCAAAATTTCTAGTCTCTCGAACTATATGCAGAATTTTATGGCCAAATTTTTCATTGTCGATTTTTTGTCGAACTTCAAGGTCTTCGAATTTGAACACGAACTCAAACCAAGTGACTTAGCCTATAGGAGGCTTCAGAGTCAGACCCACACATTAGAGACATTTGATCTTGGTCTTCCTTTCCGCTTCCTCTTTAAGGTCATTGGGGCTGCCTTATGTAGCTCCACAAAATTTACTTCGACGCAACTTTGCTTAGGTGGTTTCCAAATTTAATGGGAACTTGTCGTCCCTAAGGCCTGTCTTTTAACTGGACAGTCTATTCTTCCACTCTATTACAACCAGCGTATTTATATACTTCTTTCATGTTTTGTAATGTCCTCTTCTGCTTAGGCATTGAGGACCAACCCGCTAACCTATGTGATTCCTATAGGTTCGAGTGGGTCCTGACAGTCAAGGAATCAGCCGAAGACTGATGCCACATATAGAAGATCTAGGGCATCAATATTATATCACCATTGGGTCGAAGATGGCCACTAGAGCCAAATGCCACCTGCATGCAGGACAGCCGGGCATTATTTAATGATGCATGCACCCGATTAAGTCTCCATGCGCATGCATGCAAGTCAACTGCAAATTAGAAGATAAAGTGACCTAATTAGGTCAACAGTTAGGGTTTTCGCAGTTGAGAGTTATAAAAGAAAGATAAAGTGAATGGAGAAGGCACTTATGTGATAATTGATTTGTGGAGTCGAATTGGAGAGCTCGGCGAGCTAAGTTGGGGTTGAGCGCATGCTCAGCTAACTGGTGTATTTCGGCAGCGAAATCTATTTGCCCTAGTTCATCATCAGGTTGGATCATCCAGGTTCAACACTAGTTCATCATCTTAGGTTACATTCAACAGTTATTCTGGGAGGTTGATTATTCATCCAGCCAGAGGGTTTCACCGTCACACCGTGTCACCGTGATTAGAGACAAAACAATTCGTTTTCCTACCTACAGGGTTCAGAACTTACGCATGTTGCTTCCATCATCATCAGAGGGGTATTATAACCCTAGTGCACATCATCCGGGCTTCCAGCAGCAGCTTATTTATTATTCTGGAGCTTATATAGTTTGAGAGGAGGGCGCATTCACCTGTGGAGGATGATTTGGTGTATCTGCTTATTCCTCCGGTAGAATCCTTGCATGCTGGGACCAGTCTCTTCACCATCAGCTGATCTATATATTGGTATGTACATGCATTGATTTCTCCTATTTTATAGCATCTCAGTATTTTTCTAGGGCACATATTTGCATGCAACTGCATGCATGCAAAGTTCGGGGTTTGCTTTCGTATTTGATTAAGGAGTAAGCCTATTAGCCATCTACAGTATACACATAAACAGGAAAATATCAGTTTGGGATACTGCAGTGGTATCAGAGCTATTTTCCTTGCTAGCTGTGGGCATGCAAAAATTATAAATGAATCCAGGAGACCCATACAACATTACTCACAAGAGACAGAGGTATAGAGACAAAGAAGAGGAGTTAGAGGACATAGATTTGGGGAACAGAGAGTATCAGTTTGAAAAAGGCAAAGAAACAATGGCCGATGATGATAAAACAGCTTTCAATAGTCTCATATCAGCCATAAAAGAACTCACCACTGGGCAAAAAGAAATGATGAGCACCTTTAGGCAAATGACTGAGAAGAATGGGCCCACCCAACATAGTCCCTTATTTCCCAACAGTGATAGGGTATCCACCAGCAGTAGTAGGGAGCACTTACATACCAACATGCAGAGCCATCCCCATATATACAAGCCTTTTCAACCTACCATGCCTCAATTCTTAGATAGTCCAGCTGCAGTGCCTCTAGCACAAGCAGAAATAGAAGAACCCATGAGTGCCTATCTGAGAGAATATAGGGCTTTAGGAGAGGACTTCCATTCAGCCATGACCTTCACTGACTTCTGCCACTTTAAAAGTAAGAACAAACCCAAAGCTTACAATAGGCCATTCACCCAGAACTATGAGTTACAGCACACGGTAGGGAAACTGACTATCCCTACCTTTGAGGGCACCCGGGGTGGCCTAGCTAGGAATTGGGTGCAGAAGTTGGATACATACTTCCAGCTCAACCCCATGATTGAGACAGATGCCATTAAATTGGCTACTTTGCATTTGGACGGAGAAGCACATGATTGGTGGTACCACGGGTTAGTGACACTGGGTCACAACACCATCAACTCATACACAGATTTTACACAGAGGCTCATTGAGCGGTTTGATCGGAAGGATCCAGAGGTACACTTTAGGGAGCTGGCACAGCTCAAGCAGACAGGGAGTGCAGATGCTTTTATTTCTGAGTTTCAGAGGATAGTAGTCATGGTCACAGATATATCAAAGAGCAGGTTGATTATCTTGTTCACTGAGTCTCTCATTGAACCCTTACGGGGATGGGTCAAGTCTTATAGGCCCACCACCCTAGCAGATGCCATCAGACGGACTAGAGACTTGCAGGATGCAGTGCCCAAAAATAGGTTTCCTCCCAGGATCAATGTTCCTATTAAAGATAAAGAAAGGAAACCATGGCCCAAGAAAGAATGGATGGACAATGATACCCGACATGACCTTAGAAGAAAAAAGTTATGTTTCACTTGCTAGGAACCATGGATACCAGGTCACAGATGTTCAGGAAAGGGAAAGGCCTACTACATAGAGGCTTATTCTGACAGTGAGGAGGATGAGGATTACCAGGATCAAGCGCAGGGAGCGACAACATAGATAGTTGCTAAGGGACAGGCCTCGGGAGGTACCATTGCTACCATGACGGGGGTTCCTAGATTCCACACTCTTCGGATCAGAGGTACCGTACAGGGTCATAGAGTGGGAGTACTGATAGATGGTGGGGCATCCCACAACTTCATTGATGTTGCATGGGTTAAAAAGAGAGACATTCAGATTGAGAGCTTTGATGGGTTTTCGGTAGCAGCAGCAGGTCACACCATGGAGTGTGGTCAGAGGATTCCTAAATTAAAGGTAACGCTTGGGAATTATACAGTGATAGAGACATTCTATGTGGTAGATGTACTTGACTTGAATGTGGTACTAGGAGTTCAGTGGCCCTATTCCATAGGGAAGTATTCCACAAATTACCAGACCATGGAGATGGAGTTTACAGGAGCAGAAGGACAGAAGGTGGTATTGAGAGGGATGAATACCTATCCTCCCACAACAGTGACATCACACAGGATGGAGGCATTACTCCGGCAGGGAGATATTGAGTGGGTTGCAGAGTGTATGGTTACCTTCAGGAAACCACCAGATGAGGCCACACAACATCTAGCGGATATAGAGGCCTTACTACAGAAGCACAAGGTAGTATTTGGAGACCTTCCAGCAGGTCGACCTCCAGATAGGGGATTTGAGCACATTATTGAGTTAGAGGAGGGGACCCAAGCAGTTATCACCACTCCTTACAGACATCCCAAGAGGTATAAAGATGAGATCGAGAGCACAATCAAGGAACTACTCAAGCTGGGATACATCAAACCTAGCTCCAGTCCCTTTGTATCTTCAGTAGTGCTAGTGAAGAAAAATGATGGAACCCTACGCACATGCATTGATTACAGGGCACTCAATAAGAAGACCATAAAGAACAGGTATCCCATCCCTAGGATTGATGAGTTAATGGATGAACTACAGGGGGCAAAGTACTTTTCCAAAATTGATCTCTGCTCAGGGTACCATCAGATTCGGGTCAGGGAACAGGATGTTCTAAAGACCGCTTTCTGTTGCCACTACGGACATTATGAGTTTCTAGTGGATGCCATTTGGGCTCACTAATGCACCAACTACTTTCCAATCATGCATGAGCCATATATTCAGGAC